>NW_010581242.1:251910-279999 GCF_000705375.1 Tinamus guttatus | reverse complement strand
GAGAAAGCTCTATTTCTGTGCCTATGTGGATATTACCATGCCTGTATGTCCTAGAAAGCCCCAAATGGTAGGTGTGATCAATGCTACGATCTCCTGAAGGTATTGCTAATATTGTGACTCACACACAGAAACCTGAAATGCAGGGTCTGCCCTGACTGACCAAAAGTGACCTCTGATCACAGGATATTACAAACGAGGGGGCAAATCATCACATTGTAACTTATTGTCCTCCGTCCCCACAGCTGAAGTTGATGGAACAGCCTGAATTTACATCATCGAAAGATGAATTCGTCTTTTATAGATTCATCTATTACAAAGCCAAATTCATCTTCACGAACTAGGAAGGAATGACTAGTGGTCACTGAGATAAAGTAGAAAGTTAGAAAGCAGCCAATACAGAGGAACTAAATTGAAACTCACTGGATCCCACACCATTATGTGGGTGAAGTCCATTTCCCTGGGTTCCATACCATTATTATAATGAAGTCCTTATCCTGTATGTTTCCATTATTATATGGAACAAAATTAGTAACCACAAGCTTTTAATTCACCTTAACATGATCAAGTTAAATAGTTTTGATCAGGAAGCATAGAAGTTTTCTAGACCTGATTTTCTAGAAACATTGAATTCTTAATAATGTATTATTTTGACTCTTCATTCCTGTTTTATTCCTGTTGAAATATTTAGAATTCTTAAAGGATGTATGAACACTTAGTTCTGCTTATTAACAATGAGCCAAATGGCTCACAGTAGAGGACATGGCTAGCAAAGAAAGTGGAAAATCAGAGAATTTTGGCTAAGCAGTGTGGCTGTATTAAAAGAACAAGTGGGCTGTTCACTGTTTTAACAAAATTCCACAGATGTGTCAAGCAGTAAGATTTCACAGGGGAAAAAATAGCTGAACAGTACTTATTTACAGTATTTGTCTCAACCACACAGATTACTTAAAGAAAAATGCACATACACAGTAAACCACAAAACATGACATTAAGGCTTGCAGTGTAAGTGCATTCTTGTAAATTGGATTGCCTGTAAAATAAATAGGTAATGATGAATGCTATTTGTTTTACTTTTTTTTTAAAGTTTTAAGTATGATTAATGCCACTGTTCATCACATGCCATTAGACAAAAATGCACAATTAGAGATCCAAGCAGCAGCTCTATTCATGTCAGCAGCCTGCCAAATGTTACATTACGCTTGCATTTTAATTTAATAATTGTGAAGCAAAGAGAGAGGAGATGCACTCTGGTTTTCTCTGTCTGTAAAACCAACGCTCAAAAACAAACCTTGGTTCTAAATCAGATACTCTCCACTATTTCTCTTCTTAAAGCCTCAAGTGGCAAACACTTACCCTAAGTTCTAAGCTATCTAATTTTGGAGAAATGCTAAGTAAAATATTCTTTTCCTCAGCAAGGACATAAATTTGCAACAAATGTCTTTGTAGCACAGAGAGAAATGCCTTTGACAAGTTTTTAGGTCTCTGTCATTCCCTTATGGACTGTTTTGGCAGTGCTTTTGGAATACATTCCTCTTGGCATATATGTGCTGTTGCACCTTGCTGTTCTGTCTGTGGCATACAGTGAACAACTCAGCAGGATATACTGCCTTCAGTTGTAGTTTTGGGCCCAAAATCCATGGAAAGTTTGCTATAATGGGTCTAACTCAATATCACTGCAATATCCTATCTGTGAGCAAGGATCAATGCCTTTGCTTTCCATTCCAACAAGTGTTCATTTCTGATATTGGTTTGGGTAAGCAGGCAATCTTCTAAAGGGAAGCCACACAAAATTGTCATATTAAAAAAATCCTGTATGTGATTCTTTACCATATCGATCAATGAAAATTAATATTATTTACCTTTTCATGAACCTTTTGCCCTGGCTCCATTCCTTCTATATGCTCTGACTCGGTAGGCCCTTCACCAGCTGCCATTTTCCTTTGAATATGGGCATTTTGTTCACGCAAAGCTACAATCTGCAAAAAAAAGAAAATAAATGGTCAACATACCCCAAATATTCAGAAAGTACTGAACAAGCAAATTTTAAAATCTGTTGAAGTTTTGATCCCATATTATCTTTGTTGTAGCATTTGCAAAGTGAGGCCTATACACATAGAGATTAAAAAAATAAATAAACCTTATACTAATAATGAGTAAGGACCATTAAGAATAGAGTGGAATCAAAAATGATGCGAGATTCAATCTTAAGACTTGTTTCATCTTCTACCCTTAATTTGTGCTGTCGCTTCAGCACTGATTTCATTACAATACATGACAAGATAAATTATTTTGTGTAGCACACACCAGATATCAAACCAGCATAACATGAAAACTAGGCCAAAAGGCTGTGAAGTAAAAACAAGTGATGTATGGTAGAGTGCTAGCTTTATGACAATTTCCCATTTGTTGCTAACTTATATTTTTAGTGTGTTTTTGTTAATAAAAACACCTGCAGTAAACTTCTCAGTATCTTTTCATGGACAATTTTAGCACATATGCAAGTATTTTTTTTGTATTAATTGAAAACAGCTTTTTAATTTATTGGTAAAAGTATTCAAATAAGTTATGAGGAAGAACTTCTTTCCTGTGATGGTGACAGAGCCCTGGAACAGGCTGCCCAGGGAGGTTGTGGAGTCTCCTTCTCTGGAGATCTTCCAAACCCGCCTCGATGCCACCCTGTGCCATGTGCTCTAGGTGTCCCTGCTGGAGCAGGAGGGTTGGACTAGATGATCTCTAGAGGCCCCTTCCAACCTCAACCATTCTGTGACTCTGTGACTTCTCTCCTAGCTTGTAGCTTGCTCTTGGAGGATACACAGCATAGAAAGCTTCAGGTGCTAAAAGATTATTAGAAACCTGTTTTCACTGAACCTCTGAATTAGAAACCTGTTTTCACTGTCCTATCCTACAAGACAAAACTCAAGTGGTGAGAGGCAAGAGCTAAGGCAGTACTACTTGCTAAGCATGCAGAGCAGGATTTCTAGGGACTTTAAACAATCAATAGTTAAAAATGTATGTTAAAATAAATTTAACTTGATCTAAATAAACTAGCTCTAGAAAAGATTTTCAATTGTGGTTTTTAACTTATATTTGAGTTCTGATTATAAAGACCAATGGAATGAGCTCTGAGATCTCACGGATACACCACTTTAAATACCTGTTGCTTAATACGAATGTGAAAACTCTTTTGATATGAGTCAGGCAGATTTACTGATCACTAACTTCCAAGTTTCAACTCTCATTGCACTAGTGACTCCCATTGATTTCAGAGCCAAGACTGAGAGGGAAGGCAAGATTTCACCCAAAGCAATCACATGATAATATAAAAGAATGGGGATTAAAACAGAGACAATCATCTGAATCGTTTTGGGATATACAAATATACTGTGTTTTTGCAAAGAGATACAGAACACAATCTTCATTATCTCAGTAGTATATATATATTTTTCCTACACAGTAATCGATAATTTAATATTTCTTTTTCTGACTAGCTTCATTCACCTGTTTTTTTGTGTGTGATTCAAATCATTTTCAAATCTAAAACAGTAATTCCCATCAAGCAAATCAAACAGTAACAAAACGAAGTTTCAGCTCTGTCACATCTTAGAAGTATCCTCCCTGGGGTAGTTGCCATATAACAGACGTCAACTGTGTAAAGCCACATGGGAAATTTGCATTCAGACCTGATTCTATTGATTTAAAGAATAAAAAGTCACTGAAATATTTATGCAATAGTACTTTTGCGCTTGGGCAACTATCGTTATATATTCTATAGGTGCAACAATTAAAAAAACCCAAAAAACCAAAAAACCAAAAAAACAAGCACAAACAACATAATGTTAAAACCATAAGTTTTTTTTTTGTTGTTGTTGTTCTGGTTTAGCTGTAACTCTCTACAGATGACAGAGCTTAGTCTAGTATTCCCCAAAGTGTTGAGTTGCACTTAGCCAGGAAAAAAATAGAACAAAGCAAATTAAGAACTGGCATAGACTATCCTCTCAGTCACCCTGTGACACCTGAAGGTATGTACTGGACTCCACTACCTTACAGAAGGATATATTTGACTCTGTCAACATAGTACATATCCAAAGCTGGCTGAAACTTGGGTGGTATGAAACTCCAAAGGCTGTGTACAGAGGCACTCTGTAAAATACAGACAGGATGGTGAAAGAAACTACTGCCCAATGTCACAACTTTAGTTTCCTAATTTCCTTTATACAGAAAAATGATTCACGCAAGTAATTCCCACTAAGGCATGGTAACTAACCCTTGAGAGCTGCCACTTTTAAAATTATTTCAACTAGATCTGTAAGTGCCTATCTGTCAGCATCACTAGTCACTCTCCACAAGACACTTCAACATGTGATTTGCCATACAGAATAAGCTATATCTGCAAAAGAGCTTGAGGAAGACATATTCAGTCCTAAAATTCAGCCACTTTCTTCTGTTGGTATCAAGGGCAACTCCTAATGCTAATAAATGGATTGGGAAAGGACAGAAAAAAATCAACGAAAAAGTAAATATTCAAAAATTGTATGTGAAAAGTGTAGAGTACTCCATACTACCATCAAGTAATAGGTCTACCAGGAGAAAGTTGCAATCATCAGTCCAGCAAATTGGACTCCCAGTTCCCAAAGACCATAACCAATTCCACCTTTCTATGTGTTTTGCAATTTTAAAAGTTTAAATGAATTTTTAATGATGTAATGCAAAATAAAATGCACCTGTTATTTTACACTGAGAATATTACAGAAAATGGAGTTCCACTTTTACTCTCTCTTATCAAATACTCATAAAGAAAGAAAGGAAGAAAGAAAGAAAGAAAAGGAGGGAGATATGGGAGGAGGGAGGAAGGAAAGCGCATAGAAGAGAGAAAGACTTGTTTTTCTTATCCGTTGCCAGCTCTCAAATCCATGTGAAGAGACCAGATTAAAGTTACGTTTGCTGTGGACCCTGCAGACACTACGGAGATCACGAATTTCCTGTTACACCTGGGAATTCCTGTCTCTTTAATGTATGTTTTAATGACAAACACGTAATGCTTTCACTAACTAAACCCAACTATCTGACTTAACATGTCTATTGTAACATACATCTACTGACAGCTTTTCAATTCCTTACATGCTAATTAACGGTATAAGGTAATTACTATTCATATAATTCCTAGTGGTTTTCACAAGGGAAATATTCTTGAGGGTAGAATTATTTCAACTGAAAAGAAGAAGAAAAACTCCAAAGATGAAAAAAGGCAAAGATAAATTAAAAAAAATAAAAATGTGCAAAAAACTATATATCGTACAATTACTCACAACTGGAAGTAACTTTCAAGTGCAAGTAAAATTGCTAAAACAGATCAAAATTATCAATGTATCTTCTACTTCGTCTTCTTCTGGAAAACTGTTTGAAAATGTGAACCTCAAACAATTAGATTCTTTTTCTAAATTGCTACTGCAGACATTATTTCCTATCTAGCACACTTGTCACACTTTTGACCTGGATCAGCTACACATTTCAATGTGACTCTAATCTGGAGTGAGTGTAAAATTGCAGAGTTGGTAGTCTCTCCATAGTTAAGTCTAAAGATAGCTTTCTATCACAAGTCTAAATTTGGCTCTCTGTCAACTTTGCCAAACTCAGGCAAGTGAACTGAAAAGTCACAGATGCACTCCAACTATACATTTTTTTTTTCCGGATTGAGAAAAATAAACTAAGTTTTCCATTTAAGAAGACTAAAATGCAGAGAATTCTTCTTTTCTAACTGGACCTGGCTGACTTCTTTTGGCTTAATCATACAGAAAGGTCCATGACTTACAGAAACACTCTCTGATGTTATTCTCTTTTCATAGTTACATTGATCTTCAGTGTTCTTCTCACCCTTGAAAACAGTATTTGCAACTAAAAAGGGATAATTTCCTAACATTGAAACATTAAGGAACTTAGATTTATTTGGAGTCTGTCTTCTAGATTTCACAGAGCCTGTGCAATTGCAATCTGTGCAATTTCCAATGCCCCGCTGTGCTGTAACTATTCTGAACATATGCTTAAACACTTCTGCCTTTCTGTCTCAACTGTAAAATCTTTTATTTCTTTTTCAACTTTCATAAGGCCCAACTTTCTGAATTATATTTTTGTTAAATATCCCAACATCAACAGCATAAATTCTCTCTAAAATCTTAACAGGCTTATGTCCATTATCTATAAATGCCACTGAACCATATATATATACATACTTATTTAAGGTTCAAGAATTTAGATTCAAAATTTAAACTGCTCTTCATTCTCGCTACAGTCTAAATCTAAATCACATGCCTGTACACTTCAAAAAAATCTGAATTTAGGCCTTACAGGAATATTGATTTAAATTTTTAAAACACGCCACAGAACAAGGTATCACTACAAAAACTAGAGCTGCTGTGAAGCAGTACATGGTGTGTTACAGAATCATACACATCAGTCATGTTTGTGTAAAAGGTGGCACAACAGGAAAACAGCAGTCTCAAAATAAAATAATATACAGAATTGGGGAGCAACAACTCACTGTGTGAAAAACAGTTAATCTGAGTAACAGCCAAAAGCAGGATATTGATACATACAAATGAAACAAATAAAAGATTCACACCGCAGTACTAAAAACTCTGTGAAGGACAACCATAAAGGAAAGGAAAAGTCCGCTCACACACACACACACACACACACAAAAGGGAACATCTGCATTGGCTTCTTTGGAAAAAAACAAAAATAAAATAGAGTGCACAGACCATATACGAAGATACCGTGGACTTACACTGTCAAATCCCTCACCGGGCACAAAACGATGAAGGAAAAAGCACTAAAGAAGTAATTAATTTAGAAGTATTTCAGAGGTGAGAGATCAGAAAACACTTCTAAACATATAAAATCCTGAATGATGTCTGCTGCTGAAATGGCCCTTCACTACCACATTATAAGTTTAAGCACTGGCTACTAGCTTTACTATGAATGCAGAATATATTTCCCTATCACAGGAATGAAACAGAAAACAAACCAGTATCCCAGGAAATTCTGACTGCATCAGCACACTCACAGGTTTCTACACTTTTTTTATTAAGGGTTATCTACTATAGATCCATTTTTTAAATGCACTCATTGGTCTGTGCAGTCACTCAGAAGTCTTAATTCCTACATTTACAAAACTTCAGTCTAGTCACTCCTGTAAACATACCTTGAACATTTATGGTCAAAGTTTTATTAGGTTTCATATGAAGCCTAACTGGACCAGTGCCAGCCTTTCACTCAATGAACCAGCATTCTTGAACTCTTTGTAGTTTTGTTTGAAGAAATACGTGACATTTGGGTTGCTCTTTGCCCTGTTTTTTTTTTTTTTTTTTTGAGAATGTGCTAAGAAAAAGATGACTAGAAATTTGCAACCACACATGTAAGTACAAAACTGAGTTACTTTCTTATTTGCTTGATTAAATTATTTAAAATTCAGTAAGAAAGAAGCACATAAGCTGCAAAGCACCAAGAAACTTGTTAGATATGCATTAGATATGAGGTATAAAGAGATTAGAAAATATTTTTCTGTTTGAATTGACTATTAAGTTGAAATTCGTCCAGGTTGCTTTGGAAGAGTTAAATGCCTCCCTTTTTCTTTTATGAATCACAATAATTTTTGCTCCACAGGTAACATGGATAATGTTAGAAGAGAGGAATGACAATTTTAGAAAAGAAGAATTATTCTGCAGTCAAAAGCTCAAGGCTCAGAGGTAGCAAGTCCGAGTACATTTCTGGTGGTGTTAGCTGATACGACTTTGAGAGAATCAGACAGGATTGACCAGCAAGGGACCAGACAAAATAACCCTCTTGTCTGTGTTTTTTTCCTGCAGGTGTTCTGACAACCTCAGGGAAGAGTTGTTCTATAAGCACCAGGTTATTAATGCATAATGCATATCAGACTGTAGAGTACAGGGATAGTGATCCAAGTACTTTTCCTACCCTAAACAGTTTTTCTTTGCTTGAAATCTTGGCTCCTGAGATCTTGTTCCTGGTACTCCTGTTTTGTAAACAAGGCGTACTCCACATCTGAACCCAGAAAAGAACAAACTCTACTTAGTACGAAAAAGATTTAGCCTTCGGCATATTATACTATCCATTGATTTAAGGCAGAACAACAATAACTGAGCTGAAAAGCTTCAATTTATCCTGCTGGCACAAAGCAAGATAACTGAAAAGCCTGAAAATTGAATGCCTCTGTTAAAGTGGTTATCTAATTCCTTCTATAAACTTTGTAAAGAGAAACATCTCTAGCAAGTCTGTCACCTTTTCCGAAATCTCTGGGATGAGTGGCATCTTTCCCCCAGGATGAGGAGAAAACTTACTTACACAATTATCTTAAACTAGACAGCCCCACAGTGATGACTAAATGTAGGCGAAACAAATTCCATCAAAGGACTGATGAAATTCCAGAAATGACTTGCATTACAAAATAAAAAGCAAGTCAAAGCAAGTCTGTTACATGGGACTACATGTTAATCCGTCCTACCCACTTCTCAGATAAGGTGTGGAAAACTGTTCCAGCTATCCTATGCATGCTTTCCTTGTTGCAGGGCCTATAAAAGTACATAGGAAAGTAATTAAGAGAATTAGTTATATGATTTCAAAGTATATGGCCTCTGTTTAGGCAAAAGAGAATTCTATTCTAACTAGTTGAATAATTACTTTCTCTATTGACTTTTCCTTAATGTTTTTTTGCCTTTTAAATTGTATATAAAACTATTTGCCAACAATGCAGTTACTGTAGTCATCTTGATTTGATTTTTTTTTCCATTGAATGTATGCTTACAATGTACAGAGATACAATCAAAATAATGTAAAAGTGTACAGCATTTCTATTTATAGGGTTTTTTATCTAAAATTTTAAAATAGTAGGGTTTTTTTTGGCTTAATTATTTCATTTTTCTGTTTTTTTTTTTTTATTAAACATTAACTTACAAAAGTTTTAAAACTATTTGAGTACAATGTTTAGTTGTTAACAAGGGCCCTAAACACACACATATATAAAATTAGAGTTTCCTAAAAACAGTAAGGACCTAGAGCACTTCAAGAATAGAAGGTATTAGAAGAAGATAATTTTTTTAATCCCTTGAAAAATCCTTAACCAATTTTTTATAAAGTTCCCCTGCCTTAAACCACTGAACTTGTTTCTTTGATCTTTTGACATTTAAACAGAAGCCGTGCTAGCCAAATAAACTCACTGATTTCCCATTTTGTGCTTTGCTAGAGCTGAGAGATCTGTAAAGCTTTTCTTTTCCTTCTTAAATCTCTTCTTAATAGGAAGGTGTTTCTTTTTACATAGATACTGTCCTAAACCAAGTTTCTTGTGAATATATTGTGTCACTTTTGCATTCTGCTCCTCTTTATGTAGGTGTTTCAGAGAGCAGAGAAACTGGCTACTCGGATATCCTCCCATGTTATTCTAGCACAAGATTTAAACAGTGTTAAAGATTTGATTTCTAATTACTGAAAATATAATTCAGACTCCAGCTTTATCTTCTGATTTTGTATTTAATTCTGATGAGGATAGCTTATGTGAAGCTTTAATCGATGCCTATCATTTTATATGGCAATAATTAAGCGTGGTACAGAGAACAAAGGATGTTGGAAAACTGAGGTGGTTTCCTTCTACTTTGACAGAGATTCAAATCCTGTTTTTTTTTTTTTTTTTTTTGGATACAATGCCTGAAATGCCCTATTTGGGGTATTTTTATGTGTACCTTTTTAAAGACATTATAAAAGTAACCAGCATCTTGTGTTATCAGGATACTTTATTAATGATACAGTACATTTCCTTCATTCTTTGGTGCAGAAACAATATAGCATGGAATGCACACCTGCAAAGGTTTTGCATGAAAAACAAATGAAACCTTTTATGAATCTGAATTAAAAATAAGCATCAGAAATAGATGTTTTTTCAAGGGGAGAAAGAACATTTAAAATAAATCTAAGATAATACGTCAGACTTTATGTGCTCCTCGGGGCAGAAAGCAGGCAGATCATGCAGTGAGGCTCACCTGCACGCATGCCATAAATTTTAAGAACAGGACTTAAATAAATACTTCAGATATACATCAAAATCTTTTAGTTGTATTTCCCCTTGAGTAAAAAGGAATCATTTTATAATCCTACTCAGAAGAAATTTCAATACTCAGTTAGAATCCCACCAGATAGTTTTAGCAGTTTAGTTGAGCTGTTGCAGATGTAGTTGCAGCAGTTTAAGGCATTTATGCATCTATCCTCTCAGCCTGAGTTTATCAGCAAATCAGGAGAATCATGAGTAAGTGCCCAGCAGTTTGTACTTCAGCACAGGCTTCAGGTAAGATGCAGGACTGGGAACTGGGGTAGCTAAGGCACAGAAATGAGCTCCCTGCTGAATTATAATTCATAAAATTCACTTCTAAAATACTGTAGCACGTTTTGATTTATAGCTGAGGGGAATAGTTCCTGAGAGATTATTTGATCTCTCTACCCTGAGAGATTATATTTGGCTGTAAACCTGGACATATCTGTCACCTACAGAAGTATTTCTATAGCAGTATTTGCCATGACACCAAAGTCCTTACAGTCACTAATTCACTTGCCTTTACAACTCTCTTAATTCTAACAATGAGAAACTTAAACCCAGGAGGTCCAGATTCTCAAATAACTGCAAGTTAATACATAGAGTTTAAATTCCTTTGAAGACTTAGGCTAAGTGACTATTTCAAAAGTACAGAGAAAATCTGTTGCAAAGTGAGGGCTTAAAATTCTTTAGGAAATTGCTCCACTTCAGTAAGTTTGTGTCATACGTAAACCAAAGGCAAAACAAATTGTCACAGCAGCATCTGAGAGTTTTTCCATCTACTGCTTTTCTGCTTAGGCTCTATGCTGTCCCATTGATATGTAACCACCTGTAGACTAGTGCTTGCAAATTATAGCAATTCCAGCATGCTGCATCAACATTTACCTGGATATGTTTTTTTTTTTCCACATATTCACATCCCTGAATAAGTCACTGATAAGTTTGAACAGACTGCTTAATAAAAGACAAAAAAAAATCTATATGTAGCCCTTATAAAGAGATGGCTTAACAGTTGCCAAACTAATACAAAAGAATTGAACGGAAATCCCCTTTTTATAGCACAGGACTAAGTTGTTCTCGTTTGTTTGTTTGTTTGACTGTTTTGTTTCTTTTGGAATGAGCAATTAAATTTTGCCCTACATATTTAAGAAGTCTATTTTTTTTCTGGTAAGGAGATTAGCCATTTCTAGAATTTAAGCATATTCCACCTAATTTCAACCATCCCTAAAACATGTATAAGGAACTGGGAAACAAAAAGCTGTGTTCATTAATATGAGAGTTGCACATGTATTTGTTTATGATGGATGACTTGCCCTGAAATCAGAAAGAAATCAGACTGGAAAGGCAGAAACATGGCATAGCTACAGAGTATTTTCTGAAACCCAACTGTAGCTTTTACAGCCAGAGAAGAAGCCATCTAGCACTGACAACCACTCTGCTAGCCAAAGCCAAGGGACTGGAAATTAAAACAAACTAATTTGAAGAAGAGCTACAGAAAGGTGCAATTGCCAGCTGGACACCGGGTGAGCTGGTGCCAGGGCGCTGTGCTATAGAAAGACTCAGGCAGAGCCCAGAGGAAACGGTGTGGGACCAGGGCCAAAGCAGGTCTGCCTCGAGGCCTGAGTAACCACCAAGTCTCTGTTAGGTCTCTGTTATTTCAAAACCACTGCCACTGTACACCTTTTGGCAAAGCGAAGCGTCTGTCATACTAAAGAAACCACTTCTAAATCAATCATACTGTTATCGCTCGCTGTGTCCCAGAGGAAATCTCCAGCACCAAGTGCTAAGTGCCGAGCTACAGGCTTTGACAGTTAACAGTAGACAGGCCGGTGTCACCACAGGCCTGAGAGGACAGCAGTGGGATCACAGGTGAGGTACCAAACACGTACTGAGTGCACATGTGGAGCACTACTGTGGAATCTGAAGCACGGCAGAAATTTTATACTGTTTTTGCAAAACTATTTTTTTTCTAATCATAGAAAGCAGCTAAAACAACAACTAAGTTTAGTATCTGCTTGTTCGTGACCCTTGGCCATACAGTTTTAATGGATTCTAGGTTATCCCTACATTTGAGAAGATGTCTTCTGCTGCAGTCACCAGAACAGAGACAAGGGGGCTTTCTCTTCAACCAGAGTAGTCCCTCTCCTTCTTAAATATGGTTCTCCAAGAAGCAAAATTGTTCAAGCCTCTAAGCATTTTGTTGTGCCAGGCTGATGAGATGCTTTGGAATGGCCAGTCTAAAATATAAGCCTATAATCTAACATATCTGCTTTGTAAATCACTGAGAGAGAAACATTATAACAATGTGCCTCTGCTCCCCTTTCCTTCCCTCATAACTTGCTTAATATTGTTTTTTCCAAGGAGATAAACACAAGTATCAAGGCAAGTATCTTAGGTATCTTAGTTTTTCTATTCTGCAATGCAATTTCTAAGCTCTGCATCCTGAGTTACATCTAAAAGTGCAAGTATCATCAGAAAGCTTTATTTTCAAAACAAGTAGGATTTAAAATAACTATGGATTGTACAGCATTGTAAGCAACATCAGCAGCACTTTGAGAGAACAAAGGAAAAAAAGCAAACACATTTTCAGACCGAAAAAATTCTTTGAAGTGGGGAATGAAACCTTTGACAGGAACAATGCCCTTCAGGCTCACTTTGGGGGAAGAAAAATTTAGATTTTTTTTTTATATAGCACTTTGTTTCCTTTCCTATTCAACTGCTTAAAAAAATATAAAAATTCGAAGTTAGAATTTTGTAGTGCTTTGAAAACTCACTTTTAAAATTAGTGATCATGTCTGGCTAACAAATCCAGGCAGGATTATTTCATATTTGCCTTGATTCCAGTGTACTTTTCTGCTATTAAACTAGTGAGCTTCCTGGAAACTCATACTTACTCAAACTCAACAGCCCTTTAAAATGTATAGGTATTGCTCTTTGAAATCAAGCTTGTGTGGTGGCTGGCACTTCTTCTACATCACTGAAATGCAAGTAGATGAATGACAACATGCAGCAAAAAATGGAGATGGCTCTGAACCTGCATCTAACCTGCATCTGGAGATGCTCAGCACCAAAGTTTCACTGGCCAGTATGAAAATATTAACCCTATTTGTTGATCTTTCGTTGCTGGTGTTTTCTTCTAAGCTGAACATGAACGACACATTTCAACTTTCTAGCGTAAAAATTACTGAAAGGTAAAACCCATCTGTGTTTTATCAGCATTAATACATTGCTGGCTTCCACTCGTGAGGAGGCTCTTCTGGTCCCAGGCAGCCCAGGGCATTGGACACAGATCCTCCTGCCATCCGCCCCATCACTTCGCCAACGAGCCTTGAGTTCACCTGAATGCCAAATGCCAGGGCCAGCACTCAGCTTTATACAATGTAATAATACACTTGGATTTTAGATAGGTAATGGAGTAAAAAACTTTGTTACTCTCCTTCCATTTGTTATGAATGCTGAAGCAAATGAAGTGTTATTGGATAAATAACAGTTTTGTGTTATTGCATGGAGATCAGAGCATGCACCATTTATTTCTATGAAATACTGGCAACATTTTGTAAATGGAATAGAAATCCTTTGTAGCAATTGTGCTGCTACTATTATTAAAAAAAAAAAAACTGTTGGTATTTTTTTCCCAGAACTTACCTTTTTTTTAGGTTCATTTGCTTCAGAAACCCTTATCTGAGTAAACAAAAATGTGCTGGTTTTAATCTTTTGCAGAAGATTGTACAGGGAAATATGACAGAGAGAAGGAGCTGTCTAGTACAGAAAAGCACAATGGAAAAATATAACAAATACCAGTTGTATAGTCACAATATAGTGCAAATTTGACACCCATTGAATAATTTATTTTGTTCACCAAAATAAAAAAATCTTCTTTCATAGGTATATGATATTTATAATGTAGCCAAGAAACTTGGTAGTAGAAAGGAGGATTTCCAGCTGGCCATCCACAGCTGAGGATGGATTTGGCAGAATCTTCATTGTTTTCCACAATATATTAGTTAGAGAAATATACAAACATATATATTTTTTGCATATATAGGCATTATATATATATATAATCCATGTATATGGATATTATATGTATGTTTATATGCATAAAATGTGTTTATATACATTTATAAACATATACACATGTTTTTAATACCCAGGGCATTGAATAAGTAGAATTAAAGCAATGTACCTCTAGGGCTGTATGCAGCTGCTCTTAGTATACAGGCATTTAATTGACAACTACTAACACTTAAGGTAAACATTTCTCCTCTGGTTAAAATGAAATATTTAACTATTTGTGCCAAAAAATCCATTTTTTTTTGCTCTCTGATTATATAAATACATTTTCCTCTGAGTAAAAGCATTCTTTCCGAAGAGAAATTTTAGATTCTTTCTCTGTATATTGTAATCCACAGACTTTAGGAGTATTTAGATTTATCTTAGCTGTCTACATTTTCTAAGAAAATTGGCTAATCTGCACATGTAGTAACAGTTTTATTAGATTTTTCAATATACTGTATCTGTACTAGAATCTGTGTTATTGATAAAATAAAACATGAAAATAGAGCAGCTAGGATATGAGTAAAAATCCAGAAAGGAAATGAACCTTATGGGAAAGCTACAATTAAAGAATATCAAAGCCCTGATCTACATGCACAAAGGGAAGAAATCCAAATTTAAATATTTTAATTCACAGTCTGCTGAAATCGAAGGAAAGTGGAGGAAATTAAAGTCTGTTTATTCCAAATATTAAACCAAGTGCCCTTACTTAATATTAGTCAAAATGTTAATATTTTCAAATGGCATTCTTACTAGGATCATATTTTTCTACTTTTGTTTCAATGAAAATCAAGAATAAGGTTCTTGTTGATTTCATTTTCATACTTTTAAATGATCAAGAACATTGTTCATAAGTAGAATTTCTAAAATAATGTTTTTATTATAAGATGGCTGCAAAAATGAATGCAGCATGACACCGACACCTATTTTCTAATGCAAAGGATGCGTTTTCCTTTTTTTTGTAACTATGGAACCAACACATTTAAAATTGCCTAAACTAAACTTTCCAAGTGAAATGTCAAACGAGCTGAACCATTTCAAGTACCGAACCAAGAATATAAGCCTTCTAAGAATCCTTTTGAATAATTCTATTCACTTATATGCCTGTTAATGAAGATTACTAAATGCTGATATTTTCTAATAATGTTTGATTTGAGATCTGACGGAATTGTATCTAATTTTGCTCCTTCAAATCCTAAACATGTTTTTACATTTCTTCACCCTGAGTAAAATTATTTTTGTATTATTTATTTCTGTCAAAGGCATACAATGAAAACCTGTTCGCAGTAAAGATTTTTTTAATTGTTGACTTAAATAAATTACCAATATGACTATATATTCAGCAAAGTATTTACCACGATATATCTATCCTTTGCATTTGCCAACTCTCTGGTCCTATTTCTTTCACAATTATTTTAACACTAAGCTGTTTTGTTTTAGCCTTAACAGAGCAGTAGCAAGATGCAAGTCATTTCTGCAGTACTGCCTATTAGTAACAAACGCAAAATCCTTTTGTCACTCTTGTAGACTCTTGCCTCACCTATTGAAAGTGGAGGATCAATAATGACCCTTGAGAGGCAAATTACTCTTGAATCACATTATTTCTGCACCTGATCAAACACCATCTACTTTAACCAATTCTTAGACCTGCTAGGGTACTGCTGGGTTGGGGTGGATCTAATATGAAAACACACATGATTGATACATTTTTGGTTCATATATTGATAAGAATATTGATTAACAAATATGAAACCTACCTGAACCTGAAAGTTGATTTTATTTATTTATTGAAGTATTACACTACAATTTTTCTTCAAATGCATATAAGGCCTATTTATATGATAAAAAATAACTATTCAGAGTAATGGGCATAAAACCTAATACTGTGATCTTGTTACACTATTTAACATCTCATTTGAGAGTTAGGATATATACATATTCTTAATAGATAATATAATGTTTGCATACATAGAATTATGTAGTCATGCCAAAGAAGCACAATAAATAATAAAGCAGTCTATTGTTTCAGCAGATAAAAACATAAAATAACTACAAGATATCTTGTAGTTATTTTATGTTTAGTCATTAAGATGAGCCCACAAAAACATCACTAAGGAAAAAGAATCAACAAGATTGTTTCTTACAGTGAAATTATCTTGAACATCATGAATATCTTATTTGACAAATGGCAAATGACCCAGAAGCTGATATGGACGAGAAGATAATCAAATACATTCTTAAACCTGAATTTATACATCCAAAGTGTGACAGAATGGCACAGATTCATGAATCCTTAAATAACAGAGCAAGCAAAAATGACACATTCTTTCTGGTATCTCATAAAAAGGCACTTTGTGCAAAAGCAGACATTAATAATGTTCACGGATTTTCTTTACATACGTAATAGTGAGCTCTATGCCCAAATCAGCTAAGCACAACTTTAAATATATGATATTTCTACTTTAATAAATAATTTAGTCAAGCATTTGCTAAAATAATCTTGTGAAGCCAGGGCCTCTATAAGACCAATTGCATTGATTAGTAAGCATCTTAATCAAGCTGCCAAATGGATGATGTTAAATGCAATTTGAAATTGAACTAGTGTCTAACCTCATGCTGATTATGAATCCGTAAGCAAGTCATGAAGTCAACAGCCTTCAAGTTTTATTGTCCTGCAGTTTCCATGTGTGTAGGCAAGCTCCCTTAGCCATCCATATTGCTCCTGCCTCTCCTGTATTCTCCTTGAGACTTGCATTTCTCTGGCTGTCATCCCATGTCCTCCTCTTTCTCCCTTTTCTCTACTTTGCATGGAGAATGAAAGAAGTCCACAGAACATGTGGTAGCCAGTGATGAGCTTTCCTACTGTGTAGTTCCCCAGAACAAAGCAAGGAAGATATCAGAAGATTCCTTAATCATTAAGACATGTTCTTCAGCCTCACACACCTGTGTATACTGATATATATTTATTTGCTGTGGCGCAGAAAGGTCAGGCATGCCCCATAGCCCCTGCTACCTGATCAAGAAAAAGAACCGTACAGATTCCAGAAGTAACTCCTTTAATCCAATATTTTGAGATCCAGAAAACTGAATTTTTCCATGTGCTCTGAGTTTTTGCAGAAGTGGCATGCAGAGAGCGTGAACACTAAGTCCTACTGCCATGCAGGCTGAGGACCTACCAGGGAGTGATGCTATTCCCTCCTTGCCTCAGCCTTTGCTTTCCATGCATAAAAAAGCAGGCCAAGATTTGGGGTAAGGATGCAGGATTTGCCCCAGCATGGAATTTCAGTGTGGTGATGAGTGTGCTAGGACTCAGGCTGTGTACTGCTGTGTAGCAGCAGGCTGCACACCTGGGTCACCACTGCCTTGGTCATTGGCTGCCAAAAAGCAACACTTCCACAATTCAGCTATGATTTTCTAACATTGTTTAGGATTTGGATCATCGTGTCCTTGAATTCCATTGGGTCTTCCTACTTGTCACCCTACTTTTCCTTTTGTGGGAGCACTAACCTAATAGCCACATTCAACAAAAACTAAGTTTTTGTAGGGGCAGGTACAATCAGAAGGCACCAGTTGAGATAACTTCTTTGAGTGATATTCACTGAGCTATTTTGACCCCAGAAGAGGCTTAAGTGGTGAGTCACACGTATTGTCCAGGTTACTTTGCTTTGTTTTACAGTTAGATTTTCTGTTCCACACATGTGTGAGCAATGCACACTAAAAATTTACACAATTAATGTTGTGGAGCAGGAAGTTTTTATTTGTCTGTACAAGAGAATGGAGACCTGGTCCTTTACTGGAGCCCTGCAACACTGTAGTAATGCAATAATTATCTTAGTAAAAATATCCAGAAAAAAAAGCCCTCTAATATAAAGGTGAAGATGGAATACATTACTCCCAAATATAGCAATAAATATTTATGATCCTGCAGTTCTTTAAATTGGAATTCAGACTAGGACGTATTTTGCTACGCAAACATTAAGACAATTTCATCCCAAAGGCAAAAGTCAGCAGGTATTATAAAAATGTGAATATAGAAATTGAACAGTAACAGATTTCCTAATTACAAGAAATGTTATTCAAACTTTTCTAATGCACTGGTAAGAAAACATTGTAAGTTTTAGAGAAAAAACATGTGCAATGGAAGACAGAAAGTGGAAGAATTCATGTGTAAGACTGAAAAGCTTGACATAAAAGAAAATTTTATTTCAGTGATACTAAAATGCCTCTCCTTCCAGAGAAGGTGCATAAGAAACTCTGTAGAACTAGCAGATAGAATGTACAATCAGATCAACATGGCAGAAAATTGCAGATTCTTGCAAGAAAGTCCAAATGAGTTGCTATTAGTTGCTATGCAATAATAAATTTGGTATACTCACTTGTTTTGACACCCCTCTCCACCCCTCTCCCCTCACCAAAAAAATGGAGGAAAATAACACATTTTTGCCTTAGAGTGGTGGTACCTAATTTGCTTTCACATTGAAGCCGACCATTCGATAATTTGTTTTTAAAACCCACACACAGGAAAAGAGAACACACTGTATTAGGCTTATGGTCATTTTGATTAAATTACTAGTTTCTAAAACTGGGAGGAAACTGGGAATTTTTAATCTCCAGGCATCATTTATTCAGAGACAAAACAAAGCATTAAATTATCAATGTTCCTTATCATGAAGGACCAAAGTTTCATTAAGGTGAATGTTTGTCAGACTAAAAATGAAGTGGGTTTGAAGAGATTTAAAAAATAGACTTCAAGCATCTAGGTTTCCACAGTAACCTGCTTTAACATGTATTTAAAAAGTTGTTTCACAGCTAAACAGTATGTTTGTAGGAACAGTAAAGAAGAATTAGGCTTTTTTTCGATAGTTTTTGTTCTTTGTCATGTTTCTTTAAGCATTACCTTACAAAACTTTGAATTTCTTTTGTTAAGAAAGTGCAATTAATGGCTCCCCTTGAAGAAAAGGTTTGCTTATAGCGCTTTAAGTGTAATGTATGTGTGGTTATTGATTCCTAAGAGTGTACAATAGTAGAAAATTGAGAGGAGTAATAGATCTCCTGTTGTTCTGTGAATAATAGCAATGAAACTAAAGTCTCCAAAGA
Source organism: Tinamus guttatus (assembly GCF_000705375.1). Next base: position 260,753 of record NW_010581242.1, on the reverse strand, counting down.
TGGAACTAAGACACAATGATTCAGATTACTCAAAAAAAAAACAACTTTGTACAACAAAATCCATTACAAAATGTCACATGTAAATACAATGGGACAGAAATATTAAACGTGACCCACGGTTTTAAGAAAATGAGTATTGCAATGGAGATGTCTTAATCCATCATTTCAATTGCACTGACTTCTTCCTGAATAGCTGCAACATCCTAGAGCATCTTAATTGATTCATATTTGGGATCTTTGAATATTTGGAAAACAAAAAAAGATACATGTAGTAATTGCCTGTATAACATCATATTGAAAAACACAGAGTATACAACTATATATAAATATATATGGGTTAAAAAGCCCTGACACTAAATATTTTATTAGAAGGTTATTAATCACACTGGGTATCTGAAAAAATAAAAAGCCTCTCCCTTCAGCCCTTCAAGAAGCTCTTCACAAACATAGGAGAACAGATCATGCTTTCTTTCTGTTAATCACATTTCCTGCAAAATGTTTTCTTCTAAAGACTGCATAAGAAGCATTCAAATTAGAAGAAAAGGCAATGCATTGACCATGCTATCACTATCTTAAAATTTGTTGCGGTGGCCACACACTAAGCAGAGGGGTAACAGAACATAGCATTTCCAGATCTCAGTTGAAAATACTATAAGGCATCTGTGCAGCTACACAATATTGCTTTCCGAATCATTTCAGCAAAGAAAGCAGAGGTAGTGAAAAATCTGCTAAATGTATATTACTGGATTTTCAACAGTACTCTGAGGTCAACATACAAATGGGTCTAAATGATGAAGGAAAGTTAACAAAGGGGAAATTAAATCTTCAAGCATTTTTAAAAATCAAGATTATTGTATTACTATACCAAAATATGCTCTGAACCAATAGCTGCAATCCCTGTATAAAATGCATCTCTTATTTTTGTACTCAGAATTGTTTGGTTACATTTTCTATATGGTAGTAATTTATGAAAATAATATTGAGAAATGGTGTCTTTGCAAATTAACTAGTGATGTTATTCTGGAACTAACGGGAACATGACAATGAAAATTAATGCTGTTTCTTAAAAGACTCTTTGAGAAAGGCAAACAGTTCAAGCTCTCTCATTCTCCTCAAAATAGGAATTTCTGAGAAATTTCAGACCTTTTCTCACTAGGCCTTAATAAGAAATGCTTTCAATGGCAAAGCCAAGATTAGTCCTACTATCCTCAATGCACTTAGTGTACTTGAAGTGTTTTTCCTCTGAGAATTCAGCTTAGAATTAATTAATAAAATGAATAGTTAGAACAACTCAACTGATTATTTCTTGCATTCATTTCTCTCTGACTGTGTTAAAAATTAGACAGTGAAAGATGTAATGCTGATGTAGTAATTTTCAGTTTTCAGTTTCCATGCCACAAATCCCAATTCGAATGTGTAGAGACAAAGATCAATATTTTGGGACAAAAGGTATAAGAAGCATCCACAAAAAGACCTGTATAAAGCTTCAAGACAAGAAATAATGAATAATTTCATTATGTGGAAGAAAGTCCACAAAGCAATAACTTTCATTCATGCTGTTCTGAGAAAATAAGGTAAAATGATGGTACTATAGATTAAGACTATTTCAGATTTTTCACCAACAGTATATTATTATACACTTAAAGTCACTAGAGATGGATAAAAGCATCTAATCTGGCTTTCTTCAGAAAAGCCACTGAATTTCATCTGGTTTCATCCAAAGATTTGAAGTCAAGTTTTGAATTTGAGATTGATGGAATTCTGTGTCTACTATATGTTCAAGAAAAGCAAGTGCTATTTTTCTCAGAAAACTGTTACTTCAGTAACACTTCAGTAACATTCCCCCCCCCGCCCCGCCCCAACACTTTTAGGCTGTATTTAAGTACAAAAAGGAAAGCCATCAAGAAATGACTGCAAATAATAGCTTATAAAGTAATAGCTGAGCTGAAATTATAGCAGCTAGCTTGAAAGTGTACTTTCACATGCAGCAGCTCTGGGTAAAATGAGCACTTCATAGGTGAATAAAGTTTCATTTTGAATTAAGTTTACAACAAATTGAATTTTATGGAGCACTTCAGAAGCAGTAATGATACTGCAATAACGTCTATGACAACCTTCATGGCCAGAATCAAAATTCTTTTCAACTGCTAAATGTATCTCTGTTATTTACTGGTTTCTTGGCTTGACCTTTCTACAAGTAAAGCAATCAGCATGGTACATGCAAGTTCTCTGGTGATCAAGTGGCTACTTCTTCTGAAGTTTCTGGTATTGGAAATAAAGCACCATAAACACTAAATCATCTTTTCTCTAAATGATGTACATCATTCATGGATGATTTTATGGATTCTATACAAAAACTAGGTATGGGATACTCTAATGAATAACTAACTCGCCATCAGTTAGGAAGAAACCCACTGTCCAAAGAAAAGAATACAAGCAATTATACGAAGCAGAAAAATTTCTGCCAAATTTCCCACAACCTCACTCATAGCACCACAAGTTATATTTATCCTCAAAACTAAAATCTGTCTAAAATCTGTAGAGGCAGGTGGAAATTACAACAATTAGGTTTTCAAAGTTTGCTTGAGTGTTTAAAATATAATCTATGCCTTAATTGACATAGATAATATTGTGTTTTTTAGCATTTGCAAACAGCATTGGCATTTTCAATAATTGCTGAAGAGTGCAGCAGTAGAGTGATATATAAACTAAAACCAGTAATTTCTCTAATTTCATATTCCACACAGTCCAGTATTTTCAGAGTTCCTAAAGTATATCTTTGCAATAATAAATGTAATTATATGATTGCTTTCCATGCCACAGTTTCCACTAATGAGGAAACATGGAAGAGTCAGTATGTAACCAGAAATAAAAAGAGGGTCTTGGAATGCCACTTATCATATGAATCTTAATAACACAGGAAGATTTTTGCAAGGGCTGGATAATATGATTAAGGAGGATGGGAGGAAATTTGTGTACAAAACAGAATACTCTGAAAAATGGCTTAGACTCAATATAGTATTAACTATGCATAATGCTTTATTTGAAGTGCAAACATTGGGAAAAAGCTCTAAAGATCACATTTGGGGATTTGTTTTTGGGAGCAAGTTCTGGGGAACAGTGAGATCTGTTGATGGAAATCATAACACTTGTCATTTAGGATAGTACATTGCAACAGCAATGGATTTAAAATTCCACCATGTGCTACGGTATCACCATGCTATATTCTACATATTTTTGCCCTTTCAAAACTACTGGAGTTTCTTAACCACTCCTTACAGCAAAAATAATATCATTTTTCTAATATTAAAGAAAGCTGGTGTGTAACTCTACCCAGTTTCTTAGCATTGTTTATAGCCAGTTAAGAAAGAAGTCTTCTAACCTGTCACTAGGACTTCATTTTTAAGGGGCTCTCTGAACTCATTATTTTACCCACAGGACCTTTATTTTAGGGAATTCCATAGAGGTACTGCATCTAACTGCTAACTCTGGCTTCTTCCAAACATCCAGATGTTTTAAGGTGCCTTCTACTGCCATTAATTGCAACAATATAAAATACAAAGTCAAAAACATTTTCCCACAATACAGCATACACTTAAATAAATGTCAATCATCTCTTTAATTATAGATATGATTTAATTATAGAAAGCCCACTTTGCATCTCCCCCCATGACTAGAAGCTGACTGCCTGGTATCGCTAGAACTGGATGATTGCTTCTTCTGTCTGATTAGGACACCTAAATTTAGCCCTCTGTGCATTCGGTGTCTATATCTGTTGTGAGTGACTTGCCTAACACAGGAGCACCCAGTGTCGTGTTCCTGACCGGGATATTCCTTCCCAATCTCTTGCTCCAGACAGATGTAAATTTTGCATCATATCTGGCAGCCCTGGCAGATTAACTGCCAGGTTATATTGCAGACTGGATTAACTAGAACTCCACAGACTACAACAGATTTTTTGACATCTGGCTCACATGTAGACACCCGCATTTAAGTGCCTACTTTTGAACAGAATTCCATGCTCTGTAACATCAAGTGTAATGTCTATTGTTTGTAAATGTGTTTTAATAAGAAGCAGATGTACTGAATTAGTATCATTTCTTCAGTCTGGTCTTAAACATCTTAAAACCAAGACTTTACCTTCAGTATGACAGTAAAATTCAGAGAAATGTGCTACCTTAACCATCACATCTCTACTGAGCTTTCATCCCTGACTCTGGTATTTGTTATAGGCCTCATCATGTACTTGCTTAATCAGGGGACCAATTTACTGTCATCATTTTATGTTTAGATATAATTGCGAATATGTGGCATACTGTTAGAATCAGTGTAAGAAAATGGATGTGAAAGAAAATATGAATTCTCATGGGCGAACAGGCACAGAGTGACGGGAATACAGAAATAACTCCAAAGCCTGCATTCAGTAGCCTTTTTGGTACCCATTTCTCTTCATATGTAGTACAATCAGTCTGTAAAACCTCCCAGTGACCATTGACTGGGGAATCTAGAGTAAAACCAGATTTAAATGTTGCAGCTGTCCAATTCATTTTGTCTGTCTTAACTGACTAATTGTGTGAACATTGTCTGAACTCTTGTTCAAATGCATTTATTGTTCGAATATAATCCACTAATTCTCTTCTGTTTCTCTTCTTACCAAACTCTTTCTTATTATTACTGAATTGGATTTCCAGTTTTTAGCTTTAAAAGATCCTCACAGAAAACTCAGATACCATTGTTCACATTGTGTTAATGATCATGTCATGTTTTGTTCAATAAATGTCATAAATGCTTTTAGTATCATGTAAATACTTTTTTCATATTTTTCTAAGGATTTGGGACAAGATAGGCTAAGAAAATCCTATTTAAAACTCATTTAATTATGCATGTTTGTGCTTATCACCATCAATACAAAGTTACTGATATTTCCTTCTTAGAAGGATCTTGGTGCAGAAAAAAAGGATGTAGAGAGTTTCTTAGATGGAATTATCAGTTCTTCTTTTATATTCATCTCCTCCTCAACCATAAGAGATATCTCTGTTTACTAGCAAAGGTATTAATAAGGCATCAATAGAAATGTTCCCATATTTCACCCAATAGAGATCCTAATTATCCAAACAGGTTTGGAGCAAAGTTGAGCAACACTGTCAGTAGAAAGCCCTTGTGTATCTGGAATTCTCTTGCAGAAATATGATTAAGTACATAACTGGCTACATTGAGAAAGATCTCACAATTTGCACCTGGTTCTCTAGTCTATACCTATTAATTCAATTTATGCTTAATAACAGAAAAGTAAAGAGGCAGACAGCAAAGAAGCACTGCATATGTTTTTAAGAAAATCAAATCACATCAGAAATCTGATGTACAGTATTGTAGTATAATTCTATTTATCTTAACTAGTGCTAAGGACTAATGGATATAACTATTTTTCTTTCAAATAACAAGACAATGCTCTACTGACCTGGTCCCATCTCCAGTGAAGAATATTGGCAACAGAATATTGGGATTTATTAGACGATGCACGGGAAAGACCAGGTGAATGGAAAGCACCTCGGTTAGCCTACTGCTTTTTCATTTAACAAGTATTAGTGCAAATAACAGATTATTTGATTTAATGTAACTACAGCATTTAAGCCCACATATTACGAAATAGAGTACTAAATAGGATTTTTTATTATTTTGGGGGTGATAAGATGCAGTTGCTTCACAGAAGGAAGGGATGATTCACACCTAATCCATAGTTTAGAAAAAAAGAGGTACTAGTATCATACTTGCAGATTCTATTTTTAAGAAGTTGCTTTTAGTTGCTTTAGTATTTCTTCTTTAATATCAGAGAAAAATACATGACAAGTATCTGTTTTACGTTATCATACATACTGTTCAATTATAGTTGTTTCCATTTTACCAGGACTACTTGGTAGTACTTTAAGGTTGCCTGTGATTTTCAGTTTATGCCTTAAGGCTGGATAAAATGACACCAGTAAACGTACATAACCCAAAATAGCTTTCATGTAGTTCTCATGCTTTTCTAACTTTTTCTTTTAAGAAGTGTAAGAAGCACACATCAGAGAGCATTCTCCAAATGGTAAAGTTTCACAGCATGATGAGAGTGGTAAAGTGAGCAAGCTCCATCATCAGATATATTACCAGAACTAAGACTCGCCTTCTCTAGGGTATAAAATTCCCTTCCACATATGTGCATACTTAGGCTATAATACAATGGTGTGTCATTGTGCCTCCATTCAAACACATGAGACAATGAGAAGAGATTGCAAACTCCCTTGTAGGAAAAGAAATTTCTCTTCTAAGTTCAAAAGAGTTATCTGCTACCACAGTTTATCATGACACACTGCAGTTAAACGGGAAGAGACAAACCTGAATTTCAAAGTCAGACATAATCTTTCTCCTACACTAAGTTTTAAAATGTCATTGTCAACATATATATATATACCATATTTTATCTCATTTTACAGTTATATGAAATCTCAAGTTCTCTGATTTCTTACAGTGTGTAACACATTTGTTGTTTCATTGCTTTTTCATGTCCAATATAGAAATGGGGGAACTGTCACTAGTCCTTGGGTTTTGGTTTGTATGCCCTGTAGAATGGAATAAATCAGGAACCAGAAAGTTATACTACTCTGACAACCACCTTAAACAAGCCTTGTTCAGCAGCTTACTCAGAATATAATTTACAGGGTTTTTTTGGTGACGATTTAAAGAAAAGTGATGGGGAACACATGGGACAATGTTAGAGAAATTGCATCTCAAAGGGGGAGAAAGTGTTTTATGTTACCTCCTGGTTAGCAGCAGCTAGTTCTTCTTCCAGTGCAGAGACTCTTTCTAAAGAAACCCTCAGTCGTTCCCTTACCTAGAAGAAAAATCAAAATATGTGCAGTAACGTAATTTCTATTAGTCTTTAAAATTTATATATCCGCCATAGGCACTACAGTACAAGCTGCTGTTCCATTTGTAGGCATGCAAGGTATGTCCATTCATTGAGACATACAGGCTAGTAAAGGCTTAAACCTAACTCTAAGAAGAATTAACCCAGAAAAATAGGTGTCAAACTATAAATGCCATGCTGTTCTTTGGCAGTTTGCCTATAATCCTAAGTGATACACAGCAAGTGCAAGTATCCTAAAACCACATTCTGCAATAAAAGCAAAACGTTATTCACAACGTTTACAAAGGGTATGGAAAAAATATCTGCAAGTATGTTAAGCCCACTTCATGGAAGATAACTACTCTGCTACAAAACTCATTGAAAAAATCATCGTCATCATTGCCTGCAACCACATGTATTAAAGATTCTTCATAACATCATGTAGTTTTTTTTTTTTTTTTGCCAAAAGACATAAACAAGTTATATTCTCTTAACTCGAGTGCCGTGTTTGTGCCAGTTTCATAGATGACTTATTCTGCTCTAAGGAAGTCTGTGAGGCACTCTTCAAAAGAACTAAGGTTAAGTACCTCCGAAGACATATTTACTCTTATTGGGCACCCCAGGACAGAGTTTGAGCATGTAACTTCAGATAACCTAAATTAACAGCACAGTCACCAGGCTCCCAATATAATCCAGCAGCAAATCAGACCTAAAGTGACCTTCAGTGCTGTGTGGAGGGCTGTATCTCTTTCTTCTGACTCTACACAGATCCTATGGCAACTCTTCCCTTGCCCTACACAGCTTCATTGGGCACCTCAAATAAAATGACCTACCACCAGCTAACCAACTGACACTCAGAGGATATATGCCTCTTCCCACAGCAACCATACTGGTAGTTGTCTCCCAGTTGATGATGTAAGGGTGTTTAAGCCTTTAGAGCAATGTTTGTTAATTTATTTTATTAGGTCAACACACATAGCTGGAAAACAAAAAAAATCAAAAATCAAGCTTTCATGTATAAAGAAACATTGTATATTCTTCAAGTATGTAGAACTGTTTTCAGGCCCTTGACAAATAGGGAAGACACCTGAAAATATGTGCGTGCCCTAGAGCCTTTATGCATTTTCCAGTGATATCTCTTGGTCTAATAAACGATATTACCTTTTCTTATATGCTTTATGTTCCATTAAAACAGAAGAAGTGAAATTTTGCAAATACCTTGTGACATATACTCCTTACATCCCAAAAATGGGTTACACTTTAGTAGATGAAAATAATTTATTAACAGTGCATAGCATAAAATGTACACAGATTTTATTCTATTTTATCATTTTGAAGTGAAATAAATTTAAACAGCAAATACATTTGCAGGAAACAAATACTACTAACAAATGCATATCTAGTTTTTGTTTTAAATTAATTATTGCTTATGCAGTACTTTGAGTTTTAGGCCACATTTACATACCTAAGGCTTACTAAAAGGGATGAAAAATTTAAAATGTATTTTAAATCTTCAATAAATTATTTAAATGCTCTCAGGTATCTTTAGTATATCCTAAACAAGGTTGCTAACCTCAAGAGAGCAGAAGTCATGAGTGAGAGTCGCTCAAAGGAGCAAAACAAAAATGAGTTGAAGAGTCTCAAGACAGAAGTAGTAACATTAAGATTTCCCCAAGATTAAAAAAATCTTATTTTTAGTTCAACTTTTGATTTATTAATTTCCTTTTATCCCCTCCGCACTACAAGATTAAAAACATGAACTGCTAATGTGCTATAGATGCATGTGCAACGGACACTTCCTATGTATGTACAGTATGTAACTAATAGCTGAGCTGCAGTTACTGCCTGTGCCTACTTCTCACCTGATGCAAATGAATAGTTTAAGCCATCCTGAAGTTTGACAGTGACTGCTCTTCTCTAACAACTGTAAGAGTGAAAGTCACTACATATTTTGATGACT
>NW_010581242.1:221990-251900 GCF_000705375.1 Tinamus guttatus | reverse complement strand
CTACACCAGAACAACAGAGTTCAATTATAATATATGAGGGAATCCAAAACGTGCCACATAAATCCTCTATTTCTGTGAAAGCCTATAATCATAAGCTTCACTTTTCAAAATCAGCTAAGTGATAAAAATCCAGTACTAATAATGCTTCATCTTTACAACAGTGCAGAAGTTTTAATCACCATCATTTATTTAAGTTTTTAGTAGGCAATTCTAACACATTCAAATTGCTTACAAGTAATTTGAAAAGTTCTGATTTCTAATTCTGATTTCTTCATAATCCTCACTAGATTAGATTTTTCATAAAAATATTTCATATAAAATATATAATGACTCAACTATTCTCTCTATAGGTAAAAAAAAATGTAATAGCTGAGAAGGTATTTTTTTACTTTAATTGCCTTTCCTGTTTTGAAGGGTAGGATCATTTTTCCAGTTCTCTCAGGTTCCAAGGGTTGTTTGATGAACTTCTTCACTCTTCAAGCAGAGGAAATGTCCTAGGCAGTGTAATCCATCACAGAGCTCTCACATCTTTACTCTCTTTCTACTCCTCCCATGCTCTTTGCCTTCCCTGATTCCTCTGTAGATCCTAAAACTACTGTTCTGTATCTTGTTTCTCTTCCAACTACCATTTCTGCCATTCACTAGCTCTCTACCAGTTCTTAAAGTCTGTGTCCTGCCAGTGAGAAAGTGCCTCCAGAAATCTGATTTCACCTGGCAACACCAATTATTTAACAGAAATCTCAATTTACTTTTAAAAAATACATAGAAAAATGGCCATTATATTTTTGGCTTCAGTCCCTAAGGCTTTAAGCAGTGCTGAGAGACAAATTGATTGAGGAAAAAAAAACACAAGATAGAAGCCTCAAATAACAAATAACCGAACTCATTCAATACATGAATGAGTTCATAATTTTATTTAAATTTTCATAAAGTTTCCTGAGATCACCACATATGCAAAGTAATTATAAATGAGAATGCATGATTTAAAAACACATTTTAGAAAGTCTAATGCTTTCATCCCTTTGTATAGTGCCAGAATGTGCAGATCAACAGGACAACATTAATGAGGAAGTCACAGCTTCCCTGAGAACTGGATCCACAAATTTATTCTTAAACTTTATACCTTGCGGCACTGTAGAACTGATTCTGTGTAGGTTTAATATGGACATTTTAAAGCCTGGCCTAAGGAATAACAAGCAATTGTTTCAAGGAAAATTTATGAGGGACATGTTTCTTACATGACGCTAGATGGGTAGGGAATTAACATCATTATTCTGAATATCAAGATACTATAGTTCAATCCAAGGTTTCATTCTTGGCCAATTGTCAGTAACAACATGGAGCACTATCAGTACAAAAAAGAATGAGTCTCAGAATTTTTCCCTTCCCTTCCAATTCTTCCTTTGTATGTACACAATGCATTGCCTTTTTTTCACAGCTAGCCAAAGTTGCAGTCTAATGGCCCTTTTATCCTCTGGATTTCGTGTTTGTGAAAGGAACCGAGAGCAGCTCTTCCTTGCCACAGAATATTCATTTTTCCCCTTTATTTGAGCAGTGAACAACTAATTCAGGTTCACATTCACCATGGTGCCATTGGAAGTGTCATAACTAATACCTCCTGTTCAACCACGTTGTGTTGTCGGTGACTTTGGGGGAAGACACTGATTCTACCAGTGAAAGAGAGTGGTGCTTTTATTTGAAGGAGAAAACTGCTCTAGTTTACTGTCCAGGGATCATACTGTTGTAAATAGCATTAATATTGAAATGGTAACTTTACTTCTTATGCTACTGTAAATTTCTTTCCCTGTCTTTACTTGATTTCAAAGTAGACTTGAGGAAGAACACAGAAGCTGAGTAAAGGTTTTAGGTTTGGTCATTCACATTCGAGAAAAGAGTTGAGAGTTGAAACTGCAAATGGCAGATTGATGTATGCAGTATATACACTTTGAAGAAAGATTTAACTGTGAGTTGTATTTACCAGATAGTAACTGTAGTAATGCTTGCCTGAGCGCTGTAATTCATAATGAATTACTTCTGAATCTAAATATGGGATGACAGCCAAAGGCTCTGTAAAGTTCTAAACAAACATACTGCAATGAATCTTGTATAGAATTCCCTTTTCAAATTGATGTTAAATAAATGAAAAAAATAGAACTATCCTAATTTCTGATAGTGAAGAAAGGCTGTTTTTCTTGGATGACTGTCTTTTTAAGAGATAAAGGACCAGGTACAACTGCAAAATTTTCTTATCATTTTATTCTTTATTTGTTGATAATGTTTGACATTGCTTTCTCCTTTCTGAATTCAAAGACAGTGAATCAGTAAATATATTTCATAGAAGCAACCACACCTTAGTGAAATAGTGTTTAGCACTTCAGAACAATATGCTACCTGGCTTTCCTATGGTACTTCAACAATACATTTCTGGGGCTTTAGTAAATAGAGTTTCATGAAGTTAAGTAAGAATAATCAGATGGCATCTGATCTACCAGAACATGATGTAACATGCAATTTTAAAGGCCAGATTCCTGTTATGTTGACAAGGATAGAACAAAAAAGGTTTGCTCTCTCTTTGTTTCTAGGTGTATCCAACACATGTATCCAGATGACCAGATACTCCATTGGCTTTTAAGTGCATCCATATTATCCTGAAATGTCACATAGTTTTCTCAGGTTAGCAGCACTGTCAGTGCAAGATATCACCCATCTTTCCCTGTCTCCTAGCAACTGCATCTCACTTTTTTCTCTGCTGTCAAATTCTTTCTTCTTTCTCTCCAGATACTCAGCCCACAAAGAGCTTTCAAAAACACTTGTACATGCCAGAATTGAAGCACTTTTTCATAAATAGTCTAGTGAATAAAAGCTCTCTTAGCTATCTGCTTATGAATAAAAATGATAGCGATAATATTAACATGAATTAGTTGGTTTTGTTTGTGAGAACAGCCAGGTATACTTTTCTTCCATGAATTAACCTTAAGAGAACCAGAATCTTGGCTAGAATGCTAAAACTCGATAGCTGCTTTTATCTATAAAGATCAGCTGGAATATTTTCCTTAACAAATGACCAAGAGAGGATTTGGAGGAGAAGTTGCTTAAAATGGTTTCTTCTTTTAAAATGTCCTTTTAAAAGCTGAACCAAAAGTGTAAGTTAAGGCAGAAAAAAAAAGAAGCAGGAAAAGATGCATGTTCAGATGGATATTAGAAAGCTAATTAAGCTACAGAATGATATACATAAAATGGCTATTTTTTTCCATTTTTCTTCATTGCATATGAGGAAAGTATACTTCCAGATCTATTCTATGCTAGGTGTCTAAGCTAACCATGAAGTTAATCTGAGTTTTGATATTCAGTACTAATAATGTCTAGTAAACCCTCTCTTCATTTGCTATACATGTATATCCCCCAGTATCCTATAGTGCTGTTTTACATTATTTGTGCGTCTTTTTATTGTGTGAAATAAAACAGATGCTTAGCAGTCATAAGAGAAGTCTTGTTGCAAGGCATAATATTGTTTCAAACCTTACATGTAGAGAAAACAATCACAAGACATAAAGTTAACATGAAAAAAGTCAAGAATCCTTTGGAGTGAAATATTACTTAAAATATATTTTATTAACTAGACTGGCTATTCTAGGACTTTATCGTTGTCTTTCTGTATTAACTGAGGACATTTTATACCTTGGAGCACCAAGAAAATCTAGATTTGACAGCAGAATTGCCAGTGTCCTGTGTTTAGATTTCTAAAAGTTAAAGATTTACTAATTTTAGCAGAATTAGATGTAAAAAGATGTTCAAAATGCATATAATACACTGAAACACTGAAATAATTATCCATGATAGTCATGCTTTCTTTGATTAATACAATCACGGCCTTGGTTTCTTTATTCTAGTCTATTTTTGGATGAAAGCCAAAGGCTAAGAACAGATTTCCTGAAATATCTAAAGAGGCACTAGCCCTCTTGAAAGAAGTTAAAGCATCACTTCTGATACTTCTCATATTGAAGCAGACCTCCCTGGAAATAAGAATCGCAAGTATATATGTTTTACTTTCCATCTTGCATACCGTTTTGTGTTTTTCATTGCATTTTGTTATAGTACTTTTGTTATAGTACTATTTTTTTTCTTACTTTTTTTTTTTTTTGAGTGATTGCACTGTATACATAGTAATCTTTGAACCACCAGTTAAGTAGTAGCTCTGTAGTACAGGCTGTTACTACTCCTCCAAATGTTTACCTAAGGAAGACAGAACATGATAGAAGAGACTATAAATTAATTTTTGCATTTAGGAAGACGGTAAGCACTCGCCTGTGATTTTTGTAAAGATCCTAAGGCTAATATTTTAATGAAAATGTCTCAAAATACTTTTTCAAGGGTGTTATGGCTAGGTTATTGATTTCAATGTCAACATTGCAAAGTTGTCTGTGAAGAAAAAAAAAATAATAAATAAGAGCTTCCAACATTCATTTGCAAATGGCCAGAATATATTTTCCGTGCACAACTGACAGTTTTTTTTACTCTTCCTCCATTATCTTACTTCATTTTAGGGCACATTTTCTGATGAGGAAGATTTTCCCTCCTGTGACAATAAAGAAAATATATTGTTTCATGTGTCATAGCATATATCATACCACTTGTCTTAGTGTTTCCTGGCCAGGTCTTCCCTCAGGCCTCCCAGGTCCCTGAGCTAGCAGCAGAAGCTGTGGGAGTGAAGCATCACCACAGTAGAGGAAAGCAAATCAGACATATATACAAGTCCAAGGAACCACATGCGAGGGTGCTGAGAAACTTGGTCAATGGCATAATTGTCTCATCTTTGACAGGTCATGGGAGTAAGGGGAGGTCCCAGATGATTTGGAAAAAGTAAATATATCCATCATCAAGAAAGGCAGGAAGAAGGATCCAGGGAACTGCAGGCTGGTCAGTGCTGGGAAAGTCATGGAAATTACCTTCTACCTGGAAACCATTTATAGGTACATAAAGGACAAGAAGGTGATCGGGAACAGGAAGCATAGATTTGCCAAAGGCAAATGGCATCTTGCCTTGTATGATAAGATGACATGCTTCATGGATGAGCGGGGAGCAGTGGGGATGCTGCTTACATTGTCTGCAAGATCTTCCATTTATCACTATTGAGAAACTGGTGAAATATATTATAAAGGGGACACAAAATTTCTGGACTCACATCCCCAGAGATTTGTGACCAAATGACACAAAATCCAACTGGCATCTTATTACAAGTGCTGCTTCTTAGGTGTTCATAGGAGTTGATACAGAGACTGATATTTCATTATGTATTTATTAATGACCTTGATGACGGCATAGGGTGCACCCTCAGCAAATTTGTGGTCTATATGAAATTGAATAGAGTGATCAATATGTTGGAGGCAGAGTTCCTAGGTCTGAGCGATCTTGACAGGCTGGAAAAATGGGCTGACAGAAACCTCCAGAAGAAAAGAGATATAAAGCATGTGCTATGGGCTGACTGGGGATAAGGCAGTTTTGAAGACAAGAGCTTTTTCGGAGTTCAATGGAGGCCTACAAAGATGGTCACACACAGCATGGACTGGCTGAAAGAGCTGTGTCTGTTCAGATCGGCCTACAAAGATGGTCACACACAGCATACGAGGACTGGCTGAAAGAGCTATGTCTGTTCAGATTCAAGGAAAGGCTCAGGGAAACTTTATCGCTCTCTACAACCACTGAATGGGAGGGGAGAAGATGGAGCAAGATTCTTCTTGGAGATACAAGGCAAGGTGAGGCAAGAGGGAATAGCTACGATTCCCAAGAAGGGAAATTCCAACTTGGTATTAAGAAAGAAAAATAACAATGAGAGAGCAGGAGGTTGGGCTAGATGTTTTCCAGCAGGCCCAACCTATATTATTCTGCTATTCTCTGAATAACTTTAACCAGTTGTCATAGGTGGAATCACATTTCGTTTCTGAAGGCGATGCAACACATCTAAAATATATGTGGTAAAATTTTTCCGTCAAAGAACGTACAGAACAGATGACTCATATACCATAAAAGTTTATTAGCACATTTGGGTGTCTGCAATCCTTCTTACTTCCATCATTTTTGAGTAAAAATCCTGATAATGCTGACAATATATGATATAATGTAGAAGGATTATATCATCAGGTATCCAGGTGATCTTTAAAACATCTTTTTTCTGGTCCTTCTAATGAGAAATACTATATTATTAATATATAATTTTATGCATGATTTCTACATGAAAATAATGGGCCCTAAGTTAAAACAAATTAGTTTAAAATCATTTGGTAAATTGTTTCCTCAATTACCCTTGGAATGTTTTATAATGAAAGAACGGGTTAAATAAGTTAGTTAAAATTATACAAATCTTCTGCTAATATAAGCATATTAGCATATATTAGCACAAGGCTAATTTTCCTACACTGATAATTAATGTTACCACTGGGACAGAGACCCTGTATATATATGAGATGTATAACTGCGTATATGTCAAAATTTTTAAATAAGCTGATTACTGATTCTAATCTGTTAACTAGAAAAATTAGAAAATATAATTTTAAGAAATGTGGGTGGAAACACTACATTTAGCTCCATTCTGCTTTTGCATGGTATGCTTCAGTCTGAGAGGCTGCATAGTAGAATAAAACCTTCGCAAAAGAGTGTATCCCAAAAGCATATTACTGCTGCATAATCAGAATCAATTTAAAGATTAATTCTCATGATTTCTTATATTTATCCAACAAAAGGTCTAAAAATATAAAGCATGAGAACTCCCTATTTTTTATAGTTTTATCAGTCTTTATAATATTGAATAAAAGATCAAATATCAAAAAATAAGCCCTATTAATCCTCATAATAATATTTTAATAAAATAACAATTTTAATAATATAGGAATTTGTAAGCCATAATGGCATCCAAAACCTTATAAAAGTGAACTGACAGCAGCAAGAAGTCACTATATCCTTTTTTAAACTTCCTTTAAGTGAGATTTCATGCTGAATAGCTAAATAGAACACATTCGCTTACACCTAAAAACAAAATGTAAGTTCAGATTTATCACTTCTTAAAGTTACTTAAATTTATTTAACCTTGAACGTGATAGTTAAATCCTTCAAAAGTCATAATCTACACTTTCATAGCTTTATTAGCAATGAAAAATAAATATTACTATGAAACTGCAACTACCCTATTCATAAATCTGCTTTTTTTTTCTTTTTTATAATAACAGCTTCTTAAACATATACTTACTGAGTATATTTCTGAAAAAGAAAAGTTAAATGTATTACCACTAGACCACTGTGCTAGTTCTATGCAGTGCAGGTCAGCTGTGTATTGCATAGCTCCAGATGCTGTGATGTGCAAGACATCTTACCCAGCCATATGAGACCCAGACACAATTCAGCTGTAGCGCTGAGCCCAAACAGATGATCCAAGACAGACCCCACAGAGATCTAAAGTTGCAGGTGAGCTGCAGACGCAGCATCTTTTGAATATATTGTTTCTAGACTTAACATGCATTACTGACTACATATAAGGCAATGCTCTAGGGGATGCCTCAAAGTCATATTCAGTTATAGTCACACTAAGTAGTCTTTACAGCACTCAACACATGGAAAACGCAGCGCAAAGAGCCCCTCAGTCGCACAGCTGGGTGCAGTTAACAACATCAGTGTTTCTCATCTAGATTCTGCAAGCCATCTGTTACTGCTGCTAATGAAGGACTCTGCTCATTTTAGGTTACTATGCTCTTATAGGAAATGATGCGCTTCTGTAGCAAGTTCTGAAAAATCTCTGAAATTTAGGAGGTTTTCCTCTAATAACAAAATTCCTATAATTTGTAAAAATTTTGAAGAGGGAAGTTATGACGTCGGGAACGCTATCTCATTCTGCCTTTTTACTCTCAGTTTGTGGATAAGATATTGAAATTTGAAATACCTATATTTTGCCAACAATAACTTGCTTAAAAAAGAAACATAGATCAGAGACAATGCATCCCATGGTCTCATGTTAAGTAAGAGAAGTGTTTCTTCTAGTAGAGGTGAGACTTACATGAAACTGTTTTGCGACAGCCAGTACTATTGGCTACAAATGATAGCTATAGTGACATATTCCCAAAAGGAAATTAACAATGCTATTGCTCTGTTGCATCACGAGGCACACTAAATCAACTGCAAGAGTATATCTTGTATTTATCAGTCTTTATAATATGCAAGAGAATATCTTGTAAACTTTTTCCATACTGTACCTTTTCATCCAGAGCCTTGTGGTGCTCAAATAGAGATTTCAAAGCTTTGAGGACCTCAACTTCACTGGAAACCCCTGAGGGAGACTGTGCTTGCCGCTTCACCACTGTCATCCTCAGTGACCTTTCGTGTCTTGAGACAAGGCACTCCAAATGTTCCAGTAACAGCTATTGGATTTAATATAGATGGTTATTAATTTCAGTGCACCTAAATACCGTAGACAACCTAACTACAAAGTAAAAGTACCAAATGACAATGCTCTTGGCAACCTTGCTATGGAAGAGATTGCTGGAATTGCTGCTAACAAATCATGATTCTAAATCAGATGGAATACGTAGAAAAATAGGCAATAAACTCATCATTTCATTTGAAACTCTGCTATAAACAGTGAGCACAACAACAACAAAAAACATTCAGTACAGAGTCACTATTTAACTAAATTAAATGCATGTGTACTACATTATTTGTCATAGTAATTGATTAGCATTAACAGCTAAATAACAAACAAAACCAGTCTAAAAGATTATGTAAAAATGCTAAAGTAGATTATAATTTATTCTGCCTACCTGTAATATATTTTTAATTTATACTGAAAGATACTTAACATTGGATGTAAAAATAAACAGAAAATTTAATTAAAATTTTAAAGTAGTATGTATTCTAAATGCCATGGCTAATGGTGTTTTTCACTGGCATGTACTCTAATGCCTCTGTTGTATTACAAAGAAGACGGAAGTCAAAAAGGTCCATAAGTAGCATATTTAAGACAATTATAAGTAACATTTTATATGTGATAATTATTTTTCATTATTACTCTAGGTGTCTTAAGAAAATACTGAAAGAATATATTAGAAAATATACCATTTATCTATACTTTTATATGTCCATCATTGCTGTTCTTAGTGTCTGAACATACATGAGCATTGGCTGGCTGTAAGGCTAAAGTAGAATAGAGTAGCTAAAATCATGAATCACAGAGCATGACAAATGTATTGTAATAACAATTATATTTGAATCATTGAATTGGAAATTTGAAGGTTACATAGGTAATTATTTATGATTGCTTGATATGGTTCTTAATATAGATATTATAAGAAAAGACATATATCTATCTTTAACAAATAGTTATTCTATAACAATATTTGTTGATACATGAAATAAAAATCATGGAAGAGCAAACCCAGACTGTAATAGCACTGTAATTGCAATACACAGCTATTACACTAGGAGTAACTTGGGCATAAGGTTATCTATACTTCAGTCATGGTTCCTGTATCTGGACTTGCACCTGATTATTAGTTTACAATAATTCTATTATTAAAAAAAAATAAACAGTGAACATCTATGCAACAACTGTTAATACATTAAGAATTGTAATGAGCCCATGCAGCTAAAGAAAGGAAGAATGTATTTTTGTCAGTTTTGAATTCAAGTGATAGCTCAAATTTATCAAGAGCAAATGAGCATGAAGACACATGAGCTTTTCTATCTGTTCCCTGTAGGATTGAAGGCAGATGTTGAAAGAATTTTAATAATTTGGGGCAGGCTAAATCAATAGGCAGGTTTGAAGTGGAATGTTCATGATAGAAGCATCTGGAATTTCTGAATTAGGGTCTACATTCATTCACCTCATTGTCTTTTCTAGCCCACAGAGAAAAACATATTTAAAAGTCTGCATATATTTCCCAGTAGATATTAAATAAATCTTCAAGTATAAAAGAAAGATGATCGGAAAAAAGAAAGATGAGCTAACATCACAGCAAAGTGTTGAGGTGCTCATGGAGAATTACTGCATTACTTCTTAACATGCCATGCTTTTTCTTATTGTTCCTATTCACCCACACTGCTTGGATAATGCTTGTTCATTTCTCTGGAAATTACCTCTGAAGACCAGATTCTTCCTTTATCATCAATGCTAGGATTGCTCAAGAGGGCATGATGACAGAGTTTTCGGTCTAATAGCAATGCTTTCTTTTTGCCTTTGAACAAAAGTCAACTCTTTTTAAAATCTGAGATGCCAGTTGGGAAAGCCATGCTAACTGGCCAAGCACTCCCAGTGCTACGTTATTCCTTGCTGTGCTGAGAGGGAAGAATAATACATGTGTTTGAACACTCCACTTGGACTGAGCACCTGACGTCAAATCCTTGGTCCCTACTCTACAGAAATGTTACTATTATTTTACCTTTCTTTATCTCAATTATAGTTGTATTAAAAAAGGGAAATAGATCACCCCTGCATGCCTGGGAATGACAAATCTAACTACACTTACAGAACTGTGTTCAGCTACCACAATGTTGGGAAGGGATATAAAAATACATAAAATTGAAGATACTGCTGTGTCCAAGCAACATTTAAGTTAAACACCGGAAAGAAATCACAATTTCTGCCTCATGAACATGTTGAGGACTTTCTCCTTCCTGAATTACTAGCCCAGATATTTTTGAGAAGATCACCACAAGATGTCCTATCAAAATGACAATATCAAAATGAATGTAGAAATGTTAGTATTTGATTTATATTACAAACATTTGTTAGGAAAAGCGTTAGGTATTTCTGCATGCTGCAGTTAAAGATTGGCTTTAGCAAACAGCATGGGCTGCTGACCGTTTTCCAGTTCCTCGCACTGTGTTAAACTGCTCCAGACATAGAACACTCGCGGGGCCAGGCAATGTTTCTATGTTTCTGTGTTTCAACTTCACTAATTTACATTAATAAATGAAGGACTTTCTCTTTACAGAATTTCAGGACAGGGTTCTTTTTATGAGTCTGCTCTTTTCAGACTATAAGAACTCATATCATCATGTTAAATAAAGAAAACAGAGAGCCTTATTTAGTTTCAACAACTCTAAAAATTATGTAATCAAAAGGATCCCTAAGAAAATGAGCTAAAAAGGCATAGAAACTATAATTTCAAATATATTTTTTGAGTTTTCTAATAGAATAAAATGGTAATTTAGTCATAACATTTAAGTATAAAATTATGGTGTATGAATGTAATGAAACGGCACAGCCTAATTGAAAAAGTTCCACAGACCATTAATTAATGAAATGAAACAATAAAAGGGGAATAAAATTGAATCTATGTCAGCTACATTCCCTGTAAGTGCTTCAGCTATTGTGGAATTGAGTAAAAGAAAAATGCCGACATGTTTTTATTATTGCTATTTGATTCATGAACATTGGGTTTCGTCTTTCCTGTTTCCAACAATGCCTGAAGTAGAATATTTCAGAGCCGTTTAAAGTAACATTTTAAGCTATACACAAGATGTATACAGAGGTAGTCTTTTTTTTTTTTTGTTGCAAAACAAACCAAGCAAACTAACAAATTATCTACACAAGCATTTTGAACTTGTGAGGTATCAAGTAGGTAGACAGGCAGCTTCGCCTCCCTGTAGGAATTCATGTCATACCTTCTGCTTTAGATTTCTAAGGTCTATGGCACCTTGACTTTCTATCTGGGCAGATGGAAGGAGAGGCAGATCTTTCAGATCTTCCATCATGTACTTTGTTAGATTTTCTTCAGAAAGCAGATTAGCTAACTGCAGAATGATCTTATTTAAGCAATTTGAAGTTGCTATGAGTTTAGTGGGAGAAGGAAAACAGGAAGAATTACCCAGACCATTGAAAAAAAAGGAAATATGCATATGAGAATACACCCTTGGTGATCAACCTCTCTGAGATCTATTCTTACGTCCATCTCCAGACCAACGCTTATCTGAACTGGGGCCACTTCAAATGTATTTTTTACCCTTTTCCACAGTCCATAATGCCTCCTCTGTTCTCTTTTATTTCTTGGTCACTCCTGCCTTTGCCCAGGCACCTCTACATGTAACTTATTTTATTCTGTAAACTATTCTGCCACAAAATTTTCAAAAGGCATCATCACAGATTCTTGTTGCCAAACACAATAACATCTTTTGATCGAAGTAGAACATAGCAAATTTAAAGAAGAAATCTTGTCCTCTCTCAGTTCAAAGGCAAATAATATTGACTTCAGGGATCACAATGGCTGCACCTAGACTAACCAGCGGACTCACTAGAATTCACCCTGGACACCTCATTCAGATCATAAGCAAGGAAGAGGGGTTGTTCGTAACCTGGCTTCTGACTTGACAAGAGAGGAAAATATGTGCAGGTTCTTTATGCAAAACCTAGAGTGCTAGAAGGCTTCATTAGATGCTTGTTTTAGAAACCACTTAAACTGAATGTATTTACCGGTTTACATATCAAATCTGCTACTTTAACTGCTAATACATCTTGCAAAAATTACTACTCACTTTATTCCTTAAGAATATAGTATGGTAAACACATGTTAGGACTTAGACCTTACAAGTCTGTTGTACTTACTGAAAGCCTGGGATTTTGTCATTGTCTTTACATTGTATTTACTCAAAAGAAGTCCTAAATATAGAGATATAAGTGTATTCCTTCTGCTTTATACATACATGATATCCATAAAAGTTCTTCTATATACTTACTCTTGTGTTGTTTCTTTCAGCTTTCAGTTCTGAAATCTCTTCCTCTTTTTCAAGTAGCTGTTCCCTACATGCATTTAATTCTTTTGTCAGTGCAGCAAATTCCTAAGAAAAAAGATTAGATATGAAGTCAGGACATAAGCACTACAATAATTGGGTCTATATGCATTCTAGAGGGTTTAAAGTGTTAAAGGGTCTTAAAATCATAACACAAGCTAAAATAGCAAATATAAATACGTGCAACTATCAGAACATTCAAAAATATGCATGTGTATTGAAACGTGTATTGAAATATGTAAGGAAAAGTACCTATGAAAAACTCTGACCTATATTTATAAAGTAAACAAGGTTCAAGGCTTTAACCATAAATTTCCAGGATGAATTGCATCATGAAGAATATCAGGTTTTGCCTAGTTCATAGCAACAGAGACACCAGAATCACAGAATGGTTAAGGTTGGAAGGGATCTCTAGACATCATCTAGTCTAACCTCCCTGCACAAGCAGGGACACCTAGAACATGTGGAACAGGGTGGCATCCAGGCAATGCTGAAAGATCTCCAGAGAAGAAGACTCCACAAACTCTCTGGGCAGCCCCTCTCCAGTGCTTGGTTACCCTCACAGGAAAGAAGTTCTTCCTAATATGTAGATTAAACTTCCTATGTTTCAACTTACACCCGTTTCCCCTTGTCCTGTCACCAATCACCACGGAGAAGAGCCTGGCCCCATCCTCCCTACAATCACCCCTCAAGTACATGTTGATCAAATCTCCTCTCAGTCTTCTCTTCGTGAGGCTAAGCAGGCCCAGCATGCTTAGTCTGTCCTCATAAGATAGATGCTCCAGTCCCTTAACCATCTTCGTGGCCCTACGCTGGACCCTCTTTATTGGAAGCCCAATAGCCTTCCCCTGGTGGGGGGCCCAGAACTGCATCCAATGCTCCAGGTGCGGCCTCACCAGAGCTGAGCAGAGGGGCAGGATCCCCTCCCTCCACCTGCTGGCAACGCTCCTCCTGATGCAGGCCAGGATCCCATTGGCATTCTTGGCCAAGGGGGCACACTGCTGACTCGTGTTTAATCTGTTGTCAAACAGGACTCCCAAATCCCTCTCCGTGGAGCTGCTTTCCGGCAGGTCACCGCCTAAACTGTACTGGTGCCTGGGATTATTCCTCACCAGGTGCAGGACCCTGCACTTGTCCTTGTTGAACCTCATGAGGTTCCTCTCTGCCCACCTCTCCATCCTGTCTAGGTCTCTCTGAATGGCAGCACAGCCCTCTGGAGTGTCAGCCACTCCTCCCAGTTTGGTGTCATCTGCAAACTTGCTGAGGGTGCACTCTGTCCCATCCTCCAAGTCATTGATGAACAAGTTGAAGAGCAACCAGGCCCAGTACTGACCCCTGCAGAATACCTCTGGCCACAGGCCTCCAACTAGATTCAGCCCCATTTATCACCACCCACTGGGCTCTGCCATTCAGCCAGTCCTCAATCCACCTTACTGGTCGCTCGTCCAGTCCACACTTCCTAAGCTTTCCTATGAGGATGTTATGGACCGTATCAAAAGCCTTGCTGAAGTCAAGGTAGACAACATCCACAGCTCTCCCATTGTCCACCCAGCCAGTCACCTCATCATAGAAGGCTAGCAGGTTCGTCAAACATGACTTTTCCTTCATGAATCCACACTGACTACCCCTGATTACCTTCTTTTCCTTGACATACCTAGAGACGGTCTCTATGATGAACTGCTCCACCACCTTTCCAGAGACAGAGGTGAGGCTGACCGGCCTGTAGTTTCCTGGGTCCTCCCTCTTGCCCTTTTTGAAGATTGCAGTGACACTGGTTTCTTCCAGTCCTCTGGTACCTCCCCCACTCTTCATGACCTCTCAAAGATGATGGAGAGTGGCTGAGCAATAACCCCTGTCAGTTCCCTCAACACTCATGGGTGCATCCCATCTGGGCCCATAGATTTATGAGTGTCCAGTCTGCCTAAAAAGTCCCTAACTCAATCCTCCTAGACCAACGGAAAGTCCTCCTCTCTCCTGGTTCTCTCACTTGTCTCTGGGCTCCGTAGTTCATGGGAACTAGCCTTAGTAGTAAAGACAGAAGCAAAGAAGGCATTTAGTAACTCTGCCTTCTCTGCATCCTCCACCAGCAAGGCACCCTTGCCATTCAGCAGCAGACCAGCATTTTCCCTAGTCTTCCTTTTGCTGTTGATGTGTTTGTAGAAGCCCTTCCTGTTGCCTCTGACATCTCTTGCTAACTCTAATTCCAAACCAGCATTTTCCCTAGTCTTCCTTTTGCTGTTGATGTGTTTGTAGAAGCCCTTCCTGTTGCCTCTGACATCTCTTGCTAACTCTAATTCCAAACGGGCCTTGACCTTCCTCGTTGCATCCTGCATTCTCTGACAATGTTCCTATATCTTCCCATGTGGTCTGGCCCTTCTTTCACCTTACATACATGCTCTTTTTCTCATAAAGTTTACCCTACAGCTCCTTGCCCATGCACGCAGGTCTCCTGTCCTGCCTTGCTCAACTTCTTTTTTATAAAAATGCATCGATCCTGCGCTTGGAGAAAGTGGTGTTTGAATATTGTCCAGTCCTCCTGGACCATCTTTTACGGTGGTAATGAAATTCTATTGTTAATCTCAGTGGATTTCATTTTATAGATTAGCTATTGATACATGAGCCATCTAATGATGTTCTGTGCAATACCTCCTAGTCAGTCATTTCATTTTACAGCCCCAAAATCAAGAATTTGCAAGACTACATAGCATACTCCAATATTTCTCCTCAATTTCTTGAAGCTATACATAATTTTTAAAAATCTCTTCTCACTTTTCAAAAGTATTAGCAAACCATGATTCAGAAACTCTCAATAGTATTATTCTGCTTGGAATTTCATTTATAAAACTCCTGTACTTTAGCCTATAAATAATGTTGCATACCAAATTGAAATATAGTATTTAATAGTACCTCAACAATCTCTGGTCAGCTTGGATGAGACCTTTAAAACAGGAAAACACATGCACATATATTCTTTCTTTGTATCTCCCTGAAGATAGAGTTTATAGATCTTCACGGTAGTTCAGCACTACAGTTTACAGGGGTTTATAGTGCTTTCAAAATCTCATAAAATAAACTTTCCAGATAATAAAACTAGTATTTTATTATAGCATTTATTATTTTCTTTTTCTCCATATAATTTTTTCAGTTGGCTATAAAGAGACTTTTAATATATGATTGGCCATCCATGTGAGAGACACTTGGTGAGGACAACAAGTATCATCTGGTGACTTATGTTTCCTGTTCCTAACTGCAGCAAGATAAAAGCAGTCTGGTAACATGCTTTTGTTGGTTTGTCTGGAAATGGAGAAAGCCATAAGTTTCTCAAATTGTATATTCCTTGGAGTGCCAAGGCAAGCTCGTTGCTGCAATACAGTTCCCAGTGCTTTAGTCAATATTTTCTCAAATAACTAATAGAAACTTGTTGAACAGCATAGAACTTATTCTTAGAGAATTTTTCTTTGCTCATCAGCTTAATTTTTCCCTTGCTTGTTAATAAATCATTACTCAGTAATCTGCACCTAGAAGATCCCCTGCACTATCCGCTCTGCCTCTAAATATCTCAGGCTCATATTCATAGCAACCATTAGTCTCCAGTTGGCTGAGCTAAATGTGCCCTGTATCTTGGACCTCTCTACATGATTTACTGACTTAGAACCTCCAAGACTTTTAATTAATCACTTGCTGCTTTGCTCTGAAATCTTCCTGTGTGGCTGACACTTGTGCAGTCCTGGCAGTCACCTCTTCCTGTTCTGGAGCTTAGGTGACCAAATCATTCTTTTCATCTGAAGTAGTAGAGAAGGCCCCATTGTCAGGAGACTTCTTTGGATGGAAAGGTGACAAAGGGAGATTTTTTTTCTTGGTGTATATACCCTAAGCCTCCACAGAGAAAGTCTCAGAGTATAACTGAATTTCCCCTGGAGTTTTACAACTGATTATGTGTGTCATGTCTACTTTGACGAATTAGTAACAGATTCACAACTTGCTTTGCAATTCATGCTTTCAAAAACTACAGGTAAGACTCATTTTAAATACACCCTTTCAGCCTAAGATAGCCCTGAAATACAACTGTGTAATGCTCCAAAGAGCATGTTGCTCCCAGAGGCTGGAAGCAAAGCAAAACATACTTCTGTTTTACCCAGTTAGGTAATAACATGTGATGATAATGACCTCTGCTCTTGCAAATGCCTCCTATATCTACAGGAAACAAGGGAATACTGTCAGCTGGAATTACTGTTTGCAGCAGAAATCTTGCATGGTCAGTCATACTTTAGGAGCCCCGAAGGTAGTATCTGATGCATGACTAACATGATTTGACAGGCACAACTGTACTCTTAAAGCTTATTTAGAAGTTGTTTGGCTATAAAGCCAATTAAGAAATGTGTAGGCATTAAAATGTATGAAAATTGATAGACTATTTTTATACTATACTGTGATACCAGTACACTAACAATTTTTTTCATGATCAATGACACAAGAACGAACATTTTTTTTACCATTTGAAACAACACGGTCTGGGAGCCTATCTTATCTGCCTTTTCTTGTCTTAATGCTTGGGATGTAACACTCAGTCTGACTGAAAAACAGCTGACTCAGAGTCACAGTTCTTCCCTTACCTTGGGTGAATAGGAAGAGGTGGCAGAAGCTTTAAAAATAAGCAGAGCAAGCAGAAAGGAGTGCCTGGCCTCACAAACACTAAGATGTCCCTGGTGAACAAGCTAGGTAGAGTTGGAGAAGGGTGGAAGGCCACTGACAGCTGAGACTGTGCAGGGGAGGGACACCACAGCTCTGCTCCCTTAAATCTCTGCCTCAAGAAGCATAAAGTTCATTTTCAGAGACATTTTAAAACACTTTGAGAGACATTTTTCTTCTCTCAGAGGAATTTTGAATCTTCTCCTCTGCATTTTCTTCTTTGAATGACAGTTCACTTCAGAAATGAATGAACTTGAGAAAGTTCAGCAAGGCTTTATCTTGTTTTAGTGTACATTCAACACAAGAGGGATTTGCTTCCCTAAATGTTTAGATGTAAGTGACTTTTAACATGAGAAATGACCTATTTCACAGGACTTGTTTGAAAAATTGTACTGCCTTTCTTTTCTTACTATTCCTTTGTTAGAAATATTGCTAAAATTACATCCCAATACTTTTCAAGTGACTGAGGATTTATTTTGGCAATTTTACACCATCAATGCACGGATTTCAGCCTTGTTGACACCTATTAACATGGCAAAACATCACTACATATTTTTGGATGTACCTCACAGTTTACTTTCTTACTATAGAAGAGCAATAGAAATACTGCTTTATTCTCCATAGGTTGAATGCTGGAGTTCAATTTTTGGGTTGAGTGTCAATCTTGTGAGATGTTTAGTGTTACATTTCTGCTCAAAATGTTTGGGATAGGAACAGTTCATCTGCATATATGAGTTTCAGGTTGCAAAACATGCGCCCTAAAATATCATATTGTAACAAAATCCAGGTTAAAAAAAAAAAAAAAAAGAGAGAAATCTTCTTTGGATCTTGAGACTAAAATTTTGGTCTTTTCAAACTCAAAAGAAATCACTTTCTGAAGTCTCTCTGAGTTGTTCTGTTGAAAATAATATTATAACATGCGTTTGCATTATGATGTTGTTTGAATGGAGAGTTTCCTGTACTTTTCCATCAATAAATATGTGGAGTCTGCCTTTCCCCTCTTACAAGCAGCAGACTTTTTCTTTACCCCTACAAGAAACTCTGCCAATAGTAGTGAATTATGTAATATACACATATGTATATATACATACATTTTATATGTATATGCACAAATAAAATGTGGTTGTGGGCTCTAATTTGAACAAATAGTTACATTAAATTTGACATACACTGTGTTCTCATATACGAAATAAGGTGCTTTTCTTTGGGTGGGATCTTACTGACACTATTTACTCAGTGACTGAACATGCTTCAAACTACCAAGGAATTACCCATGTAGATTTAGGGTTATTTATTGCCTTGCGGAATACCTAGCATGTAGAAAGTGTGATTAAATGTGACAATGTGAGAGTTCATGAATCCAAAGCAAATAGAAGAACACGAAAATTCTGTTATATAAGAGAAAAAGCTAACTTGGTAACCCAGTGGACCTGTGACCCCACACTTAGCACTTTTTTTTTTTTTTGGAAATGTGGAAATTAATTGAAATTCTGAAATATGCAGACATTCACCTCAACATCAGGATACAGCAATACTCCTTTAAAGAGAGAGAAAAATTTTACACAGTCTTCTAATTTTAACAGCTGTATCATTAACAGCTGTTAATTATTTTTGAGGAAAAACTGTCAATTCAAACTGTATGTCAAAAGTCTACAAAAAGAAACTTTAAATGCTATTTAAGACTCTTTGTATATTTGTCACACACTCACATACACACACACACACACAAATATGTGAATTGCTTTCTCAACACTGGCCTGGTTGTATGACTTGCATGTCAAATGTTTTCCTCATTTGGTTTGAGGGACCACAGTGACTGTGGATATCACTCTTTTCAGAAATGAGATGGCTTATCTAACCAGCATGCTTTCTTCTTACAGCATGAGCTTACAGATGAGCTGCGGCTCACAGTCTGACTGAAGAACATCCAGTGGTTCCACTGAGACTGACGATTTTTAAGACAAGATGAACTTCACAGAGCCTATTGCTATTTTGACAAGTTCACTATATCTCCCAAGGTGGTCATTTCTGAACAATAAAATGGTTTATCAGCTACTGGTATTTGATAAGGCGTGTTTGTGATTAAAGATGAAAAGAATGAAGGAGTGTGCAAGGGAAATAAAAACCCTATGAAAGGTGCTTATCTTCTTTTGATAACTGCCAACTGTATAACTGGTTAGCACACAAGGCTTTTGACTCCTTTGCTCTTCAGGTCTCTGCACCAACCCCCATGATCAGGATCTCGTGTTTCAGTCCGGGTAATGCAGATGATGGCAGTTAAAGGTAGGACATTTCCTAAGCAGCCGGCAACAAGTGCTGCAGATGATGCTGACCGCCGCTTTGGCCCACAGCATAGCACTTTTAGATTAAATTAAAAGCAATAGGGAGAGCAATAGTCAGGACTCAGGGTGGATTTTACAGATTTATGAAGTCAAAGGTATTTTCTCTAACAACACAGGTTTTGTTGCAATGGCTTAGCTTACTGCAATGATTTTCTTGCCCAGAATAACTTCAGGAAGAAACCTGACCCTACACACAGGAGACATGAGCACAGATCTGCCATGATGGGTTTTACTTGACTCTGGGGAAATAACAATATTAATTTAATTCACATGTTTTTGGAAACATTCCCAGAAGGTAGTACAGTCGCAAGTAATTACCTAACTGGCTAATTAGCAAAAAACAGCAGAACACAAAAATGTGTTCCTCATTTCATTATGGTCCAAATTAGCCTGCAAAAAAGGTCATGCAAAAACTTAAACTTTATACGCTGGCACATAAAAGATATTCCAACTCATTTTTATCTCCTAAAATTTTAAAACACTAAAATGTGCTTGTCTTGGAGTTTTTTTTTTTTTTTTGCTTTTTTTTAAACTGCTACATGCTAAATTGCACCTAAACATGGCTTAGTGGGTCCATGAGCTGAAAACTATGTGCTTAGCTCAACACCTCTTCCTAGGAGATGCAAACTCATCTACTAGAAGTAATGAATTTTAACTTCTGGCAGTTGAGCCAGAAGTCACGAGAAAGATTTGCATGGCTTACA
Source organism: Tinamus guttatus (assembly GCF_000705375.1). The sequence continues at coordinate 231,397 of NW_010581242.1, read as the reverse complement.
TATATAATGCATTACATATATAATATGTACATAATATGACATACATTAGCTACAGAAGGCTCCACGAGCTTTCACCAGCTTCCACCAGCTTCAAAAATAGGGATAAATGTTGACACTCCTATTTTCTGTCAGTCAGTTGCTCTTCAGTGTAACTAACTGCCGAACGAGGAATGCAGTCTACAGTTCCAGCAATTTTCCCAATATTTTTAAACAAACTGCAACTGGTATTGTTGCATAGTGACCGCTACAGGAAGTCAACACTTCCCGGAGAATAACAGCCCAGTGGGTATGGCCCTGGGAATTCACCATTACAACCCTAGGCTTCACCATTGCATCAACAGCAGAATAGAAGGACTAAGGAAAAAGGCATAAGAAGTATTATAGGACACAGCTTCTTACATTTTTTTACCTGAAAGTTCATATGCTCTGTGAGATTTTCAGATTATGAGAGCAGATGTGAGCTTCACGAAACTTAAAAACAAATAAATTTGCCATCATCAGTGTCTAGCTTGAGGCTGCAAAGGACTTGACAGCCTCCACCTACAATAAAGTAAATGTTAAAGGTTATAATAATATAGCCTACACTTTTCATGCTATTTTTGGCTATAACGATGTGGCAATCACACTTAACTACACAGTTATTCTTCCCAATATATGAACACGAATGTTATGAACAAGTTGATTTTTTTCCTAAAGAGTGGCAAATGGAAAAGTTCTCTAGTTTTGCAGTTGTTTATGTTAACCAGATTGGTTCAATTTAAAATTGTTTTCACAGAGAGGCATAGCACTCTCTGCTACTTTGAAAATAACAACACTTAAGTAAGTGCTTTGCTCCAGACTGATGGGAATAGCGATGCATACAGGGTCTGTAACTGAATTAATCAGCTGTTGGATTATTCCTGAAACGGATGGGAAAAAAAGCTCACCACCCATAAAGCCTTTCAAAATATAATCAGGTAGAATTTGTAATCCAGGTGTGGGACTTTTAAAGAGCTCATAATAATATGGATAATGTAGGATGAAAAAAAAAGGCTGGCTTACAATGAGCTGTAATTATATTTCAAAACATTCTGATATACATGCCATACTGTATTTTGTAGAAGCATTACTCACAGCAAACACCATGATACCACACTTTCCAGAAGCAGGATGAAAATTGCTGGTAGTTGGCCTGTAGCGAATTTTCATTCAAGTCACACTATTGAAGTGTGGAAGTGAGTGAACTATATATAATAAAGTAAAATGTGGCATCAACTTTTGCTTTTTCCTTTAAAGAACAATAAATGCCTTTGTTTCACTGATATTAATATTTGCTTCTAAAAACATACAAATACTTTGCAGGTATTTGGTAGATATTGAAGGACTGGAAAAGTACATTTGCTTATTTTCAAGTGCTATCTTTCACATAAGAGATATCTACAATAGTATGTCTTGATTGATTAAATATTGTATTTTAACAAACCCGAGGACAGTTTACTATTCTGCCATTAGAAATTCATAATCTACACAATAAAGATGAAGGGCCAAAAAATGGTCTAAAACTACAGACTGTGACTGTGCTATACAATAATTTTATATGGTCCTGTAGACAAAAGAAAATGGGATTAATTTTATTCTAATTTATGAAAAGTGTATTTTTCCAGATGTTTGCATAATAAATATGTGAAATGCCCAAAGAGAAGAAACATAAACAACGAACAAACTTCAACACTTGACTGTAAGATGACAGTGTTCTATTCCCAGTACAGTTTTATTTTATGCCTATCATTCTACATTCTTTTTTTTTCAAAATGAAAATAAACACAAAATTATAAAAGAAATTTCTCAAAAAATGAAGCACTTTACAGAATTTACAGTACAATGGATTCAACACATACACACGTACATACGACTCTCAATAAAAGGCAGATTGAGGTCAGTACATGGCCCTGAGAAATAACCTAAAATAAATCCTGACACAGAGGATACATGAAGGGTGACTGTAAGATGCAAAACATACTCACTAGTAAACAGAATAGCCTTTGTCTAATAATGTGGGTAAGGAATGCACAGCTTATTTTGGTGTCAATTCCAATTTACAAGTCTGTGATTTTTAGCATGCCCGACTCCCTTTTCAGACTCACTCCTTTGCTAGCTTTGACTTCTTTCTTTGTGCAGCATCTTTTTGTTTTCTTTCTTGCAACCTTGACAAAATACAGCACAACTGTTCTTTCTCCCTCATTTTGTGGAGCACGTATTGTTCTGACACTGGTATCTTGCCTTCTTCCTTAGTATTGTCAGTGGGTATATCTTATCCACAATCACTAATTCAACTATTAAAAATATTACAGTAGACTTTTAAGATTTCAATAGAGAAAACAAGATAATTTGTCGCACATTTCTGCAGATGTTCTCCATCAAAGACATGATGAATTAGTAATTACTACATAGTCATTGTACTGAGGAAAGGAATATAGATATAGATATATAGATATAGTATAAGTATATATGCACATATATATATATATATATGTACACTTATGGATGCCAAGAATACCAAATTAAAAAATGGTGTCTTCTGTATCAGAAATGGTACAACCACTAAAAGAGATTGGACTAGCTTCTACGCCTTACATATTAAAGACATAGGACTAAAATATATCTTACAATGATGCTATCAAGGACTAAAATATATCTTACAATGATGCTATCACTCAGACATTGGCAGTGTCAATCTATATCCTGTCACCTTTTATGAAAGAATTCTAAAGATTTTTAAAAATAAAAAGATAATTGAAGAGGTTTATTGTCTTTGAAAATTTGGTGAGTAAACCTATTTTTTCTCTCTAAAAGTGTTAAGGAGGTCTTCAGATTTATATGGAGAAGTAGAAAAAATATTTTTTATCCTAAATGATTCATCTCAAATCAGCAAAAATAATAAAAGCAGTTCTGCAGACTACAGAAATATGGATACTAAACAGGAATTTTGATGAAAGGGTATCTTTGCTTATGGCCATTGATGTCCTGTCCATGTGAAAGGAAATAATAATTTATAAGTTGTATCTTTCATATACACAGCACTCAATAGATATAGGAAATCATTCAATATGTGAGAAAAAATACTGCTTATATCTGTGGGACCCTGGTGATTGCATCCAGTAAATCAGAAATTTACATCAAAATAAGGCCCCATTAGCTTCACATTTTCAAGCTGTCTAACAGACAGGTGGCAACTCCCCTTTTAAAAAACTATGCTTAGAATATTTGACTACAAGCACATTTCATGTGGCTGAAGTCTGGATTGTTTTCTCTTCCTGAAGTTCCTTCGGATACCTAATATTCACCGCTTCCCCGGCACAGAAGCAGTTGGGCTTGAGTGAAGTGTAATTGTGTCTTTGAAAACTAAATCAGGAGATTTGCTAACCCGGATTTAGCATCTAAATGAAAGTCACACTTCAAACGGGCCCAGCTGCCTTTGAGGTGCTGGAGAGCACACTCTTCCTGCCTGAAGTTCATTAGCCTGCGACACTGCTACCAACTGAATACTACATCTGTCTCATTATCCCCAAGCAAATTAAACACAGACTTTCAAGACAGTACATACATAATGACTTTGAGCTTTCCTGTTCAGGAAACCTCAGCTTAGGTTTGGAAACCACAGCTTTCACCACATATTCTCCAAGAATCATAAAAAAGAGAGAGAAAATATAATTTACCTTTCTAAGGTAAACGTTTAGTGAAATACAAGCCTCACAATATTCAATAAGACATTCATGCAAACTATTAAATCAATCCTTTCACCAATTATGTTTTAATCTCATGACCTCATTGCTTCATGGTTTAGACTATATTTTAACCTTTCTTTCTCATTCTGAATTTATGGTGGTTAACTAAGAACATGGAAAGAAGTTTCTTGTTAGTATAGTGTTAAGATTTGTATTTCTGAAACACAGCCTATTCCCTGAGGTTCCAAAATAATAATGATTAAAAAGCTAGCTGAAGTGTGCAAGGGTGCATTTTAAATATGTATATTTCCCCTAGGTATGTTCCTTTACAGGATATTTCCAAAAACAAGACTCTTGTAAAAATGACAAATATCCAAAGACAACCACTACAAACACAACAGAAATGCAAACAGCTGTTTCTGAATATGCTCTTAATTGAGAGCTGTGGTGAAATGCATTAGTTCTACAACCTCATAAGTCTTCCTAAATTTGTTTCTTTAACTGTTTTGCTAACTTGCAATATTGTTAAATGAGACAGCATTCTATCTTTCTTAAATTGGATGTTCAAACTTCTGTCAGCAAACACAAGGCAGAAACCACAATATGAAGTTAGACATGCTAAAATCTAGGGTCCTCTGGCAGCTCACAGCCCTCCTAAATGGTTTGGATATATTCTCCTTCTTTTACACTTGTGCCCCTCTTCCTGCAGGTATAAAGAAATCAAACTGAATGAAAAAAAACTCAAAGAATTTGACTTCTAAAATGTCAGTCTCTATGACTGAAGCAACCTGACCCATCATTTTTTGATGTCATCTCATAAGAACTACAGTTAGATTGTGTGAGTTGCCTGTGAGCTTTCCTCTATCTCCAGCTGAGTTGACCAACTGTGGTTTAGGATATAGCATAAAAAATGGAATATATACCTTTCAGTAGATATCTAGACTAGCGTTTCCTTATTGGCATTGTTTAATAAAGTCTGTGGGGAGGAGGTTGAAGATGTGGCATTTCCAGGCATCAGGAATCAACCAGAAGATGACCCGAGGGATTACTGTGATAGGCCAACACCTTCAGCCCAGTCGCTTGTGAAAACTAACCAAGAAGTGGCTGTGCAGCCAGTCTCTGGATCCACCTTCAGCTCTCTCCCAGGTACTGGAGCTGTCCCACAGACAGTCTGCAGGGAGCCTGACAGGCAAAATCCCTGGTTGTGTGTGAAGAAACTTAATGGATTACAAAGCTAATAGTGCAGTATGCTCTGAGCATATTGGTGTAGCATGAGCAGTGGACCCCGTGGGTGCCTGCATCTGAACAATCAACTCTTCCCATCGGGGTGGGTAGAAAGTCTGAAAGCAGACACGTGTACTCCCCTCCACCTGAAAATCATCTTAGAGGATAGTTGCCTGCACGGTATTTAGTGATATACTTAACAGCACATATTAATTTATTCAAAGCCTTGATGATAATTATGCAGGCAGACATCTATTTTGGTACTACTTGAATGGAAAAAAATCAGTACAAATACGGAACTGAAGGTGGCACCTCAAGGCATCTCCTTTTGCTCTTGTCTTCTGACTCAAAATTGCTTTTCAATGAACTGCAAAGCTGTGTGTTTATCTAAAAATCTAATTTCCAGCCTGTAGTTATTCATTTTTTTATTACCCGCCCTGTAAATAAACCATTGAGCTACAATATAATCTGATATAATATCTTAAAGCGAAAAATGTATGATTGTAATTTAATAATATATACATTAATAGACCAATATATTTTAATGCAGAAGAGAGCAAAAAGAGATTTGAGAGGCACAGTTCGGTCTTTAAATTTTTAGAGTTAGTTTTCAACTGCATTGAGTAGCCAAAAATAGCAAGTGACAACATTTCAGCGCTCAGCATCAGTTTGAGAACTTTCAGGAAAAAAAAAAAAAAAGAAAAAAAAAGCCCAAATATTGCAATTTAATGAAAAGCCTTTCACAAAAGGAAAAAAATAAAATATGAAAACTGAACTAGGTCACTTTGCAAAATTAAAAGGGATAAGAACAGCATTCCTGTTTTTTTGCATTATATGCACATAAACATACCAAGCCTGTATCTGTTGAAACAGAAATACTTGAAAAAATTCTGCCCCTCTTACCATGTTGAGCTTTACATAAAGTTATATGCTCTATTCTGCCTCAGGACACCTATTCAATTTGATTTGCCCTTTTTTCTACAAATTATGTTGATATTTAAATAACTTTGCTTGTTATTAGATAAATATAAAACTGTATGATCATATATGCATTCAATATTTACTAGATCTAGAAACAACAAATCATTTACATAACAAATTATACATACAATTTTTTAGGTATAAATAAGAGTTATTCAGCTTTATCCTCTAATGGTCTTTTCTGTAATAACTGCATAGTTTTTCATAGACTTTTTTTAAAACATTCAAAAAACAATCTTTGTTTTGTGTTCAGAAATTAACTATATAGTAAGCAGGATTCACATTTCCAGTGTACAGCGGATTTCAGTATCATACTAATGTTTGTCTATTCATGAAATTGGCCTATCATGACTTCTAAATTCCAGAGGAGTTGATCAGAAAGGTGAATTTGACAAACTTCTCTTTTATTATCTAACTGTGGCCAAAGCTCTCCTTTGTACTTGTTAAGAAAAGAGGTAGAGGCACCTGCAAACTGCTTGATCTTTTTTTGTTTGCTTTTGTTCTCCTGAGAATATTTGCTAAGTTTGCTACACCACTTATTCAGAAAACTCAGCAGTTGGAAATTCAATAGCTCTTGTGAATTTCTTCACTTCTTAGAAACCGATTTTATAAAGGCATGGATGGAGAATGTGTTGGGGCTCTACTGAAAGGGCAGTCCATGTGGCCACATCATGGATATGGAATCCCAAAGCATCTCAATAAAAACTACTGCTCTGAGGGAGTCTAAGTGTACACATTTCCAGGAGTCCCTACTGCAGTGTCAAGCCTCTATAGAGTAATAACATAGGAATGAGTCAGACACGAAGCTTTTTACATGAATTGAATTTCTTTCCATATGAAACACGTTTCTATGGTAGCAGTCATGTCAGAAATGATTCCCCATGGCTTAATAGAGCTAGGCAGCAATGCCTCTAGCACCCGCTGCACTATTTTCAATCAAGTAAAAACCCATGCTAGATCCAGATGACAGATGCACACCATCAGCCCTGTCATCTAACAGACTTCTTAAAATGGCAAGGCTAAGCAAGCCTGTAAGTCACCCTAGTGCTGGAAATCTCGCCAAAGCAGATCCCCAAAGTGCCTTAATATTTTGGCATCTCTTAGTTTCAAGAGTCTTCTGAATCTTGATGCTTCTTAAATCCTATGGGTACATTCTTCATCAGGGATGGGGTTATCTCTCCATGGGATTGTCTATCCTGACTTAGAAGTCTGATTTCAGATGGCTTCTCTCCATCAGGCTTAAAAGTCTAAGCCAATAAACTTATTTTCAAGGGAAAAACATTAATTAAACTATCATAAAATCATAAAGAGAGCCGGCACTTTCATCTCTACTGAAAATATTATTAGTAAACCTTAGTACATTATTACATGCATACAGCATTTTGGAAATGTTACCATCATTAGTGTAATACTTAAAATCACCTTCTCACTAAAGTCAAAGATACTCAACAGAGTCCCTGGCAGGCACAATGAAAGTAACTTATGTTTTCCTTCGCTCATTACGATACAAATTTCCTACACACAACAGAACAATTTTATATTGAATCACTATCATTAATTTGTACTACCAATACACTGAGAAACTCTGCATGAAGGCCTAGTGTTTCATTATATCGCATGGTATGACAGCACAGAATAACATTGTTTCTCTCCAAATCTAAGGATCAAAAAAAAAAAAAGCAATGAATTGCTAGGGACAGGTCAAAGACAATGTGACAACATGACAGGGAATTGACTTTGGCTACATACTGCATAATCAATTTTCTTGATAAACCACCAGAAACAAGAAAAGATAGACATCACACCACCTGGGCTGACAAACAAATAGCAATCCCTGGAATTGTGTATGATCCATTGCGCATCCAGGAGCACTTAAACCCACATGAATCTGTATGGCATGTACGCATTCTCAATGCTTTTATCACTGATTCCCCTTTTAGAGGGCCAGGACCTTGCTACCTTTTGGCATAAGCTGTTTTTTCAGTTGAAACTCATTCCCGTTTCCTTTCTCATCTTTACGTAGAAACAATACCATGAGTTTAAACAGAACATATGTATTGCTGTTTTTGCTGATTCACAATATTGCTCCTGATTCCTGATTCACTTCTTTTCAGTAAAATGATTGGTCCTGAAACCTCATTAAATTGTAAGCAGGAAAGCAAACAACAGAAGAATGGTAGAGACCTGTAGGGTAATTTAAATGTATGGATATTAGAACTAAAATATGAAAGCAATAGCTAATGGTGTTAGAAGTGAAAAAAAAATTCTTAAAAGATTCTTAGAATAAGAAATTTAACAAGAAGGAAGTAATCTTAAGATTTCGGTAATCTTTTACAATGGAATGATACAACACTTGATTAAAAGAAAATGTGTGCACTAGTTGAAATAATACTGCACAAAAATAGTAGTGAAGAACATATAAAACCTACATTATTAAAGGAATATGGGCTTTCTGAGAGGCAAGAGAATTAACAAATGACTATTTGTGTCGATGAAGACCAGGCAACAGCAGTACATTCTTCTACAGCCCACCAAAGCTCCACGGAAGCTTGATTTCAAGGGTAGAGGCAAAATGAGAGTCTGGATAAACCTACGCTGTCTCTACTCCCATAGCCGGCAACATAGAACGGCTGCTGCCAAATTGCTCAGCGGTTTCCTATCCCTGGCTCCCGCCAGCTCCCAAACCTAACGCGGGGATTGCTCTGGGTGAGAGCCAGCTGGCTTGGGAATAATTTGTTTTGAGACCCTTTTAACAGTTCCCTGCTATGGACGATCAAGCTCCAGGCTGCACGGAATATTCCGTTGTGCAACTGTAGCTTAAAGTCAAGGGTATCCTTCACTACTGTAGTAGCCTGGCGCCATGGAAAAATAATCTGCAGTTGGATTTAGGTCTAAAAGTGTCTTGCAGAGGCATCCTTCCCATGACTTTCTCTCCCTGACTGCGCAGGGAGGGTCTCCCTGACCCTCTTCATTCTCCTGTTGGTCTTCATCTGCAGTCAGTGGTTTTGCTCAGGCCAAACAGAGAGCATGTGTAAGAGGAGGGAAGCGACATTTCCTATGCTTGCCTCAGCAAGCAGCATGATCTTGCAGGATGTGGCACACAGAGATATAATCAGAAGGAGACCTTAATCTTCAATGTAAGTCCCGAGAGAAAAATAAAAACACAGTTCACCAGGGTGGTCACATCTTCAAAAATCAATATTCCCTGGGATCTGTCTTTCTTCCTCAGATACACTAGTAAATGAATAACCATAGAAATGTCTCGACTTTGTCATGTGAGAAGAGGGGAGACCTATTGCTCTTTAAGGGGAGACCAGGAAGTGGGCAGGTTGATATGCCTTTTATGATATATTTGGAAGATTTATGACTAGCTAAATGATAAAGATATGAATCATATATCTACAGTCCCCATAAGGGAGTTAGAATACAAAGCAGTCCCTGAAAACCTGTCTCCTTACCCTGCAGGGCTTGTTTTCTTGACAGAAGAAACAAGAGCGG
>NW_010581242.1:114518-202167 GCF_000705375.1 Tinamus guttatus | reverse complement strand
CCAACAAAAACCTGGCCCAGGGCAGAAAGAGTTCCCTGAAGAGTTCCCAGCTCTTACAGCATTGCTCTGTGCCCAGCCGTTCCACCTAGCTAAGCACCAGGATGTTACAGTAATATAATAATCACGTAAATGATCATTATATATATATATATATACACACATATATTCATACATATGTTCATATGAAAGAATGAAGCTACAGTAAAATCTTAAATGCTAATTCAGGAGTGCACATTTGACTGATGACCAGGAAAATAATACAACAGAAAAATAAAACATCACCCTGACAGCACTTACTTAAATCGTCAAGGAATCAGCATCAAAGCACCACTGGATAAATATTGGCTATTTTTTTTCCTCAGACTCACCCACACAGCAACATTCACACAAAAACACCCTTTTGAGTGCACCACAACCGCTGATATGGGTAAGCGATATATGATTAAAGCCAGAATCCAGTTTTCAAAACTCGGGTATTCTGATGATTAGTCCAAAAACCCCAAATCAAACCATGTGGGTCTGACAACAACATTAATAAGATTTTGTAATAATGAAAAAAGAATTGGATTTGTTGGACAGTATTTTGGGGGTAGGAAAAAGAAATGCATCTAATACAGATAAAAAGAAAAAATTGCATCATGTAGCCACTAAAAAGTTGTCAATGAGTTGTTTTAAAGCTAAAAATGTTCAGAAAACATGCTTCAAAAGGGAAAAGAAAGATATTCTTCCCCAGAGGAAGAATGCTATAAAAACACCCTATCAGTCATAGTGATGTAATGAGGATCTTAGTTTTGCTAATGGTCAAGTTTTCTACCGTCTGGGAAAGTGGAGAGCAAAATACATGGATCAGTTAAAAGATCAGCTGTACAAAGATGAAATGGAAAGAGCATAGACTGACAAAGTGCAGCTATGATACAGAACCTATCCTGAGAATCCTGAGATTGAAATATTCATACACCCTCTCTAAGCTAGATGGTTTGAATATGGTGCAGTCTTCTCCCTTAGCCAAAAAGGGAGCAACAAAAATGTTGCTTTGTCAATCTGCCTTCCAAAGGAAGGCCAAGCATAGGGGTGATTTGTTATTTTTCTTGGCAAAATATAGGACTTTCCTTTAAAGAGATGTTTCCTCACCATTGCTGGACCATCAACAGCCACAAAGGGAGGAACACAGGGGCCAAACACACTGGAGTTTGGACTACAGCTGATAGTAATCACCTGCCTCCAGCAAGCTACAACCAAAGTGCTGGCTATTTATAAAGGATAAATGCATTCAGAGACAATGTCCAGACCATTAGATGACTGAGGGATGTGAATGGTAAAATAAAAATAAAACTCACACACAGAATGCAGAACACACTGCATTCCTAACAGTATTCTGTGATTTAACCAAAGCAAACTTATTCCAGGTTGGGGACACATTGGATGAAACTAATTTCATCCAATATTAAATTCTTCCTCCCAGTTTTGTTTGCATTTTAGCTGCAACTGAAGTTAAAATGTTGAATTTAAGCTAATCCCCCATTCCACATAACACAATAGAGGAAGTATGTTTCTTAATAAGTATTAATATATTGCAGAAGGCATTATAATTGCAAACATATGGATGACAGCAAATTTACCGAGAGAGAACCTCTTTAGACCAACAGCAGAACTGTGACCTATGGAAAACGTAAAGTAACTCTTGTTGGCTTGAAGTGACTCGAAGAGCTGTTTTCACTGCAGCCGAAAGCTCAGCTGCGTTACCTTGCGTGTGCCGCCGGCTCATGGCGTGCGTGGGCCATCACCAAGGCTTGGCTAACTTGCGGTAGCATCACTGCGTCTCACCCTTCAGATGCATTTGATAGGCAATTTCAAAACTAAGCATGTTTCAGTATTTAAAGAAATGTATTAAAAGCACTAAAAACTCTGCCTGCCTTTGGGAGGGGGGAGGAGGAAGGGGAATTTTGCAATTTCTGTTGGTGAAGACTGCGCAGCTGCCACGGCTGCGCCGTGGGGACACTCACAGTCCCTAAAGAGGGACAGAGAGGAGAAGTGTGAGCTGGATACGGGAAAGTCATGCACCAAAGCCCTGAGCAGGCTTTTCCCAAGCAAGTTGCTACTGACTATCAAAGATAAAAAATATTTTTAAAGCTGACAGTTCTATATAGGCCTGAATTCAATAAAGAGCTTACACCTGAGGTTAGTCTTACTGGTATCAGTGTGAAGGGTTTATTGCAATGAAATATCATACACGGCTAAGAAATATCTTATGATACTAATAACTGATTTCAAAGCACACTCCTTTAATCATGCACATGACTGTGTACACAGAGTAGGTATTTTATTAGGATGATTCTTCGACACTTTAATTTTGTATCACATCCACAGATACATACAGCTAGAAGACTTCAAAGTATGGTTGCTTTGTGACTTGCTTTTTTTCCCACTTTGAAGCACAGCACTAATAATAGCAGAGCATTGCAACTTTTGGAGTGAGAAACACCGTTTAGAATTGTAGCAGCAGTCTTGGAAAATATGCTCAGAAAGAAAAATTGATTACCAATGGGATAACATTTAGTCAATATTTTATATTGCAATTTAAATGAGGAAAATATTGACTAAGCAACACTAAGTATAATAAATTGTCTTTCAACAATATCAAAAAAGCAAATCTATGAAAAACGTTACCATATGTATACTAATTTTCTCTGCAGACAATGGCTTGGCATACGCACTTGTGTACCTCAAAGGAACACACATGATTAGCGCTGGCAGAAGCCATGGTTAATAACACACGAGTCAGACATGTGGCGGCTCTAATCATTAACACAACATTTGCTGTGGAACAAAGACGCACACGGTAGATTAGCGAGCGTATTCATTTTGATAGTCTTAGGTAAGTTTGCGTGATGCACAGAGCTAACACAAGTACTGTCTTTTTCTAGCTCAGGATCCCACTCCTTTTATGAGCACCTGTGCCTCTTCCCATGCAATGTTAACAACTTTATGGATTTTACACATCCAGCTCTATCAAATGGAATGATGTGATTAATGATAACTGCCCACACAGAGAAAATTATTTTCTAAATATTTTGCATCCCTGTGTGATAGCTAATAATTAAACAGTGGGGAACACAATGAGAGAAATACCCACAATTATATTTAAGGAAATCATGGCTCTGATTTCAGATTATTCTGTTCTGAAAACATATTCTGTTTTATCCATTTTTAATGCAGCTATGGCCTTTGCAGAATCTACTCTTCTAACAGCATAAAAAAAAAAAAAGAAACCTGCATGCAGTGATACTAAGAATAAAACATTAAACCTGTATATCAGCTCAAGAGATTTTATGAATCATTACAGCATTTGACTTTGCATCTTCTTCGGTTCCACAGGTCTACACTTTTGGTTTGGTTTGGTTTGCTGCTAAGATTCAGGAGTTGTGATACATTTAAAATCCTGCCAGCCACCACTATATTGTTGGGTTTAAGAAAGAATTATGCACATAACTTCCCAGTGGGAGACTGAGGTTAGCAGGCAAGGTTAAAGCTGCCTCTGCTCTTCAGTCACCCTGCTAGGGTATCTCTCCCTGCTTCTCTCCCTCTTAAATGATATTTAAGACCATTTCCAACACAAGACTGAGATCCCCATGGCAATGCACTATATAGATAGCTAAAAGAGTCACATTATAGGAAGGAAATCCATGACAAATTTACTCTCTGCTATTTTCAAAACTTGGATATAAAGTCTGCTGCCTTTCAGACAAATGTCCACAGGATCATGTTTAAAAATATTTGGAGCCCTCCCTTTAATCTCTTCTCTTTGGAATTTTTCCCTGCAGAATAACTCCAGAAGACAGAATGACTTTTGAACCTTCCTGGGACACTTCCCCCATAACTGCAAACCTGGATTTTTACCCTTTCACTTCTTGGTTGTTCCTGGTTGCTACATGATGTCTTGGGCCACAGGTTAGCAGATAGCCTGATTACTGGTACCATCTTATAGAAGACTGAAATAGAGAAGTCAAATCTTTGCAAGCATAGAAGGAATCTAAACTGCTTTTTATATCCTGGGCATAACCCACTAAACTGATACATAAAAGAAGAGCACATCATTATTCTTAGTTTGCTTGATTTGCTTAAGTAAACTTCCAGCTTTGTAATGAAATGTCTCTTTTTCTCTGACAAAATTACTAATAGAAAAAACTAATAATTGTCCTTCTAGCTCAGTGTGGAATGATTACCCTCTTCTGCTTCTCTGTTGAGCTGCTGAACATGATCAGTTAGCCACCCTCTCTATTGTAGTAATTCTGAGCTGATCATACTGCAGAGGTGGGCTTGTTGTGAGGTCCAGAATAAATGAAAACTCCTTCCTTGCACCATCCTGGAATTAAAATTAAGTCTTTTCACTTTTCTAGTTTGTGTGAGCTTCATCAATGTATCTCTATATTTGAATGTCTCAATGTATCTTCCCAACAAGATCAAATACAGAACCAGTGCTGCAACAGGAGCTTTTAATGAAAATCTAGCTCTTATGCATGGCTAGATCTGTTACTCCTCAGTTTTATGTTGGCAAGTTAAAGGATGAGTGTCAATGAATTGATTAGGATGCTTCTGTAGCTATCTATTTTTAAGTCCATCAGAGAGGCTTAGTGTTAAACATGTGATGAAAGAAATATTAGTCAGAGGAAAGCAGATGGGTAGCTATTTTTTCTTTCAAAGTATTTACACATCACAGAAATTTGATTAACTCTCACAGTGTAAAAATAAGAATACCCTGCTTATACTGAGCAGTATTCATCAGCAGCTTTGGAAGAGGAAATTTTAATTTGTCTTCATCACCAGGTAGTCTAGTAATACTATGTGCTGGTGAAGGCTCAAAGACAGGCAAAGCCAACAGGCCAACTGCTTCAAAGTATGGGAACTGAGTACTTGAAGAAGAAAACGCAGACTGCAAGGTTCAAAACCACATTGCTTACCTACCAAGAGCTCCCAGTAACACTTTGAACTTCCATCAAGAAGACGGCTTTAAGGCTTTCAAAAACTTTTCTTTTAAGATTTGATAATCTTGAAAGCTTGAGAAACTGAAAGGAAAACTTAACCTAACTGATCCATTTGCTGGAGGATCATTAATGCAAAATGGATAGAATGGGAAAAAAAAAATCAAACAAAAAACCCCACTATGTTACACCTGTGTTCCAGCCTTCCTTTAACGTGATGCGACAGATCGTTACCCTGTGAACTCTTTGTAGTCTAGACTACATGTCTACCCTTCCTGGAACTATGTGTCTTTATTTTTAATTAGACTTTCTAAATAATATTATTAATATTGAGGAATGCCTATACTACATAGAGCATGTAATAGCACCAGTGTTAAAATGGATACTGAATTTCTGAAAAGTAGAAATGTGTCATAATGAGGAAAGTACAACTTGTTCTTTACAAATATTATAGTTAGCTCTAGGTCTTCATGGGAAGTATAGACTTAAAATGAAAGCTTAAAAAATGAAAGCAGGCAGGGATGGATTAAAACAGGATCCTATGGATTAGTGCTCTGTAAAATCATGAGACCAAAGCAGAGCAGCAGGCAGCATTTCTGAACACTGCTGATTACTGTTGGCCAACTGCCCATTTTAGGAAGCTTCTCTTCTGTATTTCTGCAGGAGCTAAAGAATGGAAAGCTAAAGAATGTGCCTAGACAGCTGCTAAAAAAGGAACAGGCTATTGTATGAGTACCCAGCTTGGAAATAAGAGTTTCTGCCACTAAAAATATATTGATCTGTAGCCTTGGGACAGCTAGCATAAGTCTGAAAATACATACCAAATGGTGTCACCCAACTTCAGAGCACACACTCACACATACAAAATATTTAAATTAAAAATTTTAAAAATGTTATGAGAGGCAGGGGTTTTAATTTCAAAATTTCTAATTTCATGGGTATTTCTCTGTTTCTAAAGTGTATAACTATAAAAGTATGTTATATTAATATTACACATATGCTATACCTGGTATATTCTGTAGCATCTCTTTGGCTTTCAGTCCAAAAAAGTTGTATTCTACCTTGTTTTATAAGTTAAACTCCAAATATTATGTCCAGAATTCCACTGTAACAGATTCATAAAAATGGAGAGATTATCATTAAAACGATAATCGTATTTAGAGAGGATAACGGTTACTAAGTTTTGTCTTATTTCTCCAAGTTTGTGACAAAACACTATTGCTATCATTTTCCTCATTTTTAATCTGCCCAAAGTTGTTGCCTGGTCACATACCAGTCCAGCTTCTTCTCAAATATTGCAAGTCATTCTGCCCTGCTATAACTTAGATATATTCACAAGGTATCACGTGCTTAATGAGTACCACACGTGTTACTACTCATTACATTTCATATTCTCCTGTGAAGTCTAAAAGCCATTTGCCATGGTCTGACAAATAGAGCATCCTGCCCACTTCTCATGACGCCATCCTTACTGCCTGCTACCTTTCCTAAATTTGGGGATTCAGCTTCCTCACAACAAACTGTCTATAGCACCACCTGAATAAAAGTCAAGGGGAGTCAAAATGCAAACATCACATGCCCTCTGACCACTTCTCTACGTTGCCTTCCGCATATTACGTGCTTCTAGCTTCCATCAAAATGGCAGTCATTTTTAAAACACGCATCGCGGCTATTTAGAGTTTTTGCAGTGCACAACTGGAAAGCCGGCTTTGGCCAGCAGTCTGCTGAACTGATAAGAAAGTATTCAGAGTTCTTGTCCATAGCCTATGTTCAGTGCATTCTATCTATACATCCACCCATCTATCCATCCATCTATCAGGCTATCTCTGAAATAATCTTCACTGGGACGGGCTGAGATTTTCCTAGTTGAACGCAAGCAGCAAATCAAAAATTGCATGTGTAGCAAAATAGTGGTCATTAATACCGTACTGAATAAACCCCCACGCAAATCCCAGCTGTAAATATAGGTTAAGTCTTTATATTGTTAAAAGAGTATCTCCTTAAGTACATATTAGAATTCTGTGCACATCTGCCTGACCAACATAAAACCTCGTCCATATGTTGTTATGTGAATTTTCAAACAGAACAATTTTATTGTGGAATTAAGTGAAATGGGCAGACTTAAATAGCAGAGCTACAGCATATAAGCCATTTTAATTGAACAGTGCTACTGGCAGCCTACTTAACCCTCTTATGTTTAGAGGAAAATGACATAGATTTAGATTTGATTTTTAATAACAATGTATTTGCCAGCCATCCTGCTTTTGTAATGATTTAAGTCTTTCAATTCCATCAGATTTTCAAGAGATAAGCTATTAATGAAGACTGCTTTATATCTCTACTTTGTTTCAACACAGAAATATTAAGTAAATAGGAATATAGTTAACAGGACTTCCCAAGGAAAATCTTCCTTAAGTTTTTGTAATCCATTTTTATGTTGGTATTAATGCAGTCAGCAATTTAAGCATTAAAAAAAGAAACAGGCTGCACATGCAATTCTGTTTCAGCTTTTCTCTAAAGTCAGTATGTAGTTGGAAAAGTAAATTTAAAACTTCAGGTTGCTGTTCATTTTACAGTTTTTGTGTTTGACAAGAAACTTCTTGTAATGGTGAAACTTGTGCAATACTGATCTTCCTAGAGACTTTTGAAAACCTAACAATGTGGAGTTATAAAAGCCCTGCATAAGTAATTTAATCCCAATTCAAAAGCCTGTAAATACTGATAATCACTCATGTCATTTAAGGTCTGCAGAACAAAATATATCCATATCTATACATATGTGTAAATAGCCTTAAATGTGTGCAGTTTTTCTAAGCATGATATTGCTGATTAAAAGGAAAAGATACTTTAAGCTACTTAACATTTTTCTTAAAATTAAAACAAAATATTCAAAATAACTGCCGTATTGGGCCATTTTCGAAATTCTGAAAAACATACATGAAATAGAAAAAAAAAATCCATTCACAAAAAGAGTTGATACCATGATTATCATTAAAGATTACTTCATATCAACTCTAGTATGAAAAAAAAATGCAGTAAAGGCATTGTACTTTGTATCTACTGCATTTCCTTATTCAGGTTGAGAGTAGATTCTGAAGGCACCAGAAGTGGTTATTTCTGTCTTGGTCACTACCAGCAATTAACATTTTGGAATGAGAATAGAGTTAATGATAATGGTGATTATATGCCAGCTGGAATATATTCCACCTCCCTTCCCTTGAGTCCTACTCACATCAGAATGCTACAGAACAGTGAAAAAAAAGCAGAAAGAAGTGTTGGCCCTGACATACGAGTATGTGACTCACGATATACACAAGAGGCAGAACAACTGAGTAAGAAGGTGCCGTTTATATACAGCTCCTGCAAAAAGCAGAGATGCTTCAAGATTATTTTGAATTATAATTGTAAAAATAATTCCACCTCAGAACTGTGGGGGTGGTGGTCTAAACTTGGCTTCCTCCCTCAGGGACATGCAGCAACACTACCCTCTTATTCAGTGTTATAAATGTTCAGGCACCCAATGAAATTTGTATGTTGAAACAAGTCTTTTGTTAAACGCCTGGGTCTTTCTCTAGCCAGTACCTGCCAACATAGTTTAGGAGTTATGGTGGTGACAGGGCATTATGAAGCTGATTTTAGGACTGTCTTATTCCATCTGCATTGATATGGCTAGTACATTCCCTGGTGAAGGAGCTGTACCTCTCTTGATCCCATCTCCAGCTGCAGGAGCCTAAATGTGGAGAACTGGAGGAGATAATGCTGTAAAAGTAGCTACTCTCGTTTCTTTATTGGGTGTGGGTAGAATACCATCCTCAGAATGATTTTTCCTCATAGGTGGTTTATACCTTTTAGCTTTTCGAAGTTTTCCTCCTCTCAGCTGTGCCAAACAGGAGCATCCTGAGCACCGAACAACGTTTAAGCCAATACATTCAGCATGGGTTCAAACAGCCTAACTCTGCCTCTGGAGTGCTTACCCATTACGTGCTGACACCACCAGCAAGTCCATCACCAGCGACTGAAACACAAACATGATTTGCACTGATTTTTGTTGGTTGTACTCTACAGAAGTAGCCAGCTTTAAACTCAGCATGCCTGTTACCTGCACACTCATACCACCACCGAGACACAGCTACAGCTGTAGCCAAGATGCGCACAGGCTGCCGTATTTGCACAGAAGTTTCTGCACACTTACGTGCACCAAGGCATCACGGAAGAGCAAAAATGGCCAAACAGGCACTTTGTTCCTTCCTATTCAAATCCAGATTAAAACCAGAGTAACGTCAGGTTCTTTTGGCACTTCTTGTGCTGCAACCTCAGGTTACTCAGCCTGAGTCCTAAGTATATTCTGACACAGTGTTTTGCAGAGGAAAATTTAGGAGATGAATGATAACACTGACATACAAATTCACAACAGCAAAGCCGGTAGTTATGCTGAACGCTAATTTCCTAAATTTAGCCTTAAGCACATGCTGTACATGAAAGAAATTGTTTCTTCAGGAAATTTTGAGATGCTTCAAGCAAGAAATGTGTCAAAGAAGAAATTTAGTCAAAATATTTGTTAAAAATAATGAAAGAACCTACTATTCAGAAGGTGGTTTTGCGGTAACACAAATCAGATAATTTTACTGTACGTGAAACAGCATGGATAATAGACTTAACAGGGAGTCCCCATATATTCCCCTTCCCTCAGCATTATTTGTCTGCTGGCTGAGGAAGCTGTAGAAGATACGTAATATATTTCAGTGGTGGATTTAACAGGACACTTTGCAAGCTACATGGTCAGGCAAACAGAGTGAGTAGTTTGGAGGAATAGTGCTCTCAAGATATGCAAATAGGGCACATTTTAATACACTACTATCCTTTGATGCTATTTCTACCTCATCATTTTGGGCAGGGTAAGCGTGATGTGAGCATCACTAGTACACTCTAATGCAAAGAAAATACCTTTGCATGGAAATTACTACCATATTCCCTTTATATCATTCCAATAAAACAATTTTACTGATGATGCAATATACTTATATTCATTTAATATAAAAATAATATAAAATATCTTTATATATAGTATATAACGTATATAATATAAAGGTATTAACATCAGTATCTAAACATAATGGGAAGAATTATTTAATTTTTTACTGTCAGTATAAAATACTTGACTTTGGTAGATTAGGTAATGTTCAGATCTTAAAAAACAGAAAAGCCTCTCCCTGGAGAGCAAAGTTCATTTCTAAATTATCACTTTTAACACTTCACCTATATTCCGAATAGTACTAACAAATGATGATATTATTCTCTAATCAGTCTGTAGTCATTGTACGAAGCTGCAGCAGGAGTCACTGAACTCACCTTGTGCCTTTAACCTCATTTAACATATAACTCTTAATACCCAGTTACATTTACTGCTATGAATGTATTTGAACAATAGCCTGCATTTATCTATGACAAATACTTAATACAAAAAAAAGTGTAAAAGTGACTTTCTGAATAATAATTATATGCCACAGGTAGCCATTATAAGTATATTGACAAGAAAGATAACTTTTTATAAGAGGAAGCAAGATGTGCAAATAACAGCGGAGTCAAATTCTGGCTGCTCAGTGCCCATCTCCATACATCTGGTACAGAGTGCCCACTCTCCCATCTGACTCAAGTCAGATATATCCATCTGGGCAATGTAATCTGTATATACAAACAAGACTCCTCTAGCAGGAGAGGTTGTGTCATAACAGTGCTATTAATATTCTTATGGATATACTGTTCTAGTTTAGTCCTTTTTTTTTTTTTTTTATTTGCTGAGTCAGTCATGTAATTTAAATAAATTCTAATTCTGGTAAAGCGTAACAAAGTAGCAAGAAATAAGCAAGCAATGTAAGAAAGAACATGAGGGCAAAGCCATGCTTCCTAAGGATAGCAAGGACAGCTAGGGGCTCCAGTTAGCTCTGAGCTTACATTAAAAACTTGCACAAAACTTACAAAACAAATAAATACGCTCCTTTTACACAGCCCTCTAACCCAAACACAAACGATTAGTCTACATTTTACCTTAAAGCTTTTAGGAAGAAGCAGTACATATCTTTAGTTTGTTCACACTGTATCACCAAGCAGAAGAAAAGAACGTTCATGCAACTATTACTTATTTATGTGCTTTCATACCCTCTTTTAATAAACCTATTGCATGCATGCATATCATAAATAAAACATAATACGAAGAAGTTAGGCAGTGGGGCTTGGGGATATTATTGGAAAAGGAGGCTGTGTTCAATGAGGAAATATTAAAAATATTCTAAATACAATTTTATATTAGGTAAATGGAAACCTCATAATTAGGTCTAAAAATGAAATGTTTAGCATGCAAGCACTGAACTGTTGTAGAGTAGGATTTAAACAGGTAGGTGATGCCTGTGTAGTATGTAAGCAATTAACTTGAATTTCAGTGCAAGGTACAGTTGCACCCACTGCACCCACTCCAAGATAGACAAGGTCAAAAATACTACGACCAAGGAATACAAGAGGCTTGATGGACAGCAGCCTGCACTGTAACTACACAACCTCTCATCACCACTGAGTAATAGTAGTTTAATGGAAATGTATCAATCTACTACATAGGTATAGTGAGCACAGTGTATTGCTCATGAAAAGGTCAACACAGGTAGAGTGAACACACTCTCTCTTTCTCTCACAAAAACTCGCAGTACACAGACCCTAAAAAAAGCAATAAAATTATAAACCCTTTACATTTGGGCAGGGAAAAGCCTACCCTTCACCTCTCTAGTAAATCAAATTTGACCTATAATTTAACTATACATATCTCTTAGAACTATGACCTTATCTCAGAATATATTAAAAATACAATTTCAAGCAGTTTATACTATTATGTAACCAGTGTAAATACTCCATTTTTAACAGATTAGGACCAAAATTACTGTGCAAAAGGAAATCAAATCTGACTTTGCGCTTATCTTTTACAAGTTTTCCTTGAAGTGACTACAGTGGAGTTCATTATTCCAAATCCAAATTTACAGATATGCACACAAATAGTATTATACAATAAGAGTTTTCCGACTTTATAAACTGTTTTTCATTCTGGCATTTAAAAAAAAATATTGCTTGGATCACTGGAAAGTTTGCCTGTGATTCTGAAGTCTGAAGTCACATAAGCAATATTTATAAAGTTTTAAGTTTATAAAAATGATTTTGTCGAATTATTGAGATTCTGTACATAGTTGTGACCAAGGAACTATGAAAGTAATATTCTATCATCTTAATATTCAAAACAAATTAGACCTCCAATATTGTAAAATAAAAATGAACATATATACACATGTATATTTGGGATTGTATGGATTTGTTTTGATCTTGCTACAAATAGACAAATATACAAAATGTAATAGCACCTAATTAGTGAAAGCTTTTCCTTGAATATTTTGCTTTTTCATTTTTCTTTATTGTTTAGAAACAAGATTTTTCTAAATTCTTTATTTTATATGTCCTTTGAATTGCAAATTTCCAATGCAAAATTTAACAAGGAAGCACTCATGATTTCACTTGATATCAAAGTACACCTATCAAAATTAATCATAAAACCAGAAAAGATTTAGCAGAAGACATTCTGCTAGAACTAGAAGACATTGATATCTTATATAGGAACTAAGAAAGAATCTATTATATGAGCAAAACCAACAAAATTATTTCATTATCATATTAATTGTAGACCTTAGAATTGTAAATCCAAGTTAGGCAGGGAGATTATGTCATTATTTTTCTAAGAGCTGCCTAAAAGACTCTTTTCTTTTTCATCTTTAGCCTCCAAGGAGATTTGACAAGAAAAAAAATCCATGAAATTCGATGATCTGAGTTAACACAGAATATAAAAGCTATTAAAAGCTGTCTGTATCAGTGTACCATAACTGAAAAAAGCTTCAGGTCAAGTAAATGTATTATTCATTCACTAGTATGAGCTATGTGCTCTTTCTAAATGTAAATTATTCTCTGTAATTATTTTTAAATTTTAAAGAGTATCATTCATAAAGCTGATTATAAAGATGTTATGATTAAAAATAATCAAAATTCCTGTACAACAGCCCAGAGGGCAACTGCAACAATGCCATAAATCACAGAAGTTTAGAGGTTCAAGAATCTATGTAGATTGGAAAGAGGTCATAAACTTCAGAGCGTGATGGCCTGCAAGGCTGTCAAAGATGAAATCAAAACAACAGGTTCACTGATCAACTTGGGGGATACTAAAGCTGCCGAACTGAGGTGTGAAGGTTGGAAACCCAACTGTGCCCAGCAGACTTGGACAGGGCACATTTCTACTATGAGAAATTTAGAGTAGAGTTTAAGAACCAGTAGCAAGCCAACATAAGTTTATGGGTTTTGAAGGAATAGGTCCCACTTCCTCATCTTCCCATACACACCTCTGGTGCTTGCTAGACTCCTCTGTGAGATGACTCAACTGACAAAAGGGACAGAAATTACATCCCAGGAAAGGGAAGTAGAAGTAATAATTACTGTTACAGCAGTAGTATAAATCACTCCAGCAAATGTCCTGGCAAGTGCAGAGAAGCAAGTAGAACCTTAAGGCCAAATGGAAGGAGGAAAAAAAAAAAAAAAAAAGAACACGTCTTCCTCATGAATGGCAGGTAACTATTTCAAAAATTAAGGGCCCTCACAGTCACAGCCTCAGAGCAGATGGGCCCTAACGTGGATCTGTAATCTTGGATAACTGTCTGTATCCGTTATCAGGAAACCTAACTGAGGCCCCCAGCGTAGGCACTTGAAGATGTATTCCCCGTTACCTCACCAAAACAGCAACAAAAAGAAACACTGAGGAAATTAAACCTGATCTCTATTACCAGCAAAAGTGAAGGCACTCATAGTTTTCTGGTGTCCACAGTAATCTTCTGACTTATGTCAACTTGGTACCTAATCTTCACAGAAAATGAGAATTTCTAATGAGCTCTTAAATTTCACTTCTCAGCTCTAACTGTCCTTAACAAAACAATGGCCAAACTGTGCCTCAAGGTACTCAAATGTAGTCCATACTCAGGCCAGATTCTTCATAATATACCTTTTCCAGTGATCCATACATCTCAGGCTATGATCTTGCAAGGTGCTTGCTGTTGTGTCCTTGTTCCAGCAGAGTTGTTGAGCTCTATGTAATTAAGCATTTATTTATAGAAATGACTCACTACAGTAGAGCTAGGTGTTCTGTATGTTCAGATTTCACCCTGACCTTTGGGGAATTTTAAGCCACTGTACAGACAAATAACGTGACAGGCAGTCTTCAAAAAAAAAATTACATACCTGGCTTTCTTTGCTGGGAACATCTTTAATACTTAAAGTACAATTCAAACCTATTAGAATATATTGCTATCACTTAGGAAAATTATGGGAGCAGAAAGTGTATCTGGCACTCTATTGTGGTAATAGAGAGCTTCTTTTTAATTTATTTTTATTTTATTTATATTTTAAAATAATTGAATCATAGTATTTTTAAAAAGCCTTTTTTTTTGAACATCTATTACAGTGTGTCCAACTGGAGGGACATCGACTTAGAAGTTTAATTGTTTAATTATATTTAGTTTTAAAAGAAGTATCAGTTTGAAAAACTCTTCTATCCTGCAAAGAGGAAATATCCATTGAAAAAAAATTATCTTTCCAAATGTATTGACTGGAGAAGAACCTAGGAAAAGAGATCCAAAACAATAGTTTTTGCCCCAGTACACATCGGCACTATTTCTATTCTCCTCTCTCTCTCTCTGTCCCTTTCTGGTTGCAACACTTAAGGTCGTATTATTCTGATACAGGAAAAAGTTTATGAATGAATTAATCACAATTTATGATATCACATTCAGGAAGTTTTCAATTTTTGTTCCCCTAATAATTACAAGGTTTATAATCTCTGAGAAGATGCACGAGAAGAGTATGAACTCTCTGCATAGCATTAAATACAGGAAAGGTTCTTTTACAGCTACAAAAATCAAAGGATAACTCATGAGGGGATCTCTATTTTTTGAGCTATTCTTGGTATCATCTTACTGCTTCTGCAGTAGGCACAAGCATAAACAGAGCTCTTCCCACCCCATTACCATGTGCCCTTTGTTCTTCTGAAAGGATGGAAAGGTGAATTAACTAAATTCCAGGGCAGCTTTGCATGAGAAATAGTGTCAGTTCTGTGAGACAGTATGAGACATTTTGCAATTGCTCCTAAATTTGAGCTTCAGCTCTATCTGGCATGGTTCCTCTGGACGCTCAAATAGCTTCTGAGGGGTTTAATATACTTTGGAATTACACTGGCAATATCGAAAGGTCTACAAATTAAGAAGCAGATGTTTCTGGCCAGCACCAGCACAGAATTTTTTTTAAAGCAATAAAGCAAAATGAATGCACTTTGCCAATTACAGGAACATGCTTGCTTGCATATATTCTAATAAGAGAAACCATCTTTCAGAGTCAACCAGCAACCTCTTTTGCCCCATGACATGGAAAGCTGTAGTCAATTCATTTTTCACTTAGCCTATTAAAACAATAATATAATCCCATGAGGGTTTCACAAACCAAGATATGCATTTAGGTTTTAGAGGAAGAAAGATTGCTCAGTAAAAAAGGAAAATAAATAAATAAATGGAGCACCAATAGCTATGTGCTACTTTTTATTATTCTATTATCTAGTAGCACAAAACAATACTACCTGGTATTTTATTTGCCTAGCTTTATTTGTGTGGACTGACATTACTCTCTAAATCTATCTATAAATAAAATGGATTATATACACACAAATATATAAATCCATCCTTTGTGCCTTTATTTTGGTACTCAAAAGCAACAGTATGTATAGGCAGCACAGAGGTGCATCAGTTCGCAGTAGCATGTTTGGTGTCTTTCCAGGACATGTTGTTTCCCTAAGCTGGGGATGAAATCCAGTTGATAGAAGTTAATACCTATAACATGCATGAAGATCCAGAAGAAGCACAGAGGCATAATCATTCTCCTGAGGTTCTCTAATTGGAGTGCACTGATTAGAAATTAATTTCAGCAAAGAATGGAGCTCTTGGGTTGCTTTGATTCATTGCTTCCTGAATTAAATACCTTTGAACACCTTTGTCTTTTTTTTATTATTATTATTATTTTAACTGATGCTATCTGTGAAGAATGAAAACCATTCTCCCCTCCACAAACACTTTAAAATATTAAATTTGCCACAGACACGTTCAATGTTTTTTCATTTGTTGAAAAGAGTAAATTCTTCTGGCAGAAGTTTTGGGTGAATATTGAAGAACCATAAGTACTAGCAGTGGTTTGGGCAGCCTACAGTGTTCTGGGCAGTTCGGGTTAGCCCTGTGTTCACTGGATACCTGCAGCGAGTGCCATTAGAGGGCAGCCTTGGGTTTTCCCTGTCAATCTAAGTCAATACACCAAATAAATCTCGGGTAAATTCTGGAGGCTGGTTCTGGATGTTTCTCACAGCTTGTTAAAAAAATACTTTCTAGTTCTTTTCAACTCCTTATATACCCTATAGAGTTTTTTATAGTGCTATATTTCATGCGAGGAAAAATGCAAGAACTGAGAAATAGAAATGTTTCTGAAAAGGTGATAATATCCATCTAGATATATATTAAAAATGGCCTATTATAAGTGTCTTATAATAATATCTGAAATAGAATTGCAATAAGCTGCATATAAATATATTACCAAAATTAGGGGTAAATTACGATTTTATAATACCAATCTTACTAAAATATGAGATTCTTTTTATGATACGAATACAGAGCACTATCTTTGCATTTATATTAAATAATTCAGCAGCATTTTTTTAAATTACAACTTAGTTATCTAATAGGTATTAATATTACTTGCACACTACAGTATAATAAAAAAAAACTTTGCTTAACATGACAAAGAGGTTCAAAGCAGTGCATTAAATTTCAGCTAAAATTCTGGAAAAATACTGTGGCTTTTTTTTTTTTTTTGCTATAATTTTCTTCATGATATTTCATACGCCTGAACTCTGCATTTCTTTCAAATTAGTCAACTGAAGTCTATTTGTCTGAAGCATATGTCTGACCTTTTCAGCTATTTGAGAGTTGTTCAGTACAGTAATCTCCATCAGTTTAGTCAACTTAAAAAATCCCCACTGATCCCATCACATAAAAGGTTTACAGACTTGGAGCTTTGAATCCCCTCACTGTCAGCAGCAAAAAGCTCATTCCAAGCATTCTTTCACACTGGAGGAAGATAATCCCTTGTCAGAAAGGAAAAATGGAGGCTTCCAATTCATGCAAACAACCAAACATGCACAGAAACGTGCTACAACACAACACAACAAAATCAATGGCCCCAAAAGACTTCAGGCAGATTTTAGCTGAACAGGGACTCTGAAAGCTCTGAGCTACCCTAGACACACAAAGATGCATGATGCAAATGCAGGACAAGGCTTAACTGCCAGGCCGAAATTTTCCTGAATGCACATACGAAATAGTAACCCCACACAAGGTGTGGATACCCAAATCAAAAGAATAAAAAGCACGATTTGTATTTCTGAACCATGTTAGAAAATCTACTAGTCTCTCTAAGTATCCTGTTGCAGGCAAGGCACCCCAGGTACTGGATCTAAAAGGACCCGGACCCTCTTCCTAGGATCAAGGTCCACCAGCCGACCTTCACTTGTGTGCCCTGGTGCTTACTCACGTGGTGGCACACAAGCAAGGCAACGTCTGGGACTCCCTGGGTTTCTGCAACAGCCACACAGCTCTTGAAGTGACAGCCTGGTTACAGCACTCACAGCCTTAGTATTCTCTGACTATATATCATCAACTAGAATGAAATCACAACCTTTGATGGCCAGTCAGGTTTTACAAGGAAAACCATTGTAGGCAGGAGCTATCACAGGAACTGGTTGCTCCATACCATGGCTGCAGCCTTCTATTCTGACCTAAAAGCAAGTGGGGGTCACTAGTGGAAAGACACATAGACCCTGCAGCAGCCACGAGTCTCACTACTTTCTCCCATACAAAAGAAGGGGGCAGCAGTTACCTAACCTGAAACCAGTCAAATCTCACACTTGACCAACAGATGGGAGCACTTGAATTTTCAGAAGAGTGAATTCTGCTGCTGAGATTTTTGTTGAGAGGCGCCTAGAGATCTTGACATAAAACTGAGCAAAGAGGCACTTTTTAAGAAAGAAAAGAGCATGAGTAGCCAATTTGTATTTTAACACAGGGAAGAAAAAAAACTGACTGGCAACCCATAACATCAATATCACCCAGGAAAGAGAAGCATTAGTCCATTCCCAAAGCACAAATACAGCACAGTGCTCACAGAAGGAGGCAGTACAGAAAAGCTGGTCTTTTCTTCAAGCAGCAGAATCCTTTTCCTAGGCAAAAGTGATAGCTGGCTAATAGTAACCTCAGGGCTTGTATCTTTCTAACCACATGGAAACTGATTGCACCTGAAGAAAGAAAGGTCGTTGAGCTCATTCTTTAAAGCAGATCTTTTCTATTTCACTGAAACCAGTTGTCTTCAATGCTGGGTGTTCTTGCAGTCTATACCACTGTGGTGTGAACTATGTAGGTGTTTAATGAAGAATTGCATCTGGCAGCTACTAAGAAAATCATTTCTTTAAGAAATCTGAGAGAGAAATGCTTGCAAGAACACATGAGACACATGAGAAAAGGTGAATTTCAACTATGAATTTTACTTTTAATTGAATTTTCCCAACTGTAAGATATTTTTATTTCCTCTACCTTTGAAAAATAGAATACTACACTCTTTGGATTTAAAATATCTAATCTTAGGGGTTTTTATTTATCTAGCATTTATTACTTTTAAAAGGTAATTTCATATTTTACCACATCATTTGTTTTAAAATTTGTTCAAGATGTCTTATGTACTTCTGCCTTACTTTCTATATACAGATTTTCTATTCTTTTATTTATTTATTTATTTATTTTGTGACACTGACAGTGACTTGAACTTGGATAGGCTTTCCATACATGAGGTCAATTAGCTGAATATCTCAGCTGTGTTTAGGATATTCTGTATTCATCAAAAGTATTCTTGCTCCAAATGATTTTCTTCCAATAGCTTCTACACAGGCTAGACTACCCCTTTTTTACTTTTTTTTTTTTTTATAGACTCCAACCTTCAAGTCTCTGACCTTGCAAATTACTAGACCATATGCTCAATTTTAAGTACAAGGAATCTCATCAGCTTTAGAAGGGCATCACATTCAAGTAAGTTAAGGATGTCTAATATATTTTGAGGAACCTAGTACTAAAACCTTTACATTCTTCAACAAAACATTGCCATCATATGTTCAATGAAAAGCAGCTATGGGCAAATAAGCAGTAAATGTGGACTTCACCACATCACAATCCTGATAAATATTTAAGCATTCTTTACATTACTATTTCAGGAAGAGTGAAAACCACCAATATAGCACAGACATGAAAATAGTTTTAAGGTCGCTCGCATGTCTTCTCCCAAGCTTGGAATTTGTCTTTTTTTTTTTTTTTTTTCTCCTGCCACTTTTCCCTTGTCTTTATTTGCCTTTCCATCTTTTTGCATTAGCATATTCAGATCAAATAAAACACTGCATGATAAAACGAGGTTACTACCTCCATAAGGTATGATCAAATTACATTAAGCAGCAGTGAGTTAGCACACTGCTTTACACTTGGATTTCTCTTAACTGCTGCTGTAGTTGCTTGTGGTTGAGTAGGAACAAATACTTGTAGAGGGATTGGACTAGATGATCTCTGAGGTCCCTTCCAAACTTCAGATAGAGGTGACTAGACTAAACTTTTTTTTTTTTTTTTTTTTTTTTTTAAATCTGCCTGTGTATAGATAATCAGTCAAGCCTATTTTGAGGTTTTAGGTAGCATAAAGTTTTGGCTCTGGCTCTCAACTGAGTTGAATTTTACCCACAAGAATAAATGCTACCTTCATAATGTTTGCCTGCTCGGATGACTTTTAGGAAGTTTGGAAGCCCTGGTTGCAAGGCCTGGCTCTGCTGCCACTGGGAGCCCCTGCAGGCATCAGCTCTCCCTGCACAGGGAGCTGCCAGCTGTAGTTTACAAATCACAGGGTGATTTACAAATTTGGTTTCTTCAGGTGACAGACTATACTAGTATTTTTGGTAATTTTTAACATCTTTACTCAGATAGTGAACAGATTCTACATATTCAAACTTTTATGGGAGGGTAACACTTGAAAGTGAAACAAAGCACTTGTCTAATGAAATCTCTATTTCAACTTAAAATATGTTTTCTCTATTTTTAACTTCCTGACTGTCAAAAAAAAAAAAAAAAAAAAAGTTTAAAAAAGATTTATCAGTCTTGACCGATGTTGAGCCGGTTCATCTTCCCAGCTCAGCAAGCCGCTTCTCTAACCCAGTCCTCCTGGGTATCACATTGTACAGTGTCTCCAGGCGTCTGCCCAAGCTGGCAGCCGTGGACCTACAGGTAGCACCTATCCCTCCTCTTCCGAAAAGAGCTGCGCCCTTGACAGCCTTCCCGGGGGTTGAACTTACTCAGATTTTAATTCATGGTGAAATTTCATTTGATTTCTAAGCTACAAGCTTGGGACCTGGGAGATATATTTCACATTCTTCTCACAGCCCTCTTTACTTCTCCTGGACCTTTCTCTTTATGCTCATGGTACATTAGCCTGATGTAGCAGATCCCATCTGGTTATTTCAGATGTTAAGAATGCCAGGAGAAGAGGTTTGGGGTTGGGGTGAGGAGAGGTGTGTATACGCACTGCATTGAATTATGTTGGTATATTATGACTTATAAAGTCAATATCTGTCTTATAAAAAGACAGATATTAGAGACAAAAATTGACTTCTAAAGAGACTTTCAAAGGCTGCATTTTTATAGACCTTGAATTCCTAAGGTATGCCATTTATGTGATTTCCTCAAAGTCCTGTGGCAGTTTGGCTGTGTTAAAGTAAAATTTAATAATTCTGAGTGATATTTTAGGGGCTCCATCAGAGGCTGCAAACCTCATTTTAATGTGAAGTCTTACAGGTTTCCATTTCTATTTCTATATAAAACAATGATTATGAGATAGAACAAAGGAACTAGAAATGGACAATACTCTGAGTTGAATGAGTTTTTCAAAAGTTGGTTTCAGAGAAATGGGAGCTAGAGAACTGATTACCTGAGCAGGATACTGTCACTCGGTGAAATAAGTCAAGAGACTCTCTGAGCAAGGTTGAAGATAGAAAGGAAGAGTGTCTCAGTTGTTTGGAGTAAGAGAAAAATAAATTGGTTGCTGAGAAAAGAATTTGGAGAATATGGAAAAAAAAATCCATATGGAAAAGGGGACTGTCAAGAGGTTCTGTGGGATGAAAAGGGGGAAAGGATGTTGGATTTTTAAATCACAAGTTTCCAAGCCCAAAGCACACTAACTGCTCTGAGACAACATGCACAATTCTTGTGTGGTTTCAGTTAATATTTTTTGTGCTGGCAAAAATCGGAGATAATTGTTCTGAAATACGACTGTTACTGCCGAACCCGCACCCGGGGGCCAACGTGGAGCTGGGGCCCAGAGGAGCCGCGGGGGCCTCAAGGCCCTGGTCGGACCTCAGGGAGGTTGTGTCGCCGGCAAAGACACATCCAGCAGGGCAAGGAGCTGCCGCCCGCGCAGCCTGAGGGAGGCTCCGTCGGCTCCGGGTGGAAAATCGTGGAGTTAAACCTAGCAGTAGCTGCTGGGCGAGTGTCCAGGTCAGTCCACTTCACTGAAACACCTTGCATTTTAGATTAATGCACATGGCTTACTGCAGCTCTGAGGTCTCAAAACTAGAGCGCTCTATTATACTTTTGTTACACAAGCAGATGCATTTGTTACACCATCGCAGCCCCCTTTACTGTATGTGTAGTATCACACCAGCTGTAGAAATGATAAAATCATTAACAGTGAAGAGGATAAGAGGGAAGTCTGATCATGAAAGATTTACTAATTTGCAAATGTCTTATATATATCTTCAAGAAACAAAGAATCAAAACTACTTACATCATGTATTTTAATAGCCTTTCTCCTTGAAAACATGAACTAGAGATTTGTTTTGTGAAACATGAAGGTTCTTTGATGTTCTGATTTTGTAACCTTGATGTACTTTTCCATTATACAATAAATTATGGTCTGTCATCCATGCACAGAGCATCACAAGACTAAGATTTAATTATTCCTGCATATGAAGAGAATTTATTTGGAAGGTTTGCCTCTGGATACATTAAAAAACTACTGATGCTTTCATACAAATTTCCCCTGAACAAGGAGGGAAAACTTGGGCCAAAAAAGGCTTTAACAGAATTCAGTACTACTTGTAAGTATATTAAAGATATATAGGTACTTATCTTTTTTTGACAGGACTATATTTCAATAACTAAAACATGCTCTATAAAACCACTAGATTAATTAAGCTTTTACTACTTTTAATTGGATGAGCTCAGTATAAAGAAAAACACTTCAAGATCAAATTTTACGATCTTTTCTTAATTGTTGTAATAGATCATCTAGATAGTGCACAATAGAAAGTGAAGCAGACTAGCAAGTCTAGATGAATTCAAAAATGAAGTTCAGAAACAATAAGCTATTTCTCATATTTGCTTAAAGGAAAGAAGAAGAAAGTGTTACAATTTTCTTAATTGTTGTAATAGATCATCTAGATAGTGCACAATAGAAAGTGAAGCAGACTAGCAAGTCTTTCAGAATTCAAAAATGAAGTTCAGAAACAATAAGCTATTTCTCATATTTGCTTAAAGGAAGGAAAGAAGAAGAAAGTGTTACAATGAGAGTTATTTTATGGCACCAGGAGATAATGCCACAAATCTTTGCTAATATGAATACACTGTATACAAACACAGCAAAACATAACAAACTTTTATAAATGACCGATAAACCCATCTGTGGAGTTGCCTGATCCAAGCAAGTTGCTGGCCAGGTCACAAAATGGAGTCATCCTAGTTTTAGTTCTGGTTCTATATCAAAAACAATTCATTTGATAAGCTGATAATACTTCCTAAAAATCCTGTAGAGCTATAAAAGTTTTCCCCACAGCTGCAACTCTTAGCAAGAACAAATGTTTAGTAATTAAGCTTCACAAAAGCAAGCAGTAACCAGGGCTGACCACTAGACTATGCCAAGATGTGGGTCTGTGTTGGCCTAGGTATGGCAGGGTTATGACTAAATATGGCAGTGCTTTTAGCTCCAGCATCAGAAGGGTGAATGTGTATATACCAGTCCCTGATTTAATTTATATTATTTCCCAAAAACAAAATAATAAAAATTAATCCTTTTCACTTTTAGCCCCAATCCTGAAATGTGCCATGCATGAGTCCACTAATAAACAAATGTACTGTAAATTCAGTATCAGAAATATAATGTGCAATTTTTCATTTCTAATCTCATTATTTCTAGTTATCCATGGTAATTATGTTTCTGGTTCTGTTAGCCATTTAGTATTAGACATGCTTGTCATGTAATTGGACACTGCCAGCTCCCTTAAGCCTACAGCAGACTTTGAATTCAATTCCTGTAGTAACAATATGACTGGATTTATTCGTGTAATTCTGCCATTTAAACCAATCGCCCACCTTAATTATGATAAACCTGCAAGGCATGATCTGCATGCAGGAGATACCAAGCGAGTCTGACATCCCTCAGTTTATCCAGCTGTTTGACTAGATATGTGCACATGAATGTCATGCTCAAACACACTCATTTTATTTGCTAAGAATTATCTAAAGAAAAAGAAACTCCTGTTTCAAATACCACTTTTTCAGATTTCTTAACTAGTGATGAACTAAAACACAACAATAAAAGTTTGCAGCGAAGCAATAAGTGTACAGCCAATGCACTCATGCAAGTGGCTCTGGAAACAGCACCATTTGCTATCCATGTGCATAGCATTCAGTCTGACTTTACCTATCTGAAATAAAATTCCCTCTCAGTTTGTTACTCTACTTTTTAAAATGTTTTAAAAAACAATCCCAAATCATTCTGTATCAGTGTTTCACGTTTTTTTCTAGATTTAGATACATATAATTTCTCCATTATGTACCTTAGTTCTCTTGGTTACTAGGGTGATATCACATCTTTATATCACCCAGCCCAAGCTATGGAGGCGAAGTATTTTCCCCAGTACTTACTCAAATGGAATATGGGATACAGGTATCAGTCCATCCAAAGAGGTAGGACATTTTGTTTGTTACGTCTTTCTGTACTTTGCTCTGAAAATTATCAACAAAAACATCCCTTTTACCAGAAAGACAGTGATTTCAAACAAACAAACAAAAAAGTAAACATACACCCCTATATATCTCTCGTTGTAGTTCTTTTCCTATGCTGGGTTTTGCTATTCTGTCTCATGTTCTCAGAAAGAGCCTACCTTGAAATGCATTTTGTTTCATACCTCATTCTCTGTGCTCTGCCACAGGAAAATGGACTCTCAAACCAACAAGTCACAAACAAATTTAAGTTTCCATGGTGGTATTTCCTAAGAAATCTGTCACAGCACTTATTTACCAAGTGTGGGCAAAAGCAGTTCTTGTAAGTGGGATTATTAGCACAAAAAATTTGAAAAGCGAAAACAAGGTATCAGTGTTGAATGAGGCTTGCATTTTCTAAAATGTTTTTATAGACTTGAAAGATTGATAATTTCCTTTGACAGTCTTAATTACTTTCAATTATTTATAACTTTGACTTTACAACCTGTCCATTAATAATAAATGACACTAGTTTTGTAAATGACTATGTGAATTCCAGAACACTTATTGCTGTTACTTAGCTTACATAATAATTGTCCCCAAAACAGAAAATGCAACTTTAAAAAAACACTTGAGACATAAATTCAATACAAGCTTCAATTTTAAAAATTTGTTACTATTAAGAAGGGAATAAATTGAGAACGCTCCCTTAAGGGTTGATCACAGAGGGAGTAATCCATACTTCCTCTATTGAACCCATACTGGATTCTTAAATCTGAAACAGCATACCTATCACACAAATAACTTAGATGAAATCAGAGATACTAAATTGAAATTTTAACAATCAATCTGACTTGCTGAACTTTTTTGAACCGTAGTTTTCCGACATTGTTACACCTCTAAATTGTTCATAAAAATCACAAAAGCCCTGCCCTTTGAGTGTACTGGTCCAAACCTTCTAAGATGCTGCATGGTGTGATGACCCCGATTTATTTTATTGTTTTGAATGAAGGTTGCCTTTTAAACTAAACAACTGCATTTGATATCCAAAAGGGACAGTGTCCTTAGGTAGTCTCCATTCCAGGGTATGTGATCATACTAGATGATCAGATCTGTTTTCACCCTGCAGGTAGGGCAGGTGAAGTATCTGTGAAGTAGTTTTGATTAGAGTCTAAGGGACATGATAAGCCGTGCATTCCAAGAAGAAACTTGCCAAATTCCTGCAGTCGATTATCAGCAAAACCATAAGCATCATAGCTACGAGTTTTAGCAGAGCGATCCCACAGAAAAATTTTTAACTTGGAGAAGACCTATTAGAAATACTTCTTCGTACATCAAATCACTTTCAGTTAAATGCTGTAAAGAAACGTTTTAGTTTGTGTTTTTATTTGCTATGTTTCAAAAGAAAGACCAACTATTTCCAGAAAGATAAAATACAAATAACATTGTTAAGCCATTTTTCTCATACACATAGAATATAGTGTAATATTAGAAAATATTGATGAATGAAAAACAAGAATATCTTAAGCCAGTAGCATTTCAAAGCCCAAAAGGATGACTTTAATTCAAATGAAAGTTTTACTTCTCAAAAGTATAACAGAGGTCAAATCCACAGCTCCTTTTTAAATGGGGGTAAATGATACAACATTAATTTCTGGGTAGACAGGAGGACCATAACAACTACCTTTTTCTGGTCAGTTTGTGGAACTGTACTCAAATATCCACGGGAGTTAATGGTGGTGTAAAGCTCAAAAGTGATAGGGAGCTTATTCATAGACAACTAGATGTTTCCAAGGTAATGTAACTACTGTATCTTGAAGGGCGTTCTTCAAGTGCACAAGAACATGAACAGAAATCATTGCAGGTAGGCTTTAGCAGGACTCAGTACATTGCTTAATACTTAACACGTCAAGTATCTATGTGCTGTATATTTCTCACACCATGAAGATTTCTTCCTGCAAGTCTTGCATTTCAGTCAGAACATGTTGAATACAGAGGTCCACATTGCACGTTGGTCTGTATATCTTTCCTAAAGATCACACCTATTTTTTGCAAGTCCTTTATTCAAAGGGCAAAGGAGAGGCAAAAAAAAAAAAGCAGCAGTTTCCTCCACTTCTCAGCCTGTTGGCAATACAAATGAGTCAGCCCATGCACAGGAGGGATGCATAAAAGTATAGTAATTTGTGTGTAGCAGATTGATGTTTCTAAAAGGGAAGGACACACAAGTAGGAAGGAAAAGATGGCTAGAAGTGGCACAACTCTGCATCTGCAGTTCTTTCTTTCAAAGAGAATTGTGTATTTAAAATTCAAAAAACAAACAATAAAGGCAAAATTGAATCTGATTTTAATTAGGAAAAAAGAAATGACAAAAAAAAGCAGGAAATGTTTTTTAAAAATGCAGTCGTCTTTTAATCTCCTACAAGGAAAGTCATCCTGTGCAGAGCTAAGAGTCCAAATTTGGATTAGTACCAGTTTATTTAAAACATTTTCTCATTCATCCTATGCCAGCTTAATTTTAATTTATCGCTTAATTTTAATTTACCTATAACATGAATGTCTGACAATAAAATTTTATGCTAAGTATATAGCGCCAAAACACACCAATGGTTAAAAACTTCCTTGACTTTTTATGTAAGACCCAATTTCCAATGTTTCATTAGATAAGTCTGACAATAATGTCTTTTTCAAAGTATCTTTACTCTGAAGAGTCTATAAGGAGTGTAGTGGGGAAAATTAGCAACAAGAATAGAGAAAGAGGAGTTCTGATTTATTTATTTATTTATTTATTTTGCTATTTGCATGATAAAATCTTTATTGAAATTAGTGTTGTGTAAAGATTTAGGTGATGAGTAACTGGTAAATTGGTTTTCCTTCCAAGAAAAATTTAAAGCACTCTTAATAGATCTGAAGAAAATCCGGTAAAATATTGAGCAGGAAAGATATATATATAGTAAGCAAAAAATCTCATGGACTTGTTCATAGTCCTAGTCTGTTCTTACTTGTGTTATGCATTTGGGATTTCTGCCCTCTTCTCCCTCTAGTTTAATGTTTTGTTCTGCATACAAAACACTGACATTTAGTGTCATTGATCCTCGATCACAAAGGCCCCCTAAGGAAAAGTTACTTAGTTGTTAAAGACAGGCTTCAAAGAATGAAAAAAATAGACAGCTGGAATCCCTGCTAGAAATTCAAATTCCTAATAAAAGATGACAGAGGTTTGTAAATTCTTCACCTTGTTGTGTGTACTTTATGCAATACTAGTTGAAGCAGTCATTCTCTCTCATATAAGAACATGATTTTAATTTTTACTTCTTTTTCTATACAAAGGATGTTGTTATTGGCAAAATGGAGGTGAAGGTAGCTGGCAGAGTCAATGAATCATGGATCCATGCAGACTGCTTGTTCTTCCTTATTTCCAGACTCTAGCTTACACTTACTCTCTCTTCCTTGGAAAATAAAAACTGCAGCTATTTTGCCTAACAATTCTAGCAATTTTCAATCACCAGTACATGCTCAACAACAGTGAAAATGAAGGGCAAAACGCAGCTACTATTTTATTGTAATTGCTTGCCTCTTTTATAATAAACAGGAAGTACCTTGTCTTTCCTATCTTTTTATTCATGTTGTAGTAAAATATGCCTCTAGATTGAAACACTGACAATTTTTTATTAAATACCAAGGTGGAATTGAATAAACCTCACCAGTGCTTATAACAGGTCTAGCCTGAAAATTTTAGCAAAAATATTCAATATTTTTGTTTAATAATGACCTGGTAGAAGTTACAGTTATGTTCAATAGTCACATCTATGCTCACCAGCACAGTGCTGACTTTTTATTTTACTAGGCAAAGATAATTCTGAAATGTTTCGCTCCTTGGAAATAATGATCCACGTGCCCTTTTTCATTACCAAAGGTAATGTACCACTTGGCTTAGCAGAGGTGGAAAAAATACTGTAAAACCATTACTGCATAATGCTTGTCTTAACAAGCACTATACAAATAAAAATAAATGTGTAGAACTGGAATATATAATAAAATATTAAAAATATATGAACAATATAAAAACTCATATATGCTTATATACGTTAATGCATATCTGATGAAAATCTAGGACGAATATTTCATATGGTATTGAAACATGGAAAATACTGATATATTTTGATATAAAATTTTATATTAAAAATATTCAGAAGCTTTTGTAAGGAAGTCATTCATCTTATCTCTTTCCTTTAACTTGTTGTAGAGATACATTTCCATGTATAGTATGTCTGAATACATACAGAGAGAACAAGCTCCATGGAAGAGGCAAAGATTTGGGTGGTTCATAGTCTTTGAAAACGCTGACAATCTAAAGATAACATTTATCAGTAATCTTCCTTCCAGAGGTGGAAAATGGAATCACAGATTGTTCATTCTACACAGCTGTCTTGCTCTACAGGTGGGAAAACTCTGTTATTATTATTATTATTATTACCCCAGCAGGACTAGAAATGGAAATGTTCTTTCAATCCCACAGAATTCAAGAATGTCAAACATTTTAAGCCTGTGAATGGTCACCAAATTTCTTAGAGTATTTTGCTCTTTCCTACAGCATTTCACACTTTCATCTCTTAAAAAGAAAAAAAGGAAATCAGCACATAGGGTGGGCAGAAGCAAGAAAAGGAGGAAAGTAAATAATGATGTGCCCTGTTTTTAACTCTGTAAGCAATGAAAATGACAAGCAATGGCTAATAGGAGACAAGAGTTCATTTGTGTACAATTAGCAAGTTGACATGTATAGCTTTCCAACTGATTTGCTAGAGGTTGCAATAAATACTGTTTTTGCAATCCTATAGCAAAAATCCTTTTACTTTAATACCTGTTTTGCAGGTAGAGATGATAATTTTGCTTTGAAGCCCTATTCTCTAGTGTTCGTGTTCTCCACAAAACAGTTGCTTTACATTTTTTTCAAAATGACATTAAAGAAAGAGATGCACCCTGCAAGTTTGGAACACATCTAGGTAAGGCCACCCACTGGTTTGTACAGAGGCTGTGTAATGGACTGATTAGAACAAACCTCCGTCACCAGCTCTAATGCTCTAAACATAGTTGATGATATAGTGACAGATTCCATACAGTTTCTACCCATTTTCAAGATGCTTGAGAGTACTCATGAAAGCAAACTGTACCTGGGAACTAAGGAGTGTCACAGCTACAGATGTCACATCTGATAACCCCTCAAGTCAGTCTTGAAGTGCTGCGTGTTGAAGGCAAGGATTATTTCTTCACCTACAAAGAAACCTTGCAGTTCTTTCTGTCTTATAGAAGGTTTCAGACAGTGTTGGCTTTAATTAAGGGAAGTTTGGAGCCAACTGGATACTTGGAAAGTTAAAGCCCCCAAAGCCTTCAAAAATCAGTTGCATTTCATGTCCCCTCTGGAAACACCCTTGGCTAATGTACTGCAATACGCTCTGCATCAAATACTCAACCAGCATAGTCAAAAAAAAAATGCATTCATATAAACTTACTTAAAACATGATCTCTTAAAAATCTGAGTGTATGTCAAAAAGACATGAAGAATGGATTATCCTAACCCAAAGGATTACTAGGCCAGTGTTTTCTCAGACTACAGATTTTCCTTGCGAAGTAGTTTATTCTGTGACAGCCACTGATCAGTTTCCTAGACAGTAGCACCTTAATTTATTTACTAAGTAGTAGTTCCTAGAGTCAGTAGAAGTCCTTAGGCTCCATATTTATAGTTTCTTTACCAAATAGCCACTTTAGCAGCCCCTTTTAAAAATTTATACTTTAACAACAGAGGTAATGATCATTTTCCATAATCAAATAACTCCTTATACGTTGTTTTCATTTATCATATTGTCTGAATCTTTCTCTTGCAAATCTGAGGTATATTCCTTAAGCTAAGCAGAATTATTCCTTTTTACCTATAGTCAGTCTGATGTCAAGATTATGTAAAATGTACAAAAATTGAATACATTTTTCTAAGAATTCTCTAACTTATTAAAATTGACCTCTATTGCACCTGTGCTTTTATATATGGTTCTTATAAAGCATATCACACTTACTTATCATGACAAGACTGACCTCTTGATATGTAAACTTTGACTATAATTCAGTCTATTTTGCTCTCTTTTTTTTTGTTAGATAGGGATACATCAAACTTATTTTGCATATTAGACAGAAATTTCCTTCAGCAAACCAAGAAACAGAATTATATAAACAGATTACAGAGACAACAGCCAAATTTGAAAGAGTAACAATATTTTCAGATGTGTTCTTTAAAAAAATAAGTTGCACATCTGTTCTGGCCAAGACTGGCCATCCCAGTCTTACCATGATGATTTCAAAATCAGGGAATGTTGTATATTTGAGTAGCACAAACGTATTTTTCCCACATCACAGTTAAAGCGATACCCTATAAAATAGGGATCAGGCAAAAAAGGATCTGACCACCACATCAAACCTTGCTATATCTTTACTATTTTTTTCATCAGATGACTTGAAGATACATTTTCCAGATTCAGATTCCCTCTCCTCCAAGTAAGCGTACAGTGATCACGGATACTAAGTGTTCATTGGGAATAATCTACTCAATGTTTAAAAATGTTAATTAGTGATGTAGGTTTAAAAACAGAACAAAAATACATTCAAATCCTCCAAGACTTTGTAAATTGCAGATAAATTTGATTTGATCAAAACCCAGCACCTACAAAATCTAATCCAATTATCCTTAGCTGTCTTAAAATCTTAGAAAATACTTTTACAGTAGCTTATCTCTTTATGCAGTACACATAGAAAAGAGTTTGGAAGACCTGCAAGTATGGTTAGAAGTACCATTAGGATTTTAAAATACAGCTTTAAAAACTAAGAAGTGAAATGAACCTTGCGCGGAAAGCGACAGCAGAATATTTGTATTGGAAATACGAAAGACCACCAAAACACTGAAAAATTGGGGGAATCTATATTTTCCTTTGACTTCTAATCCAAATTTGTTTCTGAAAACAGAAAAAGATGAAGTGTATCTTCTCTTAGCAAAAACAGGCCTTAGATGTGTTTGCTAGTATGTAAAATTTTTACATACAGTTAAAATTATTACAGCTCTCACACGTCACACCCAAAGACACGTGCACTTATAAATAAAGTAATGAAGACAACAATTCTTCTAGTTTTCTTCTGGTCAGATAAGTTCATGGTTGTGTCTTCTGAAGAACTTCAAACCTTAATTAGGGAAAAATCTGCAAAGGCTTTAATTAAACCCTGTCACGAAGTAATATAACACTGTTATTTGGAAGAAATTACGTGGAAGAAAATAATGGGTTTGACTTTCCACTCTCAACACTGGTTTCATCCAAATGTGAGGTGAAACATTATTCCCTTAGCACTATCTAGTCACACCATACCATACAGTCAGCTGTTATCTGAATGTATTTCCTGTTCAATGAGCTGTTAAAAGAACTGTATCTATATCAGAACTGCAAGTGGAATATAAGAAGACTAAATGGAGATAAAGCAGCTGGTATACGAGATGAGTGGGACTTAAATTTGAAAATATCCATATTCTTTTTTGTGTGTGTGTGTGAGAGAAATGCAATGCAATTTGTGATTTGAATCTCACATGTTGCAGCTGCCATAGGAAAGCTTCCAGCATATTCTTCTACTACACTATGGCTGTTTCTCGCTTAAGGTCCTCTTGATCAAAAGGAATGATCCAAGGATTGCTTCTTTGGTAGAAATCCTTTCTTTAGTAGAAACAATTCATAATTTTTTTCCTGTCATAAGTCTTGGTGATCTAACTCCTTTTTTTTTTTTCATTTGCAAAGAGCTAGGAGATTTGCAGAGCTTTGTTTGATGAACAAGGAATTATCGGTGATCACTTCATATATGCTGACTTGACAAAAGTGAAAATATTTGGTCTTAACATATTTATAGGGCCAATTGTTAGTCAGCATACCTTACTCCCTTGTTATGGTTATATTCAAGATTGTCCAAGAAGTCTTAAGAAATACTTGAACACACAGACTCATGTCTATGTATAGTTTACATGTAGAGAAAAAGATACACCAGTGAAAAAGCAACTGTGTAAGTTCTGTCATAAGAAAGACTTCTCAAATGCATATTCTACAATTTTGCAGGGTACAATATTATCAAGATATAAAGATTTCAGAATAACTGTCAGGAAAAAATATATCTTCTACAAATTCAGCTTATGAAATTTTCTAAGTGCCATATTATTTCTTATGATTTACCTTTAAATACAAATCATACATCGGTTAAAAAGATGTGAACTCTTTTTTAAGTAAGTCATTTATGTATTAAGGCATAAATTCATTGATATGTATTGCTATTGATCTACCATGATAGATCAATTATAATGGAGTCATCATGGAGCCACGATAAAACATTCTCTTGAGGCCAGTGGCCTAGATGAACACTAACCGCAAAATATTTTACAATTCTAGTCCACTCTGGCATCACCTTTAGGGGCTAATTCCATAAACCCCTCACACCATGTGTACTATGTTGTCTTCTGCTGGGTCTGAGATGCTGCTATGGTGTTAGTGCAAGAGCAAAGACAAAATGGGACCAAAAAAAGGAAATTGCTGTGCTCAGGAGACAACATTTATTTATTTTAAATAACGCTGCACTTATTATAGAAAAACTGAATGTGAACGGTGTTACTGGATCAAGACAGATTTCTGAGTCAGTTAGCATCAAGTTTTAGACAACCACTGAAAGGTAAGATCACAATTTTCAAGTTCCTTTTTCTCAGAAACTGGAATAAGCTCCCTGCTGAGTCGTGAGAAGGCTGAGTCTCAGGACCGCTTTCAGACACCTCCTCAGGGGCAGAGCTCTGCAGGAAGGAGTTCCCCCGGGGAACAAACAGGGAAGAGGCTCTCATATTAGTTAAGGTAGCTGTTGTCTTTCTGCTCACCAAAGATGTGCTGTGGCAGAGGGCAGTACTGGAAGTAGAGATATTCAGTTCTACTACATTTGCTATCCAATATATATTCTGCATGTTATTCACTTTGTCACCCTTAAAAAAATACACAATACAAAAACATCTTAACATGGACTTCTATCTCATTTCCTTCCTACACAAAGGATGCAGGTAGGAATGCAATGATAAATAATGACTTCTGAGAGAGGGAATAAAAGAGATGCTAGGCTGAGTACTAAATGTAATTATGTAAAATGCAAAATTCAATTCAACTTCAAATAAAAACCATGACTGATGCTTCCAAAATTACTTTAATTAAGAGGCTAGCTATTCAAATACTTGTCAGTAATCCAACTCAAAGAAGCAATTCAAAGTATTACTGCTCCATAATGAACCTATTACAGATTCCAATCGTACCTCTAGGAATTCTCATAAATCTCTTACAAATTACTCTATACATTGAGAGAAACTTTGTATGTGTTTGAAAAGACATTATGATTAAAAACAGAAGTCAAAAATAATGTTTGTTAAGGAGGAGATCTGTGCAGAATTGACAGATTTTTTTGTATTTCATGGCTAACTTCTTTGGGTTTAGGTTTTCCTCTGACCTCAGTTTTCACTTGGGTCTTTGATCGATTGCTTGATTAAATGTGGTTTAACAAAATAAACTAATTCTAATAATCTTTCTGATGCTGTTCTATGTGCCATGCACGTCTCACCATCTGGCTTTGACCAGAACCACTAGCTGAAAGTGTAGACAGTCATTCTTTATATCTCACTGTCACCATGCGCACAGTATTAAAATATTTTATTTTAAATGAAAACAAAATCAGCGCTGCAATCCTTTGTTAGGACTGCCACTAGAAATAATAAATTTCATGAGAACAAGCATTCTCAGTCATTTGAAACTGTATAATTCCTCCAAATGAATAAATATAAACAGATCATTTAGAAGCAGAAATACATTTTCCCCATTTGTTTACATATTTGAACGAATTACAATCCCAATTCAATTATGTCAGCTGTCATTTCAAAGCAATCCTGGTCTCGTAATCCTCTATAAATATTGTTATACCTAACTGCCAACCTTATATTGATCTAAACAAGAGAAGGATTATATATATTTATTTATTTTTACTAAGAAATTTAATACAGAAAATATGTGAATAAGTACCACATTCAAAAGGCAAATACAACCTAAAAGCAAAATAGGGATATTTGTTTTGCTTTATTCTTTCTATGACACAGTTCAAACCACTGCATTTTATGGCTTGCCACTGATCATAGGGCCATTGAACATGCCAAATATTTTGTGATGTCTGTCTTTAGCAGTTTTATTCTTTCCCCTAAGGCAGATGAATGAGAAAGAGTAATTTCTTCTGATGTATCATCCATCTCTGAACATCATTAATGTAAAAACCACATGAGGCTAAGTGCTACATGAGTAACAGGCGAGCAACAGCTGCTCTAGCCTCAGAGTTTTATAATCTACACACAAGAAGATTGTAAGAACAAAATGCTCTGTATAAAACAAAGTGAATATTGTGGCAGTTGTTATATTAATTCTGCTTATTATTTTTTCCATGTTTGATTATTTTTTTCTAAGTAAACTATAGCCTCAGTAATTCCTAACCAGGAATATATGTATATTTTTTACCTAATATTTCCAGCTCATGAAGAATACCTGATGTTCATGGGCTTATCAGTTCATGTCTGGGGCCTTTTCATGTTGATTAATTCAGAATTCCAGACAG
Organism: Tinamus guttatus; assembly: GCF_000705375.1. The sequence continues at coordinate 167,279 of NW_010581242.1, read as the reverse complement.
TAAAAGCTACAGTGAGATAAGCTTTGATGTTGAAGAATTACACATGGTAGTAAAAACTAGACAAGACAAAAATCTTCCAGACAGAATGTCCTCTTTTATTAAAACACCAAACCTGCGATGTCCTCCACTGCTGGCCCAGTGTGAAGTAAATTAATGAGTAGGAGATAATATAATCTAGATCGGAGAAAACTATTCGGATCATATTTGAAACGGTCACTGAAATCAGGAAATTATTTACAGTCTTTTCTCAGTCAGGTAAGGGAAGGCTTCAGTAGTATTACAGAGCGAGACTGATAACATCCATCCAAGGGAGAAATGTGCCATTCCAGTAGATAATTATGACAATATAGACAGGATATTCAGTACACATCTATAGAGACACAATCTGTGCTCTGACAGCAGGCTAGGCCTGCTCCACTTTCTCTGTTTTCCCTATGGGCTAGTTTATTACCCATAACATTACCTAAGTGTTCTGCTATGAACTCTTTAACCCTATACAGCTTGAGTGCAGTAAAGAGTTGTTCAACCAGTATCACGGCAACTCAAATTATTACCTCTAGTATTCTTAGTATTCTGGAAAATACTAGTTCTTCCTTAAGTTTTATTTTCTGTATGAAATCCAGGTTCAGAATCCAACAGTGAAGGGACTTTGGTTTGACCCTTGACACATGGTTTCTAGCTATAAGTCAGCAACCTGACCATGAGCTGAAATAGGGAACAGAGGAAAGAGCTCCTCTTGCTATTCCTCCCGCCAGTCCACTGCTTGTGTTGGTCGTAGCAAAAGAAATGGCAGCTCTGTTTAGCGCTTCTGGCACCAAGAGGGAAGGTGCTTTGGGACTCCTTACACCACTGTGTTGCAAAACAGAACGGGCAACACTGTTCCCATGTTAGCAATTCTACACAGGAAAGATGCCTGGACTGCTCTACATGGTTACTGTTCAGCTTTTCGGTGGACGAAATATGATATTCATTAGAGGCAAAAGTGAAAAAATACATGAATAATGAACTTAGATAGGCTCAAAACAATTCAGCTGTATTTCTTTTTATGTATATGTTGAGGTTCTGCATTTTTTGGCTGTTCTAATACAGTATCTGATTTTTGGATAAAACAATTACTAAAAAGTCTCTACAATTGAAAAACACCATAGGCACCTTCTGTAATAGTTTTTTTCCCTAGTTTTTCTGTGGGAAGGGTGTGCGACTGTGTGCATATGTTTTGTTTTGTCTTTTGACTTTTGAGAGGAAAGATTATTTTTACTTATTTCCATTACTAAATTCACAGTAATCAGCCTTATCTTAGAACCATAGCATTTCTCATTTCTTCCTCAAGCAATGTACATTTCCATACAGAGGAGGATGCAAATACATGTATAGATGAAAACAGCCAGCAAATATTCAGTCACTCTTCCCAGCTTGCTGAATACAGAGCAGCAGCTCCACTGAGTATCAATAGTTTTACTGACTGGCTGAGAAAAAAATTAAAAAAGACATCGGGATGATAACAGTGCCATTGATTTTGAAGTAGAAGGAGAATATTGGGATAGGCAGGCATGATTCCCGCTAAAAATCAGAAGCTAAGCAGGAACCTAACAGTTTTTCAGAGATATTCCCCATGTCATGGGTATGTACAGGACTAGGGACAGCCCTGTCATGTCCTTGACGAGTTCTGATGACTGCAAATCATAATTCTCTGGTGCAAGAGAACCATGCAAAAACACTTAAGGAGACAAAAATATTCTCTTGATCCTTAACACATAGTACATTAAATAGCAAACGCAGCCTATTGCAGCAACACACCCTTTCATTTATTTATTTATTTATGCAGGTTAGACTATATTCCGATTTTCCTATCAGCCATTACTGGAGTCAAAGGGTGACATTTTCACTAACTAGGCAAGATGGTGCAACCTAGTAGTTGCCTGTATAACTGGAGCTATTTATTAGAAAAGCTCAGTCTGCTCCACTACACACACAAAAAATAGTAACAGCACTAGCAGAATTATCTTACTGAAAGTTTATTTGGAATAATATGTTTAAGGTATAAAAATTTTTAAATATTTATCCTGCAAAACTTCTATTTCTTCTAATACAAAGAACACGTTAATCTGTTTTTAGATAACTTCAAATTAACACTGCATTAACATGTCTTTGAACTTGTTTTTCACAAAACAAGCCATGAAGTACCTATCACAAAGTGCTAAATCAGAATAAATAACACTTGCTATGAGTTGCAATTTAAGAGCAGTCTTTACTGCCACTTGTCACTTACTTACTTCTGAGCAAATAAGCCTGCAAGCACTAAATTCCTAAATTCTAAAATTATATAAAGCCCACTTCTATTGCTATAAATATTTCCAACTTATTTGCAAGGCAAATCACTTTATTATTGTCTCTTGCCTGTGACTCTTCCCAGATTTTTTAATGATTTTCCTGCAGTTGGCTACGGGGTAAAGCTCTTGTCCAGCATTACTCTTCTCCACGATTATTAACAGGTCGGAAGTCACTGGAAACACCTCCCTGCCCCCCTTGCAGCCACTGTAATGACTTACATTCACTAACAGGATTTTCAAGTCTTCTGAGGTTCAGAGCAACTCACACAATCTGTACTTCAAGTTTTTTGCGCCCAGAAACAGTTACTCAGATGGCCCCCATTACAGGCTGTTCTTTTCTTTCATGTTTATAGTTCATCCCCCTTACACTTTTACGTGATGTTTGTAGAAGAAATGCACTGTGCTAGTGCACTAAGTAAGTGGAAGAACTATTTATTCAGTTAAAAGTGAGGGAGAAATCGCAGGCCTGGCAGCGGATGGATGGCAGGAGCCACCCGCACCACACGCTCGGCCGCTGGGAGCAGAAGGGGTGAGGGTGCAGGAAAGATCCTACCCTACTTCTGTGGACTGGGCTGTGCGGATCTGAAAGCACTCACAAATACTTCTGACCTTGTTCTGCAGGTTATGTAAACCATGGTACCTTCTATACAGGTACAAGTACGGTCTGCCTACAATGAATAAAACAGGGCCATCGCATATATATTTTACAAGCACTTTGTAGTGGTTATTCCAGACCATGCCAATTGCAAGGCCAGTAACAAACCCTCTCTTCCACCAAATATACACATTTCTCAGGAGCCCAGAACTTCTGCAATGTTATTTTTAACACAAACTCAAAAGCTGCCGTCTTTCATGTGAAATTGCATTTCCCCAAAACATATGTGAGGCAACAAAACGCTCAAAGAGCAAAGCCAGAGCCTGCTGAGCAGTAGAGCGCGTGCAGAGCAAAAGCTTCACCTAAGCTTAAATGCATGCTCACAAGTGCAATTGGAAATTTTAACAAGATGATACTTTCTGATATAGAAGTGTTCCAGTTCATTGAACATTCTCCATATAAGAAGATACGTTAAAGAACTGTAGGACTATCTAAGTACTGAAAGGATAAGGCAAGATAAAACGCAACTTCACTTAAACTATTAATACAAGAAAATTAACAAATACGTCTAGTATTCCACATAGAGCAGGCTTTCTTATACAGCTCAAGCACCTTCTGAACCACAAAGCATTATCGTGGTTTGCATTCTCTCATTACCTATTGTAATAGTGCAACATCTTAGTTTTTAAGAAAAAAAAAATAGTAATCACCATCACAGAGATATGGACATTCCCAGGTTGAATTCACCCAAACTTTATTCATCAGCAGTGCATTTTTACAGTAGTTGATACTGTATTTGTGTTTTCATGTCATACAAATATGTTAGGATTTGGTGGTTTCTGTAAAAAAAATTAATTTTATTTCTTATGGACATTCCAATAATTAAGTTACATAAAAAATATTTTAATCTCCACTGGATTTAGAAAGGACCAGACTGCCCATTCACTGCTTGTTAGTGAAAAAGTGTATAATCAGTTGTCTTAAAAGCTCATTGCCATAAATGTAGTAGAAGTATAAAATGGGCTGCAATTGCTTCAAAATATTTAAAAGTTTGTGTTTAACTTCTAGGGAAGCAATTACAACATACTGCAAGTTTGAAAGCTGAAGATCCAGATCACCAGAGTTAGAAATACTGTGCATAGAAATGTTTTAGTGCAAAGACACTGCATTTGCAGTGCGTTCCCTTGCATTTGCGAGGAAAAACACTTCCAGTTGCCTTTTAAACTCCATTGAAATAAGAATCATGTACAATAAGACCATAATCTGAGGATCTAGAAGCTGTGCACATTAGTGTTTCTATGTATTAGTGCAGACAAACAATTTAATGAAATTTATTGCATGACAAACATCAGCATCAACTTAAATTGCTTTTAAGAAACTTGCTATGCCTTCATAAAAAAAAAACAAGCATCCTCAATTTGTATATAAGTGTAAAAACTTGGGTAAGGTTTATTTTTTTGGCGCATTAATGTTTCCCATTAGCTAGCCAACAGCACAGTTAAAAATATCTCCTTTCTAAGCTAAACTATTCCATGTACACCATTATTTTATGCAAATACTCACGGAACACGGTGGAATACAAGAACAACTAAAGAGCAAGGAAATGTTGCTATATTTGGACTTCAATCTTTACAACTTTGATGAAAGATAGATGCTCCCTGAGGGACTGCTGCCAACTACTTTATTCACATAAAATAGTAAAAACACTAACTTTTTAGAAGCCTAAAACCAAAAAGGAAGAAAACCACTGTGCTCCTTTGTATAGTTGCCCAGACATCTGCTAAGGTTGAGTTAAAAGCGTAAGCAAATTGAGATGAAACACGGAGATACTGATATACAGAGAACTAACTTTGGACATTACCTCAGTTCTTACGTAAGTTAACCTTGATCATTAAAGTCCTTCGTTTTCTACAGTATATATAACTTCTTCATGTAACCTCCTCTCATACAGCTTTCTATATTACTTGCTTTGTTCAAGCATATTCTAGGGATCAAAGCTTAAGCTTGTTTTAATTACAACAGGGAGGCCAGCACATATACTAACCTAAATCAGGCTTTTAACACAGAATTTCAGGACAGTTTTCCTGAGCAGAGTAAGGTACCAGCAACTTCAGCATTTCTAGAGAGTTGTGGATATCGCTATAATTTTAACATTCGATACTTTCTCTGAACACTAGGTGTCCAGGAGATCAAATAAATGTTTGATAACAAACCACAACAATCTGGAAAGGGGAGGGAAGCAAAGTAACCATTTGTTCATCTCATATCATGTTGAAGGTGAAAATGTCATTTTAAATGTTGCAATTAGTTGTTGAGAAAATCCTTGTTAATTTAATCTACTAAAAATAAAGCACATCAGGCGAAAAAGCTCTGAACTTGCAAATTTATGGAAGATTCCTAATGTTCTAATTTATGCCCATTTATTAACCAAATCAAAGTAGATAATAAATCACACCATTGATAGCATTCAATTAGCATCTTAATAAATGTTTCCCACAAAAACTTTAACACAGATATCCACTAATTATGACTCTCCTTGTCCCATGGGCTCTCTGCTAGATGATTCCTATATGGGCATTCTGACTCCTTGGTCTGCAGAGGGTTTGTTTTAAATTTTATTTCCTAGAAAAATCAGTGAAATGTCATTAATAATACAGCTCGTGTGTATGCTTTATCTTTCTTTCTGCACACTTTTTCTGCCCAGAGAATTTATATGTTGTGGTTTTGAATCAATGAACAATTAATTCTGCAGCTTCTTTGTTGTCCCCCATCAGTCAGAGTTCAGGCCCTCATCTCACAATTTTGTCTTGTCTTCAGGCAAACACAGTTTGACATACAGGAACAGTACAATAAGTAGGCAGGCGAGAGAAATAGGTGAAAGCAGATTTAAAACATTTCAAAACAAGAGTCATATGAAGTCCTTCTCAATAATTATAACATTTGTAAACAAAGACTGAAGAAAGTCAAGAGGAAACAAGAAGATACTACAGGAGTGATGGAGTCAAAAGCTAGAAAATAAGGAAGCACTTAAATGGCCAAAGCAAATACTATAAAGTTGCTTTACTTTTTTTTTTTTTTTGCACTGTACAGATGTAAATAAATAAATGTGAAAAAAAAAAGAATAAACAGAAACACAAGGGAATCACAGAAAAACATAAGCATTCTGTGGATGATTTTTAAAAAAAAAAGATTGATTTCCAAGGTCGTTCAACTCTATATTGCTCACTTAAGCATTGAGAACAGAACAAGAAATTAAGTTGTATTTCCCTATTGATTATATCCTCTCAGCTTAAAAATCTGTGGAAGAAATACCCTCAAAAGAGTTTTTGCATGTGGCATAATGTTTACAATAAACGCAGGGATTACCTGTAACAGCAACACATGCTGTAAAAGACGACGTACTTCACTCTTGGTGCCTACTTTCATAAAATATCACGTAATAAAACAGTCAGTTAGGTGTTGAAAACAAGCAGCCTGATTTTACTAACTTTTTAAACTTGACACTCTCAGAAAGGACCCCTGACGCCAAGAACTGTGCCTAAGAGCACGGCGACCGCGGCTGTGCAGGGTGCGATCAGAAGTACCCGCGCTGCAGAGCATCAGGCCCGGGGCCCTCCTGGCCCTGAGGCCCTGCCAGGAGCAGCAGATCCTCCCCGTGAGGAGGAGGCCACCCTGCCCGCACGGCCCCCAAGCAGAGCTGGACATCTCCATAAGGAGGGCAAGGCAGCACGGTTAAAAGCAGTAGATGAAAAGGAGACCAACATGAATTGCAGTCATTGGACTCACTGAAGGAGAGGGTGCCTATATTTTGTGGCAGAAGTTTGCCGTGTATATTATGGTCAACTTTAAATTCATGGCTAATATTTGCTCTGGAAGCATGAACAGAATTTGTTATATATTGAAGATATCACTCTACAACAGCATACAGTAACCAAGAAGACAAAATGAGAGATACCATCAGGAATGGGAAGATCGTTTAAATCCTAAGTGCATCAGGGCCAGAGCCAAACGAGCTGTTGCCACATCCAGGAGCAGTGTGTTTGAACAGTCACACAGGGCCCGAGTGTAACGGTGAGGGGAGAAGGGGTGCCTGTTTTTACATGTTAAGTCTTAATGTGATATAACATATTTTTCCACAGCCAAGGCACTGAATATTCACTTAATTAAAAGCTCTTGGAAAATGGTTATAGCTGAATAATGAATTTGCACAACAGATTAGACCTTGTCACAGATTTTTACCTTCAAGATTATTTACTTGAATGAAGTGAAAATAGGCTTAAAACTGAAAACATTAAAAACCCTAACAATCGATTCGTCTTTTCTATCAATTGGACATGTATGATCACTAGCTAATCAATCAAGGTGAGTCAGACAGAGTGAAAGAATATTCAGGATTAATATAGAAAATCCAGACAGGTACAGCAAAAACAGTTTCCAAAATCTTTTTTATATAACATAAGCCTGGAGTTTTTGATAATGCCAAGACATTGCTTATGCAAACTAAATGGGAAGACTCAGTGTGAGTCCAGCTACAAACTGTAGATCTAATGAAACTCTGTGGTAATATTATTGGGAAAGAGAATCAACAATACAATCTTTGTCAATGCAATTTTATACTCATTTATGCACATTCTTCATGCTGACAGAGGCAGTAAAGTTACCATGATAATACTGATTTATTACATATTTTCTCCCTGATTTCTTGTATATTTTCTCCAATAAAAATGAATTAAGACGTAAGCCTCAACCTATTAGCTCCTCTTCCCCAAAGTTTATCTGTATTTCGAGCACTGAGCAAAAGCCCTTCCTTGAGCTGTGTTAAAGAGCACTTACCTGAAAAGTATAAAACCGGGTTCCGTTAGGAGGATGCACTTTCGGGGAGCCGGCGACCGTGTTCATATCCGAGAATATCATTTCTGGTCACAGGCACAGGACAATCCACAGAGATCCGCGGGCGCAGGGTGCGGGGCTGAGGGCACAGAGGAATCCTCCCGCGCGGGCAGCGGGGCCGCGGTGCCACCCACAGCCCGCCCTGGCCATCCAGACGCAGCACCGCGCTCCGGACGCTCCCCTATGAGCGAGGTGCTCCGTGGGTCCGGCTCAGCTCCCAAACACGCGCGAGGAGACGGAACGGAGCGCGCCGAGGAGTGGAGAGCGGCGAGCGGTGCCGCGCGGAGCCCGTGTGGAAGCTGGCACCGCTCGGGAGCTGCCCATCTGCTCTGGTGCTAATCGCCTCCCCGCGCCGCAGCCTCGCGAACGGAGTCTGCGGAGCATCCCGGGTAACCGGTACCTCCCCGGCTCGGCTCGAGGCAGCTCGCGCAGCGAAAAGCAGGGACCCCTTCTGACTAACCCGAGCACGTCTGGCCTCCCGTTCCTAGCTGCGCCGGGCAACAATGATGATTTTATCATTTCAGGTGCCGACATGCTCGCTTGCTTTAAATAACACAACGTTTTGTTGTTGTTGTATAGAATTTCTTTAAAGAAAGGGCGCATTTTGTGAGGTCAAGGATAGTATTTGCAAGCATCTGTATCAAATATCCAAAAAGCAACCACTACATTTTTCCTTCACACACAGATCTTTTGAACTACATGAAGGAATTAAACAATGTACTATTACAAAGAACTTGATGCCTTTTAGCAAGAAAAACATAAGATCCATTTATGCAAATTGCGGCATGGGGTTTCAGTAAAGGTTAGAAAATACAAAGAGGCTGGAAAACAAACTTTAAATGTTCTATGAAGCAACTTATATTTATTTCATTGAGTTTGAAAGAGAGATAGAGAAAAATCTAAAAAAACCTAAAAGCCTGAAGAGTTGCTATGGTCCCTCTGTTATTTATTCTGCTGCATTATCTTCCTGCTTTTAGCAACTGGAGGTAAGACAGTTCCTAAAGTAAAATGACTGTGAGAGGGGTTGGGACACACCCAGAGATGTGTTTTGTTTAAGTGGATATGTCAGCCAGTGTGAACTATATAGGAGAAGACACCACACAAAAGAGAACGTGCACCAAAAGCTCAAGAGAAAAAATCCTCCTAGCTCAAAGTCATTTCTAGTATTTTTTTTCAGTCATTCCATATACATAATTACTAGATATTACTTGTATAACACTTATTGATGCTAACAAAAACCTATTTTCTCTAACATTTTTTTGAGAACAAGATTTTAGAGTACAGATTATGCTCCCCCCTTCGATTTCTCTTGTAGAATATCTAGATACTGGTATTAGCAAAGGGGTCCCTCAGCTGGTCAAAGCAAAGATACAAGATCTTTTGTAATCCAAACAGAGAACTTTTTATTCTGGGCTGTTATTTTCCACTTTATAATCCACCTACCAAACATCTGTTAATTCCGTATAGTGTAATGAATAAGATCTTTTCTCCTGAAAGACCAGAGAAATGTACCTCCTTGTTCTCTCATTAAGTCCATAATTTGATTAAAGTGTTGATTTGAAGACCTGATGTGCAAAATTCCTTGCACATTTATCCAATGGACAATTGCTCACAGTGCTAAATAACCTCACCTCTCACTTCTTGAACTTCTTTAGCGTCAACTTGCGAAACTTTATCCTTATTTCTATGAATGGTAACAAGAACTCAGCTTGGTGTTCGTTGGAATTTGGTACACCCTCATCTAGTTAGGACTTAAAAAAAAACTTGCCAGCCTTTTTAAGAAATATTCAATATCAGATACTCTACTGATAGCATTCCACGATCATAACACTCCTGCTGTATTTTGGCTTGTTACTTCCCTATTCAATCATCCAAGATTAAAAGTCTTCTTCTAGCTAGTTCATATTCAGGTCATTGTCCAATATGACTTACCTGCCTATTATTTTCTACTAATGAATGTTTTCGAAAATACCATCCTCTGTCTTTTATCTGTCTCCAGGGCTTTCCTTCTTACATGAAGGAATTTGCACTTTAAAGAGAAATTGTATTTAATGTTCAAGGAAACACATCGAGTTAATCCGGATAGATCTGGAGAAGAGACATAGCAGTACTATGGTTGTTCTGTTTCTCCACTAACTTTTATTTTATGTTAAAAGGTTACCTGTAATGGTATACGTTTCAGCTCACCATCAATCAGGCCAAAAACATATTCTCACAGGACCCCCCTGGAATGAGTGCAACATTCAAACCATTTGAAAAGATTTGTGTAAAAAGGTGAAAAAACAAACAAACAAACAAAAAACCCAGCATTGATTACATGAAATCAACCTCCTTACAGGAATGGGTCAGAATTTAGTATATACAGAGAGCATGAGCTGATGACACAGGGCAGAACGGGTGCTCACAAATACAGAAGATGCAGCCATGTCCGTCCGTGGCCCCACAAGCTGAAACCAGATCTTCCATGAGTAACTGAATGCCAGGACCACCGAGCTAACCAGCAAGCAAGCCAGCTTCAGCGTCAGCACAAAGCTGAATACGCTACAAGAACCTGAACAGACCTGCCTGGACAAACTGAGAAGAACAGTTACAGGCCGTGACTTCAGCTCAGTGGCAAAAGTGCTCACAAAAGGGTGTGGGTGATCCCAGTTGAAACATTTGGTCTAATGTGTCTTTCCATGAATATTTTCATTCTGCCGTTATTATCCATTTGCTTCAGAGGAGAAGAAAAATCTCCTGTATGAAAACAGCTGATAGACATGTAGCTATGGCCTTTGTAGCTTTTGCATTTTTACATTTCCCTCATGTTGATGAAAGATAAGAAAAGAAACACCATATCCCTTAAGAGTATGATGTGGCAAATCGTCTTTCCTTCTAGTTCCAATTATTTTTGAATTAGTTACCAAGCTCTGAATCTATATTATATGTGCTAGACTGACTTTGCTACCCATCCCCAAACCCTTCAGGGCGATACATTTGTTTTTTTAAACTACAAAACTATTTTGATGTCAGCTACTATTTATACTGTACATAAACACACATACACACCCCTATATCTACCAGAGCATTTTGTGAAATGCTTAGGAAATTCAGCAAGCCTAATATCAAAATTTGTATCTCTGACTACTGAAACAAGACGCACTTCATAACTGCCGAACGCAGTTGGCTTTTTAATGTGCTTGAGCTTGTGTGATACAGTTCCTCTTCAGAATATGTAGAGAAATAGGAAAACAGATGTTTTGAGTTAAGATATAAATCACCAGGTTTTATTAAATTAGACGAGTAATTATCGAGAAACACGGGCTTTATATCACATATTGTTCTCATTTCTATCCTTATCACAGCAGAACATGTGCAAGGAACAAGCCTTCCTCCCGGAGCGGTGAGAGCGGGGGCTTCCCAGCACATTAGAGAGCTTTCACATTTAGCTTGGACCAAATCACTCTTACTTCATGGAGTCACAGAAACCCTCCTAAGGTTTCCAAAATCTACAATACTACCCTTGAATTCATGTTTCTTTAAGATCTGCTTACCAACATAGACATTAATATAAAGGCAATGTCATATGAAATATTACTCATCTGGCAAACGTTCTCTGAATTACTTTGAACTGAAAACTGCTAATGTTTAGAGTTCTGGTCTCCATCCATAAGTGACTGAAAAGATGTTAATCCTTACCACAGTTCAGAGAAAAGATATTCAAATTGTGCATTAAATTGCATCAAATATGTTCACAAAGCCAGACATCTCACCTAATTGCTCTCCAAGCCCAAATTAATTTCCAACTTCTTTTATCACATTTAAAGAAATACTACATGAAAAGCATTATTATATTTCCATGAAAGGAACAAATGTTCCACAAAAACTTATTATCTGACAACTGAAAGAAATTTAAAGGCAGTATAAAAGCATATACATCGAGTTTCAGAAAACTAACCTTTCCCAGCTTGTATGACTCCCACAAGATGAACTGGGAGGGGGAATTAAGGAAAATGAAGTACAGTACAAGGAAGTGTTTGCTTCCTTTCAGCTTTTCAAAACAAAGAGAAAATCCTTGTAGAATGGAAGACTTATAGATCAGCTTATCTCACTGATAAGTAAAGCCCATTTTTCATCCTGCAATTGCAATTTAGAACTGATTATCAATCTTTTCCATCATTGCTCTGTGTTGCTTTGCGGCCTGTATACAGAAATACAAGTGCTTGTATGAGGAGTCGTGTCTCACATGGAAGTCGTGTCTCACATCAAGTCAGCACGCACTGATGAGACCTATTTTAACCTCAAATGTAAGGATTTCTGTACCTTATGAAGACAGAACAAAGTCTCTTCTGTTGGAGGTACAAACAACGCGCGGTGTTTGTACTCTACACTTGTACCCTTCGGAGCACAAGAACAGGGACCGGCGCTTTCAGGGAAAATGCAAACACGAAGGCAGCTCCTTTCTGAAGCATCACTGCTTTGTTCTGTTTGCAGGGATGTCCTGCCAAGTGCTGCAGTTATTCTGCAAAGCCACGCAGCCAGCGCCTTCCTCAGTCCATCAGCTCCAAGCTTGCCCAGACAGTTCAGTTATGTTACGAACATATGGCAAGCCTTAGAGTTCATTTTTCTGACACTAGCTATATCTCTGACATAAAAGGTCAATCACAGTAAAATCACAGATTCAAATACCTAAGTTTATGAATGAAGGAGCTAATCCGCAGTACATTTTCTATCACCTACCAAGCTTACAGTTCATAATCAACAATTTTCCTTAACACCTGTCAAGCTCTCGCTACTGGATCTGTTTTTCCCCAACAGAACTCGACTGTCAGTTGTATACTCAAGACACAGAAACCTATTAGGAAACCTAAGTGAACCTCATAAAACCACTGTTGTTATCTGCTTTTAAAGTATGGATTGATGACAGTGTCTCACTGAGTGAATGTTAGGAAGAATCTGAACGGAAACATAACATTAGGTACAGAGGAGAGTGTCCTGGGTGTTGAAAGTAATGCAAGAGTGGAAGGAAGAAAGGATGGTAAAGTAGGGAGTACAAGGAAAAACAAGCAGAGATGCGTCTCTGTTTCACTAAGTAGCATCTACCCGATTTTAAAAGATATGTAGCTTTGTTTTTACCAAAACTCTTGGGCTTCAGCTGCCAAGAGCAGACACTAAGCTGAGGAGAGATACTATATTTAGCATGTATCCTGTGTCCCTGCCATTCATGCTTGATGCCAGGATTTCTGTTTTGTAGCATAACTGGATATTTCCTGGAAAAGTCTAGATAAAGACAAAAGACAACTTATAACATCAAATCCTACCTCTGGTTACATTTCTGAGCATTTTTTATAAAATTCCAGTCAAATCTATAATTAACTCTTGGTGAACCAAGACCAAAAACTCAAAAAATATTTTCATCCCGGATGGTAGCAAAGAAGTAACAAAAACAGTCGGCTTGTTATTTCACTCTGCATCATATCACTTAGTTAACACTTCCACTATTTACATCCCTGAAGTTGTTTATATTGTAACATTATACAGAGTGGTAGCAGTGCGCCTGGCAAAATAAGAGTCATTTCTTACCAACAAATGGAGAATCTACATCATGTGTATTACTGCAAAGGATCACAGTATCTTAAGGACGAGAGAAAGAGTTTAAAAAAAAAGACAATAAAAGACAATAATCATTGCCTATGTATCATCATCCTCATTATATCTAGGGAGGTTTTTTGTTTTTAAGTGAACATCTTATATTATGTGCCTATCATGAGTTTACAAGTATAACCAGAGCCTATCTTGGAAAAATAAAAGAAGATACAAATTTGAGGTAAGGCATTAAAACTCCATGTCTTAGCACAACATGTCACCATCAATAGATATCCTTTCTATACTGCCTTTCCTTCCTATACAACATAATTCTACATTCTTCATCCTAGAATTATTACTTTAATCAAAACAAGATATTGCTGTAAAAAAATCATATGCAAAAGACCACTGATTCCACTGTCTTTACATATACTGAGATGTATCCTGCTCCACAAGTATAAAAACTGTCCAGAGAGTAAACCACTAATGAAAATGAGTAGCAGAGTTCTATCTACCAGATAAAAGCTGTCAGGAAAGCCTGTGCAAAAGCAATTGTCTTTGTCGTTTGTTTCTCTTTCTGCTCCGTCTGGAAAATATCTGCAAGTGATGCAGATAAATGAGTGATGCAAGTTGCTAAACCAGTCCTTTGAACAAGGACTGAATCAAAAACTCAAACTCACAACCAATTAGTTTCATTTAAAGAAGCTGAGAATATTCATTTGAGTAAGGAGTGTGACTCTCAATAAGCCTGAGAAAGCAAGTCTGCTTATTTTTTTGCTCAATTAAATTTCATTAAACTTTCCCTAGTATCAGTGATCATGGATCCATGGGTAGATACATGGGAGTGAACATAATCTGGAGAATCACGAATTTTCAGAGCAACCATAAAACAACACACCTGAGTTTTCCTCCATATTGTGCAAAAAGCAGAACATTACTAACGTTCTAAGATAATTCCCCAAAGTAGAATTACCTTACTGGCTTTCCTGGCCTGAAGCCAGCTGCATTAGTAGAGCAACACTTTGGAATTTGATTGCAACTACTGGAATCAGAAAAAGGGCTGTTAAAGAGGATAATATTTACAGTCTCACTTCTGAGAGCAGCAATTAATTTGAGAGTTTAATTGAAGACACTGTTCACCTCATTTTCAAGGATGCTCAGCCCTTGAATAGCCACTGTAACCGTGTCAGCCCTGCTCATGCTGCTTGTGCCATTTTGAAAGTCGGATCTTGATGCTGATCCCATAACGCACAGACACCCAGACTAACTGAGCAGATCTGAAAATGTCAGACCTGTTGTTCCAGGCAAATTTACAAAATGTAGTCTTTTACAGATAATGCAACATTCACATTTATAGTTAAAGGCAAGCAACCAAACCTCGCAATATATTTCAGTACATATCACAAATCAGCAAAAACATATTAGCTTGAAAAGACCTCCCTTTGCTGTAGTACATGCTGCTTTATTATTACAGAACCTTAAAAAGATCAGTGGCCATTGAAAAAAACGCTGAAAGAGAGAACTTTCTAAAAAGTCTATTTCTTCCATGCTCGTCCTTAACCTATTGATACCATTTTCCCTTTCAAAAGTGCAGGGAGAGTCTTTGTGTACTAATACTTTCTAAAATCATTTTCCTTCAACACAGACAAGATATGGGATTATAAGACAAGCACAGGCAATACTGTCCTGAGGGCAAATGGCTGTTCCAGCTCTTGACTCAGCAGACTTTCATTTCTCTTTACAAGCTATTATAAAAATATAGAATGATCCAGCAAATGCATAGCTATTAAGTAGCAGCAAATATGGCATTTTTCTGGGGAGGAAATTATGGTATATAAATACAGTTGGAAGATACTTTCCTAGTGCTATGAAGTAAGAATTCAAATGAAACTAAATATTTCTAAGTTTTTATTTCCTTTTTAATTCAGACTTGGGCAATAACAGAATATTGCTCTGCCGCTTTTAAATGCTTATTTTCAATTATCCTATCTATATTTTCAGAAAAATGTGAAAGAAGAGCAGAAAGGCAACAATAATAATAATACAAAAAAAATCCTAAGTTCTAGGCAGAATTATTTTACCATATAATAAGCTTGCGAATCTAACCCCCGAAGGATTTTTTAGCCTTTCTGAGACATTGTAACAGTCACCTCTGTTCTTTATTAATCATGTTAAAAAGTCCTTATAGGACATTTATAGGATGTAGGAAAAAGAAAAGTTGTTTTTATTTTCTTTCCACATTCAGCCTGGCTGTTATAAAGGGAAGAATTTTGCCCTTCAGCATTTATCATGCGCGTGACTAAGCAGCATTTTTCACGATTTATCTTGCCATGCACCTAAGAAGTGCCACACAACTACAAGCAATGTTATATATATGTTCTAAATATTATTGTGGCTTAATCAATATATCTCTAGCTAGAAAGTGGGAAAGAATATGGATCAATAGTTTTTTTTAAAAAAAATGCCTCCCAATATAAAGCAAAGAAAGAACTGTTTCTTAAGGCTAACGCCTAAAAAATCAGGAAAAATAGCTGCTTGACAGAAATGCAGAAAGGTAGTCAAAACTAAATACTGTGATACTCATTACAATACTGCTTTCATCCTTGAACCAAAGCTTGTCACTTCTGCATGGTGGTGGATGCCTTAGTTCCTCATGTTCTGCACTGATCCAGCTCATTCCGAAAATGCTAAAAATGAGAGGAGGCAAGAGGCAGGGATGAGGTGTTTGGGTCCACAGAGATGGTAGATCATAGAAAGAGCTTCATGAGCTGACAAAGACCCTCAGGAGGAGAGACACCAAACGGTTCTGTGAGAAATTTGAGGCTGCTCTTGAGCCAGTGCTATAAACCCATACTGAACGCTCTTTGGCCCTGTATGTAAGACAGCTTTTCCACTTTATCTTCAGAAAGCAAAGGCAGAATCAACATCACCTTCTGAAGGCAGGTTCTTCCTCAATAAGCAGTGTAGATGGCAGGGGCTCTGCCAGTTATCACAAGCTCCCTTTAAAATCAATAAATAGAGGCACTTTCAAGGGGCACTGCTTCTGACCTGTTTTAGAGGTCTATTTTAGTTGGAGATGAATCACACAACAGAAGTGGGAGGGAGTAAAGACAGAAGTGCCTACACTGTGGATATCTCAAGTTAGGTGCAGTGAATGCTACCCTAGGAGTCTCAACTGCATGTTAAACAAGTCATCAAAATACAACATGAAAATATTATTATTGAGGAAAAAAATGATTAACTACACCTAAGAGAAATTTACTACTAAAAATAGGTATTCCTGCAACTACATGAAACAAAAATATGCACTACATTATTTCTGTATGGAAAACAGAACCAAAGACACCTGAAAATGACTTTTTGTACTTTCCCATAAAAGGTGATGTTAAAAGCAACATCCACAGCAACAAATTCACAGTCACATCCAGACACAGTCGGCTGTTATAATCACGCTCACAATTAACAGCCCAGACTAAAACAAAGACATGGAACAGGATGGAACACAGCAAAATTAACTGCAAAATTGCTGACGTTGTAAACAGAGACACTGTGGCCAGGCATTTCTACAAATTATAAATAATATATCTACCTCAAACCAGGCAGTTCCTGAGTACACTATCTGTGCTAATTCCATGTTCTTTGCAGCATGAACATGACAGATGTAAAATATGTTTACAATATAGAGCTTAGAATTTTGCTTTTGAATTTATATTCTTTAAGCTTTAAATTCTGACTAGAGGCAATAGGGGCAATGTTTATTATTGTGTTCATATGGTGGCATGGAAAACCCTTAAATAAGTGTAGAGCACCAGATATATAATGAAATGAAGATGTATCATGAAATATAAGCATCCAGACCCAATGGCTTAGTAAAATCACAGTGTTTGTCATGAGTAGAAAATTTTCTTAACTGAATTGGATTAGAAAGATTTTTCCCTTAAAAAAGGCACAAGCCAGCAACAGATCTAACTCACATTATTCACATAAAATATAGTATTTTTAATAAGGAAGGCTTATGGGAAATAAAACCCACAGAAAAATTATATATAGAATGTTATTTGATTTACTTCATCAGTTTAAAATTTCATTTTTCAGTCTCACCCACTGGCCTTTTAAGAGAATAAATAGTTGCATGTGGTATAGCTTCTCTAAAGCATTTATATTTTGCATAAATATATGCCAGGGTTTACTTCTCCTGTAACTCAACAGCAGTAAACCTTGCAGCCTCTCTTCACTTAAAAACTAATTCTTACCGCTAATCATTTGTATTATGCATTTCTAAACCTCTTGATAGCAGCTTACCATGACAGAGTTAAGTCTTGCTCCTTTTCAGCACACCCAGATGGAAACCAAAAGGAAACATTTTATCTAACTCCTACTCCTGTCCGTTGAGAAGACACCAAGCCTTCTAGTTGGCGGATGGAAATGGGTCCTTAAATTGCAGTTAACTGAGGTTTGCTAAGAATGAACAATATTACACCTCAGAATAAACAGAGGGTGTATGAATCAATTTAGACACACATAAATTGTTAATCCAAGATTTCAGACACTGACCAAGAGGGAAATTTCATTATAAAAGGAGAACCGTTTTCTATATTGTTCTCTTGGTTTAATTGGAAAGAAACTATGATGACCATGGAAGTAGTCTGACAGACAAGAAAGATAGAACAGTTGGGCAAATAAATCACAGATGAGTCATCAATTTAAATAAAACTTGTGATTTTATTTTTTAAAAATTGCAAATGACTCATTTATCATTACCACCCCATAATTTTCCATTACATACACTCTGTATCATAATATCTGAACAGATGAACTTCGTTTCTCTTCAGGATAAACAAAATATTTTATTGCCTTGTGTGTCTTTGAACTGTTCACATGTTAAATTAACCAGTGAACTCCTCCTTTGCTTTATAAAAACCTTCAAAAATGCTTCCAAAATTCTATGATACAATTTGTGCAAGAAATGCATCTAAAGTATATGGTAAATAGCTATTACAGAAAAAAAAAAAAGAGTTGCAAAATGCTGAACTCTTTGGTTCAATTAAAGCTGACAAGTTAGATCAAGACTCAGGGCTGAAAATTATCTCTTTTTATGAAGACTAAAAATAAGCTTTTGACGCTAGCCATAACTTTTAACCTTTCATGCATCTCCTTCCACAGATTCCCTCTCAGCAGTGTTAGGTGCCAGTCTTCCTGGGAAAAGAGCACCCTCTTCAGCAACACCATCTGGGCTGCCACTGCCTTTCACTGAGACTGTCCATCTCAGGACTAGCTACTTGATCCACCAAGACCAGCAGCAGGAAAAGAAAGAGATGGGCAAAAAAAAGCCAAGACAGATTAACAGAAAACACAGCAGAGTTGGCAAGGGGCTGTGACATCAGTAGAGGGAAAAGGGAGACTAAATTAAATGTGCTTGTGAAAATTCCCAACTGTTGCAGCCAACTGGCATGGAAGAGTACATAGGTAGGGGAATAAGCACTGTAGAATCCGAACAGGCCGTTCACTATCTGCTTACGAGGAATAGTCTCTGGAATAGTCCTCTTTCCACAACACATTTAGAACTGACTGGAAAAATGCTAATGAAAAGTGTGCCAGAGTCTGAGCTAACAGATTACTACTACGGATGATTGTGTTTTACTGTCCAGGAACACTTCCTGTCTCTGTTTAATTTACGGGCATATAAACATTTTAAATGTCTTTAGAAGGTTTAACGTTATGGTACATAATGCAAAGCATTATGCATCGCCGGTCTTGCTGTTGGAACTTACCTGCTCCTTGGGATAAAATTCAAAGATAGGATATGAATTATCAGTATTTATCAACTCTTTCTGAAACTTCAGCTAAGACAGAGCATACTGGAGACAGTGTAGTACTGCAGTTTGAACTGAAGGATACAGCATTATAATCAGAGATGGACACTAGCACCACATAGATAGCTGTTAACTTCAGTTCCTCCACTCATCACTGACTGCAGATGGCAGCCAAGTCCTCAAGGCTATGCAAGGCATCTACAACAAACCTGGTACAAGTTTATTGTCTAAACACACCATAATTGTATTTCCAGAGCACAGGGTGCATGCAGTCTGCACTGAAGACTGAGAGAATGGGGAGGCATAAGTTATTGAACGCACTCTTACGGCATTCTTAAAGGTGAACAGTATTTGGAAGACTCTCATGGTTTGTTCTGAAAGAACACGTGAAAGACAACTCAAAGATCCAGACAGGAGTTTACGACAAGCAGCAAACAAACCGAAATACCCAGAGAGTTCTTCAACTAAGGCACAGCCAATCACGGAAAATGTGATGTAAAATACAAAAATGCAAAGGGAGAAAACCCAACAGAAAGGAATAAAACAATGTGTTATATTGGAGCTGGCAAGAGTTTGGAAAATAGCTTGTGTCAAAGCAAATATCTAGAAACTAATACATCCAACTAATCTTCAAAAATAGAAGACAAAGTGGTAAAGGTTACAAAATTATGAGACTAGAATATTTTTCTCAGTAAAAGGGAAGACTTGCTTGCAAAGAACACATAAAAAAAAATCCAAGCAGAACAAGCATACAAGCAATTGCACAACATTGTACAAGGTTTATTGCACAAGGGCCTTGTAACCAGACATCAGAACTAAGGTGAATTCAGAAACAGGATTGGTCAAAAGAAGTATGAAATTAAAAATATCTTGAAGTTATATCAAAGTTTCAGATTTAGGACAGGAGAAAACCTCATAGTTCACTAAGAAAAATAACTGATCTTGGACAAAACTTTTAAATTCTTTTTATAATGTAAATTACTTGCAAATTACATGTAATTTATACAATAATGCATCTGGTACAGTCAGGAAGGATCTTGTAATGAGCACAAATTTACGACTAAGGCATAGCAAAGGGAACTGTTAGCACAATTAAATATGGGGATTATATAGAGCTATTGAAACGTAAGAACAAAATTAAAAATGAAAAATATGTTGAAACACAAGAACTACATAAGGTATCAAAAGAAATGGTTGAAAAATGCAGAAAAAAAAATCCAATAGTGGAAGACAACAACTGGATCATGAGAAAGTAAAAGTCCATCTCGACTTTTAGGAAAGGTTGGCATGAGAGGACAACCATACACATCTAATGTAAGATGAACATCTGAATTCCAAGCTTTTCTATCATCTTCCAAAAAAGAAAACAAGAAGTGGTATGTTTTCTTTTCAATAATTTTTATCTTTTTCTGCATTCTATTCTCAACATAATTGGTTCATTCTGTGGTGATATGGAAATGGTTCTTACTCATGAAGAAAGCAGCAGTTACATAATCGTTTTGGGTTGGTTTGTTTTCTAGTGCAATCTGTCAGAAACTCTAATGATAATGTCATTAGATCCTTGATTTGGTTCTAAGGAAAGATCTTCATGAAAATCTTCTGAACTAAATATATTGTCACAGTTCTATAACATTCCCTACAATTCAGCAGCATGAACTATTCTGAGCAATGACAGAGTTCCTTGTGCTATAAAACATTCTGTTTTGTCTCCACAGGATTAAAAATAATATTACTATAGTGCTCTGTGAATAAGCTATTTAATTGCTGAACACCTGGCTTTATACCTAATGTAACCTTGCTGAATGCCCAGCCAAAAAATCTGTATTTCTCTATCTTAGTATAGGATCTCAGTGATTCAAAGTCTCAGTTCATTTGCAGAATGTGAGATGATATTGTTTCATATTTTCCAATACATAACAGTAATTTTGATTCAGAGGCATTGGCAAATCAAGGCCAAATGCATCAGTCAATTTTGCATCCAACTGGAGATACCTAACATAGAATGTTTCAGCCAATGTCATTTTGTCATTCTGACTTGGGAGTATTTAACATTTCTATGAAATTCAGAGGTTTCAAGGATGAAGAATGAAGACCATGTGTCAAGTCCAGGTCATTATCATCTACCTACATCTATACTTTTGCAGCTTGACTAAAATCACTCAACTCGGCTGTAGCAAAGACAGAGTCATCATGGTTTCAGAGAGGCATCCAAATGTTTTGGCCAGCAAACAAGCTTGTCCTTTTCCTGCTCTCAAGCCACATTCCACCATCCTCAGAGTTGTAATCAATGGTGAAGCAGAGCCCAGGAGACAGCATCATCTTTCACTGGAACAGGCTGCCCAGAGAGGTTGTGGAGTCTCCTTCTCTGGAGATCTTCAAAACCTGCCTGGATGCCACCCTGTGCCACGTGCTCTAGGTGTCCCTGCTGGAGCAGGGGGGTTGGACTAGATGATCTCTAGGGGTCTCTTCCAATCTCAACCATTCTGTGATTCTAAGTGTTCTTGATTTTGTCACCAGAGTACAGATCATATGAAATCAACTTGCAGATGGGAGTTCTACATAAAACTGCAGGCACCTTTTCTTGTATTTTTTAAAAACTTCAATAATTATTTGCATTCTGCTTGTTTTCTAAATGATTTTACCCTTCAGCAACATGCAGCTACAAGCAGATGACTCTGGAGAAGCAATTTTTAATTAAAACTTTTTTTTTTTCCCTCCTCCCCTTTTTTTAGATCATGACTGTTTGGAGGTGTTCCTAACCACAGGCCATTTCCAGTATGCTGAGCTTCACTATTTGCTATCACCTTCCAGGGGAACAAATGGGTTCTCAGCATCTAAGATAAGACAAAACACACAGATATTTCCCTGGCAGCTAAGCCGTGTGAAATGAAGAGTTTTCACTTACAAGTTCTTATTTTCTCATTGGTTATTCATTAAAAGGAATTCCACTCGGTGAACAGTATTGCTGTAAAAATCTATACTAGAGGTATAGAACAGCAACTTTGGGGACAGTTAACAGTGGCAAAGAACTTTTGACAGGACATTCATGATTTTATGTTTTTCAGTGTTTTCTAAATCAGCTTTTAAAGCTGGAAAAATAGATGTATTTATAATAATGCAATTCATAATTCTTTGGAGGTTTAGGACCAAACTTTTAATAGGATCAACTGGCTGAATTCAGAGCACTGAGTATTTTTGTCCACTAATTTATTTATGGAAAGAGCAATTAATCACAATTTCTTTAAAAATGCTGCTGTCAGAACTACACTGGACCTCTTCCAAGAGAATAGCTTGTCACAACAGTCGTGTTTTTGTTTCATGTATTTGGTGGATTACACAAAGAGCATCTACTGGTGTCTCCTAGGCATTGAAAATATGGTTATTTCCTTCTTTCTTCATGCCTTCCTCAGGATTGTGATGAGCTAGTTTTTACTGAAAGAATTAAGAAAATATTGCTTAATTAAAAGCTAGCTGGGTGAAACCGCGTTTGATGTTGTGTTCTGAATCTGGCAGAACACAGGAGCTGCATCTATGGCTACTCAGTGATGCTGCTCTCCTCGGAAAAGTCCACAGTGGTGCAGCTCCCTGGAGCCCCTTCTGCTCTAGATGATGAAGCATCAGACCTGGAAACAACCACAGGGAAAAGCAGGTACTTTCACCTCCTTCCTCTGACTGATACAGAAAATCCCACTGACCTAAACCCTGCAACACACATGTCAGAACACCCAAAGCTTATCCCAATTATTCACAATAAACTACCAGGCTCATAGAAAACAATGCTGTGCTGTGTAAGTAGGTTGCAAAACTGCTGCAAAGTTAAGACTGCCTCACGGAACAATCTCAGTTGATGTATGACATAATTGAATAGACATTGCTTTATTTGCAAAGTTATTCTAGGAAAAGGAAGTTTAGGATTGGAGGAGCAGGACATTTACCGTGAAATTAGACTACATAATGAGGTAGAAGAGCGGGTGGGTATAAGAGCGGACAGGTGACACAATTACCATCACAGAAAAGATTGCGACTATCTTCCAAGTGAGACTAATTGCTCTTGCACTAGGTTCTCCCTGCGATTGGTATGCAGTGCAGGCTTTAAAATTCTTCAGTAAGAAAAAGAAAACTAAATCAAAATGAAGTAACCAGCAAGCTCCTTGAAAGGAATCCACTTTATGTGAAAGCCACAGCCTTCCCACTGCCGCGTCGATGCTTCTAAAACAAAGGTAATTGTCCCCACAGGACTTGGCACTGCGGATACACAAACAACAAATGTGGCTACCCAACTATTCGTGCAAAAATAATCCGTGAATCATCCCACCAAAGGTCACATCGGAGTGTGCATCCCGGCTCTTAGAGAGAAGCTTTAGCAAAAACGTGTAGGCAAAAAGAAGGAAGAAACACTGCACAGTTCAAGAACTGACTTCGAAATACCTGTCATGCAGGTAATTTACTGCAGAACGCATAGGTTTATTGTCACCCTAATCTCTGTTTAGTACCATGGTTTTCCATGTATAGTAAACAGGCGGTGAATACTATGAATGTGAGATTAGAAAGTAGCCCCTCAGTTACTAAGTAGACTTTTCTTTAAGTATATGCACATCCTGTTTAAAATGAAAGGGCCCACTTTCTAATCTCAGCGAAGCAGGATGCAGCTAATGGACATTTTCAAACATTCACTACTACAATACATGTGAATTAGGTGATTTCTAAGATATACAGTGATGTATGTCACAAATCTAACACAGACTTAGGTGCTAAATCTTTAAGGCAAGAATAGCTGAGTTGACACTGATGCTCTAGAGGCCTATTTTCATTTTAAAGAACATGAAAGTGAAGATTTATGTGCGTGATTCATTTTATTCACTGAATGTCAAGAGGAAAACAGATGCCTTCATAGCAAAATAAAACATCTTATGCAGGATTTAAACCTAAAGCTGCCATCAATGAACTATGAGTATACAGGCACATTTTTTTTTCCCACTTAAAGATACCAAATTGAATCACTAAAACGAACCAATTTGTTTTTCAGGTCTGAGTAAGTGTAAGGCTGGGTTTCTGCAGCCAGCTGCCCTCCTGCCACACGTCCGCGCTCCTGGTTTCTGTGACACCCCTGGATACCTGGAAAACTGATGTGCGGCAGCGCGGCCCTCCGTGCTAACCTCTTCCACCGAGTGCCATCTAGTGACACCAAGGTGACAGCGGTGGGGAAACTTGGCTTCTGCCAGCCGGGGCTGCGCTGCTCGCCCTCCGCAAGCACGAGCTGGGGCAGCTGCAGCATGTCTGGAGCTTCAGAGAGGATTTTCGCCACAAAACTCTGTCGTGGCAGCTGAAGAGCCCTAAGGAAGCACTTTAAAGTCATCATTAAATGAAAAGGAATACTTAACAGATGAAGACAGGCAATAATTCTGGCGACATGTGAGTCTTAGAGCAAGGATAAAAGTTAGCAAAATAGGCAGCTGACCAGGCTGCTGCTTCACCCTGCATTTGTTATTCCTCTGCAAAGTACTTCTTCTTGGCAAGGAAGTTTATGAACAAGCTAAAACTGCGCTGGACATTTGTTGTGTAGTGCAGAATATGCAAGCCATAATCATCATCAGGGAAAAAAAGAAAATCAGGAAAACAATTACAAAATGTGTCCTGGGTTCCCTGGAACCAGCACAGCAGCTTTATACTAACTATGAATGTTTTAACTCACTCACTGCTCTGCTACTGTTTAATGATTACTTCAGAAATTGGAGAAGTGGTAAATACAAACTACACACGAATCCAAAATTTTCTGCAAGACACAGAGATTATTAAAATCTTTCTCTCTCTCTCTCTCTTTTTTTTTTTTTTGTTCCAAAGCCTGTCCTACATTTACCCAGAATCACACAGAATCACAAAACGGTTGCGGTTGGAAGGGGTGTCTAGAGATCATTTAGTTCAACCTCCCTCCTCAAGCAGGATCACCCAGAGCATGGGGCACCAATCTGGGCAGCCTGTTCCTGAATTCATTTCTAATGAATTCAGATTTTAGAAACATTCTCCATTGGATACAAAATGCTTGAATTCATATATTTTAAAGGTTGGCCTAAAGGTATTAACTCCTAATAAATATCTAGAGTTTCAACCCTGCAAATACACACAAAAGCTACCATCGGGGTCTCTAGTACATATTTCAGGCAAAAGAGTAAGATGAGCTTTCCAAATCACTGATAGTTAGGGGTGCCAAATATTTCTCATGTAATTTTTTCTCAGCTGCTCATTAGGCTTCTGAATTCATTTCAACATCCACTACAGAATTCCAGACTTACCGGAATGAGTTTGGAGGCTGACATGACTGAGACAAGAATTTGAAAAATGTTTGCAGAACTATACCTATATATGCTTCTGTTTCATGTAAGATGGTACAAAAGAAATAATTATGTCCCTTCATTAGAGAAACACTCTTTTACTTAGGCATGACATTCATTGAAACAATACTATAAAATGCAATGAGATAGAAATTTTCTCAGAATTATCTCACAGGAGTATGTTTGTAAAACATACTAACTTTTATTTTTGTTCAAGTGGAACCTCTAAATCACAGAATACCAAAATAGGCTCTTCTCTGTGGTGGCCAGTGGCAGGATGAGGGGTAATGGGTGTTAAGTTGAAACACAGGAAGTTCCACCTCTATGTGAGGAAGAACTTTCCTGTGAGGGTGACAGAGCCCTGGAACAGGCTGCCCAGAGAGGCTGTGGAGTCTGCTTCTCTGGAGATCTTCAAAACCTGCCTGGATGCCACTTTGTGCAGTCTCCATCATTTGTTGTTCTGCAGTGTTAATTTAGGGCATGCAGCTACACTTGGCATACTTATTCAGATGGAAATACGGCCAAATGATGGGTTGATGTTTTTTCTTCTTCTCTGCAAAGTACAAAGTACATGACAAGGAAGCAAATGCTGGTAGGAGTCACCTGTTACGTGACTCCTGGAACCATAGGGACGTCATGAGCGCGACGCAGGTGGAGGGGCTGCCACAACCCTATGGGAAACAAACAACAAACCCAACAGCAAAACCCCCAGCACCACCACCAAAATCTCCATCAGGAATGGTTAAAAAAAAAAAAAAAAGGAAGCAGTAGGATTGTTGTAGTTCTCAAATTTGTACTGGTTATAGTGTTTCTGTAGAGTTCTGGCTGCAAAAGAGCAAAAAAGCATCAACCTGAACACAAATTTTGTGTGTATTCCAATTTGCACTCTTATACCCCTAAAAAGTTGAACAGAAAATATGGATGGTCTAGAAAAGTTGAATCAAAGAAAAGAACTTGTGGATACAACTGGAAAGCCAACGGATGTCAGAACTAAGTTTGATACAAAATCTCTCTATAGACAGGCAATGATTGCTGTCTACAGAGGCAAATCCCGGCCAACGGAAGCTTGCTGACTCGCAGCTCAGCAAAGGGAAGCCGCGGGGAGAGCTCTTGCAGCGCTTGAGATGAACTACCCAAGTTAACGCAAAGTGTCGCGGGGAAACTATGGTTTGAAGGCCACGCACAGACTCCGATTCAATTTCAAACAGCTGGTGACCTCATATTTTTGTTCACTGAATAATACGGAAAAGGCAACACCATAATGTACACCTTGTCAAAACATGCCCAAAAATTTATTCAGCTCTTAGCAAGGAATTTTTTTGCTTACGAGTGCGTATATAAAAATGAAGTATTCCAAGTAGAATGGTTAAACACAGATTAATGTACATGTAATGGTTTTAATCAGCTCTCTGGATGGCTCAGGCTCATCTCAGGATGAATCCTGATTAAATACAGAATGCAAAGTCAGACTTTTGAAATGGTTTTGACAATGAAGTGGCAGTTAACTGATTCTGGTATGAAGACACATCCTTTCCCTTGCAATTAGAGTAATTTTACAAAGCCAGGATTATTACAGAAAGTAGAATTTCTTATATTTGGGGAAGAAGCCTGAGCAAGGGAGCTTTTTTGCAATTTTGTTTCAATATGGTTTCTGTACACTTCGAAATCTCAGCATTATGCAGAGGCTGCAGAATATATAAAATAAAAATAGCACAACAAAACAAGCCTTCAAGCAGTCTTCTAAATAAGAAATAATGATGCACAAGGGAGAAAAGCCCTGAAGCAGAATAAAGATAAAACTACACCACCTTTCTTCCAACCCCAATCTTTAACGGTTCCATTCTAGGCAGATGTACGCGGATGTGTGATCTCAGAGAGGCACCCATCACATATACTACTGAGAGAGGAAAAGCTGTTTCCAACACTAAGAAACACAAATCTTTTCACAAATCTTAAACATGAACAGACATGAGTAAAAGCAATGATCTTCTTGAACTATGGAAAGTGGCATGTAGGTCCATCTATAGTAAGTATATTTATCTCAAATGAGTAATAACAGACATAATTTGGAGCATTAGTTTGCACTACTACATTATATGGTCATCTGCAATGGCTGAGGTGAAAACACATCTTCATTTCTGTCCCTAAATTCATGAGAAGAGTCAGATCTATAGCAGGGATCTCTCACCAAGTAAAGAGGTGTTGACATATGGGATTGCGTTAGACATTAGTTTCAATAGCTCGTGACCAATAGTTTATATAGCTGGACTTACATGTGCTCGCAAGCTTTTCAAGCAACATAAAAGATACCATAGTCTCATGAAAATTGGCCAGCAACAGCAAGGAAAAGGAAAAAAATCAGATGTTGGACCCATTAGAAATGTCAGTACTAGAGGAGTTAGAATGTGTAAAACTTACTGCTGTGAATTTTCACTATAAAAAAAACAAAACAAACAAAAACTTTACAGGCTTTCAAGTTAAACAGTGATCATTTACAGTCATCCAAAGAAAATTTACATTATTATATTAAAAAAAACCCCGAACTGAAGAAAAACATAGCTAGCCCACGTGCAAGAAGCTAATCTGTCTTCAATTTAGAAATTAAAAAAACCCCAAGAAACTCAATGAAAACTCTATTGCAAAAGGATAATAGCGAGATTTTGTAAAATATCATGCATTTTCCCTGCAAGTAGTTACCCCTAAGCATGGCCAAGGGGCAAACTGGACTTAGATCTGCAGTTTCCGCTACTGGCAGCATTTGTGTTCTTCTGTCGTACCTGGTCACACGGCCTCACTGACCTCTCAGATGAGAGTGTAATGTAGAGCTTGTGCTCATGCTGATCTGTGTTCACTTGAGATAGACATTATGGTGTTTTAATTTGTCTTTTTAGCTTAATATACATACATGTACCCCCTACCAAAATGCAGACAAAAGGTAATACCATGACTGGCTACATTAGCCTCCCCTTCAGCAGTAGTAAGAACATGTTGCTTTCTAAAAACCATTCTAGAGCTTCAGGAAGCTATCAGAAATAATTATTCCTTTTAAAACTTAACAGGTAATTCTCAGGAAATTTTCTACTTAAAGAGAGATTCACATATCAAAGTATGTGTTCTAGTTTGATGTCAAGGTGGCTTTAAACACACACTAATTGATATGGAACAGTGGTGATAACCAATAGCTTTGCAGGAGGGCTAGAAGATTTAATGGGAATACAAAAATGATTTTCATGTTTTTAAAGTCCACTCAGATAATGCAAAAGAGATTTAGAAGTTTTGTAAATTACACAGCCTTTAAGTTATACCTTCTTTAAACCCCATTTCCATGAGTAAAACATTGACTGCATGGTTGTTATGTTGTGGAAACAGAGACATAAATATTTCATTCATTGAATCAAATTTGGGAATTATTCTACAAATATATATATATATATACATATATATATAAAGAGAGAGAGAGAGAGAGTGATACACACATACACATACAACATTTTGGATATCTGTGGAATTAAATATTTGCCAAAGGAGAATCCCTTCTACTATTAAGCAAGAGCAAGAAAAATCCTATGTCTGTTTTTGAAGGATGATACTTTTATGCTCCTATACAAAGCTGTTATTGCTGATATACCCAATGGCTGATGTTGATGCGATGCAATTGTCTGGTGGATGATGGTAAATTTACCAGGACAACTTTTTAGACTTGCTTATAGGCATGAGATACCAGATCTGATTTAAACAACTGCTCTATCTAAACAGCTCTATGTTAAGAGCTACAGTAACTGCACCGGCAGAACAGAGTGCCGTGTATCATGAAAATAAAATACTTAAAAAAAATCATTTTAAGTGCTTACTTATTTTATGTAAATAAGTGATAATTTAAGTGATCTGATTAGCTGATAGAGACTGGTATCATCATCAGCCTATCATCTCATTTTCATTTTATAAAACAACCTTTCTATCTATATGGCATGTTTATATTCAATGACTATGGAAAAAGAAGTGTGCAACGAACCAGAGAGTACAGAGAGATACAGAGATATATCCTACCTAACAGAAGTTGTAAAACGACTACACCTCAACTACTGCAAAAGTATCGATTACAGGAATGACTGTGCTTTGTAAGGAATGCACTGCAGGCTTAAATTCACTCTTTAATAGCTGGCTGTGCTGCAAAGAACATGACTGTGCCTTTCTTTGCAAGGCTATTGCCTGGTTAAAGGAAACAATTACATGACCAGTATATGTAGTGGTATAGCCTAAACTTATAGCCTAAAATAGTTTCTGTGCAGCAATCATAAACCTCAAGTGAAGAGTTCCTGTTTGCTCGAGAATTAGCCTCAAATCTAGCTTGGTCACTTTGTCAGACTATCACATGCATGTAAGTACCTCCTTGTCTAACCTGAAAGCCTCTCTATTCAAATAAACTGCAATTACTTTTAGTTCCAAAACATGGTCTTAATGAATGTTAACTATAATACAAAAGAATTTTTATCTCATCTGCTTCTTTTAGTTGCTGTAGTTTCATTCATTCCGAGCACTGGTGTTGACACTTGCTATGTCCAAGTTTATCTGCACACATTTCAACAGTCTTTTAGCTGTTCAGCATAATCCGAACATGTATATCCACAAGATGGTGCTCTTTCTTAAAAGAAAGAAAAAAAAAACACACTCAATTCAAGTAAGCTCACAAGTGAAAAAGCCAAGAAGAGGTTCAACCCCATTTTATCTACAGGAGCCGTTTCAGTGGTAGGAATATTAACTCTGAAGAATCCAATCTGTTGACTAGTAAACTTGTCAGAAATGAAGAACATTTCAAGGACACTGCACCACTTGTGTAACCATGATTTAAAGCACCATGGACCCTGGTCGCTGAACTGTTGGTAATCAGCCTCAGGCCCCATAAAATACTTCGGTCCCCTTTCCTGGAGGTGATGCCACCCTTAGCAAAGTGAGTGGGATGTGGGTGGTGGGTGATGTCGGGTCCCCTTTCCCGGAGCTGATGCCACCCTCAGCAGCGGATGTGGGCCGGGATGCCACGGCTGGGCAGCAGGGAGGTGTGTGTGTGCCAAGGGCTGGCCTGTGCTTGGGGACAGGGTGCCCATGGGGTGCAGAAGCGCAGGGACGGGTCGCCCAAGCACAGCCCTAAGGGTGCTGCGTACCCCAGTGCACGTCACCCCACACCTTTCAAGCAAGTCTGGCCAAAATGTGTCGCATGCAGAATTTTGGTATGGAAGAACATTCTGTATTAAAGTGTCAATAAGGTGCGAGGAGCTTGCCACTCATTTCCTTCTACCAATTTTCGACACACCACTGACACTGCTGACTCAGGCTGGTGGATTGCAGAAAGATGCAGATCATGCCCTTCAAGCAGGTGGCAGCAGCGAAACTCCAAGAAGAGTTTCAGCTGACAACAACAGGGTTATTCCCAGAGTTAGATACTCTAAAACCAGGATTGTCAAAAATGGATTTTCAGTTCTCTTCATTTTGTTTCCTCACTTGGGAAATGTAAGATGATTACACATCTGGATCTCGTGAGAATGATGTTAACATAAATCCAATAAAGTCCTGAGCTACACACAGGGACACATAAATAATAAAAGCGCACGCAGCGAAGTAAAACATTAATAACAGACAGCCAAAGTTCTGCTTTTTATGAAAAAGACTGGCCTCAGTGGGAATTGTGCAAGGTCTCTGCAGGCTGTACCCCATGTCCGATAAGGGATATTTATTGATTTTCTCCTATTTTCATCAAATTAACAACATTTGCAGATGTCAACACTTGTTTCACTTGCCAAAAAAAAAATCTTCCTCTTATTACCTGAACAACTACCCTTAGCTATATGAAAAATTAAGACCTTTCAGCTATACAAGTAAAAATATTGTTATGGTGATGGGAAGTAGAAGTAGTCCAGACTGGCAATGGGCAGAGGTGAGGGAGGCTGGGAGACAAGTGAGGTTTGAGAGGCTCTTTTTCACCTAAACAGCCCTTCTCCTCCCCATGTTAACATCTTCCTCTTTTCATACTGGGCACCCAGGCTCTCCCTCCGGCCCCACAGGAAGGGTTCAGCACAGGATGGTCTTGTCCTCCTAGGGCTTAAGGGCAGGTGCAAGCACAGAGATTGAGAGGTAAAATAATGCCCAGGGAGTAATGTTTTCTGCTTCCAGTGCTGCTGAGGAGAGGCCTCACTTTCCCAAAAGCCTCTTCAGCAACGACAGTAGTAGAAACATGCGCAGGCCTCCAGAGACACGTCGTCTCTTTCCCCTCTGCTCAGGCTCTGTAGACAGAGTTGCTTCTGACCAGACTTGTACAACTCTCTTTGGTCGCCCCATGCTCAGAAAAAAAAAATCAAGCTACAGAGACTCATTGATTGGTTAAGTAATCACGAACAAAAATAAAGGCTAGAAAAGTCACTTTCTATGTCTGTTTTATTGTCATGGCAGTAACTTGCACCAACTCACACAAAACATCCAGTCTGGTCCTTCACTGGACCCAGTCTAAGAAGGAACATGGATTAAATGCACTTTGCAGGAGACTGGTCCTACATCCATGCTACGTATTTTCTCTTCTTGTTCTCTCTCCATCCAAAAAAGAATATCCAAAATAAGATGCTAGCATATGAACAGATCCCCTGCCATCATGAAAGCAGTTTCATCCTAATGCATCTTTGCAGTTCCTGGAAGCCGTCAACTGCCTTTGATGCCGCTACCCCAGGGCGCTCCTGAGTGTTTTGCTGTCCCTCCTGCTGGTGAGGGAACCATGGTAGGTGACTCGGCCTTTCCTTTTGGAAGAAGTCAGGTGCCAGGTAAACTTGCTACAACATCCCTTCCTGATCAGTAATGTTCAAGATGACTACGAGTTGCAGCCTCTCAGATTTCAGCTAACTTGCAGCTAACTGAGCTAACTCAGTCTGCATTTAGTTCCAAATGGCTGGTTCAGTGAATTGAATGACCCAATAATTATTTGAAATTATGGCAGTGATGTAGGCCAGGGAGCCAAGAAGCTCTTCAGAGCAGATGTAAATGTCACAATAATTAATACTGCCGGTAGTTGGTTTCTTGTGGCCCTCTCAATTCCAGTACCAATGAGCTCAGCTGGTAAGACAGTTTGCAATACTGCAGTTACAGAGTGTAGAAATATTGGGAGAAAAGAAAAAGGTACTTCATGTCATCCCCGTCAGCCCTCTGGAAACACCAGACCCAGCAAGTGCCCTCCAGCTCCCTCACCTTGTATCCCAGATTTACTACGATACAAAGAAACAAGAGAATCCTTCTAAAGATATATGAGAATGAGGAGAGGAGCTAAAATCAAGCTAAAGGCTCATACTGAAGGGCCATCCCCATCACAGATTAATGCTAATTCTGCCATTCACATCTGGGTTGTGCTCAACTCTGTCTACAACAGTACCAAAATACTTACTAAGATTATCATTTCAATTAAATTTGATTCACAGGAAGTGCAAGAAATAGAAAGGGAATCAAACTCTGGGTAAATTATTAAATGTTCATGAAAATAGGAAATTGAAGTTCCATTCGAGACTAGAGGGGTGTTAGACTGCGGGAGGTTTAGTGACAGGTCTTCACAGAAAAAGAAAAGGGTTCTTGTTACATGTGTACATAGGAGCAGGCACAAAGGAGCTGAGACATTCTGCACTACTGAATTGCAGAGATTAATCATAGAAACAGTAATTAGTTGTCACTTCCTGCCTTAATCTATGACAGTTTATGTATTTAAATTTTCCCAATATGCTAGTAAAAAGATGATTTTCGCCTAAGAATATTGTACTGTCTTGAATGTCTGTTACTGATATCTGAAAAATGTGTTTGCTGGTAAGCAAAGTCTTGAAGTAGAAATGTGATTTGTTTTTCATTTTAAATTAAATATACAAGAAATGAGAGAGCTTTATACAAGCACAGAGGAACATACTGCTACTTAATAAATCTAAACAAACATATACAAAATCAAATTAAGACACTTTTCTAGCACTATACTGTCAGTAAAGATACCAGTAGTGAAAATAGCTTTGTCTAATATAAATACTACATTTTAAATGCAATTTCTTTCTCATAGGGATCACAGATACTCCCAGTATGATTATAATTTTAATTTTCTTCTATGGACATGCTTTGACTCAGCCAGGAAAAGCCCTCTGGCAATGTGTTAGGACAGCTTCTCTCCAACTTTGTTGCAGATATGCAGCAGAAGTTGTTTTTATGAAGCAAATAGGGATTTATGGCAATCTTTTAAAGGAAATCACTGACAAGCTTTTGAGAAAAGCTCTTGTCTCATTTATTTAGTTTCAGTACATTGCTGCTGTCTGTCTCCCAAATTTGCTGTGCTTTAGGCATGTATGAGCACAACATGTATCATCATTTAGACAGGACAGAGGGGGAAACAGAATAAGCATCAACGTGATATGCTTCCCCTCTCCCCCTCCTTGCTTTCTTGCTTTTCCACATGTACACACAGTAAGCGGAAAAAAAAAAATCCCAGTTCCTGCTGTTTTCTGAGATGATTGCCACAGTGCCACTTCGCTGTGGCTCACCCATGAAGCAGAGCAGCAGAGAAGGCAACTGCAGAGAGCAAATCAGGAGTGTGAAGGCACCGAGAGCCACCGCGGGACAGACGACGCGTGAGCGGTTCGGGAGCAGAGAGGAAGCCAAATAACCAGGGAACAAGGAGAGGGGCCATCCAGCACAAGACGGGTGACACAGAAGAAAGGAAATCAGAAAAAGGACTAACATTTAAAATAGAGGTAAATATTTGAAAAACACTGGGAGAGGAAAGATTTTTTTTTAAAGAAAGGAAAAATAATCTGGATTTTCATGATATCAAGATTAAAAATTCTATATAAAACACATACCCTGGATCATATAGCACAGTCACAGTCCCTAAATGCACCTAGACTGAGAGCTGTCACCTGAACATCACAGTGTAAAGGGCATTCACACCTAGTGGTAAATGAGAAAAAAGGGATCTGGAGAGACCCTCCTAGGTGACCCTTTGCAGGTGCTCATGACGATCATCATTTAAGCTCAGGACTGCTAGAACGGGAACAACACCTGCAAGAGAGCTGGCCAGAGACTCAGTCTGCAACCTGGTCTGAAGGTGGGCTGCGAAGTGCAAATTTTTATTCATTAGCAAACTATACTCTTCACATCTTCAAATTTGGACCCGTGTTTGAAGTTCAGGTTTTGATTTTTTATATGACGTTCTAGAGATTTGGAAAGAAATAAAGTTCATAAGAGGTTATTGGAGGGGTGGCTTGTTCTACCCCTTAAAGCTGAGCCCGCTCCGAGAGGGGCCGTGTTCCCCACATGGGACGTGCGGGCGTCCGGCCTCACTCCCTCCTTCGCGGCCTTTGGCCCAAGTGACTGGACAGGCCTGCGCCAGCAGTGCTGGTGGGGGGACCCCTCCATGTCCCATTTTATCCTGTGAAATATTGTGAACAGCAGCTTGGGACAAAAGTCAGGGAGGACAAGGAAAAACTCACGCTTACGATACAGTGGAAACGATGATACGTCTCCGATCTTTGTGGTGACCCTCACATTTCAAGAGAGCTACAGATAGTAAAAAAAATCTGTTTGATATCTCCACAAATGTCCTAGCTATGTTTAGCAAAAGTTCATAACATTTCTCTCCAAATCTTTGCCTAATTAAGGACCTTTACTTGATGAGCAAACAGTTAATTCAAGTGCAGGATTTAAGCAGTTTTAAGACAATTCCTACTAGCAATAATAGATACTGCAGAAGGGTGACTAATACATGCTGAACATTTATTCCCTTATTTTATTTCTACTGCTATTTTGAAGAGTTTGTAAACAGAACTTCTCTTCAATACCCTGTTACAACT
Source organism: Tinamus guttatus (assembly GCF_000705375.1). The sequence goes on along the minus strand of NW_010581242.1, from coordinate 131,906 downwards.
GTGAAGGTACTAACTGAATATAATAAACAATTCTGGGTGGTTTCTTGTTCTGAAACTGGATGAAGCATTCTCATTTGAGATTTTGATTGTTTTAAATGGACACATTTATGTCTTCTTGGAAAGATGAAGATAACTTAGAAGCAATTTTCTTATGCTAACATTCACAATTATAATTACAATACTCACGATGAACAACTGACACAAAATTCCCTGCATCATTGAACCTCCCTATGAGGGAGTTAATGAGTTAATAAACTCATTTATTAAAAGGTCTGCAAAAAACAAACATAGCTGAGGAAATTTGTATAAATGCTGTAACAAAAGAAAATCAAGGAAATCTAATTTCAGAGCTACTTCCAGCTGTTAAAAATTGCCTATTAAAAAGGGAAATATTATGCAAGGATTTGAGTGTGCTTGTCATGAGTTTCTGGCAGTATTTGGCCATTTCCTATACTGAATATTTGGATATCTGCCTGTAGCAGTCATAAATAATGCCTTTAAAAAATATGTTTTTTTTTTCTATTTTCACTGCAAATTTAAGAGCTTTGTTGGGGGGAGGGAGGGAAAACACTGTCTTTCTTATAGTAGATCCTTCATTTAGTAAATAGAATATTACGAAAAATTAAACTGAGATACTGGGAAAGCATTATTTTATGTATTTCTCAAAATATTTTTTTTTTCACAAAGATCTTACTACTTCTCATGACTCAAAAGAAACAGAGCATAGGATCCCCAAAAGTCATCAGATCCAGGTAGTGCCTTGAAAAGCACAGCTCTTTAAATTTAGCTGGGAGTCAGGCAAAGACATCTCCAATTCCCTTCTGTATCATAGGCAAGATGCTCGTATGTGAAGTGCCTCAGAGCTCTGTCCTGCTTCTGTCTTCTCTACCATTTCTTCCTGTTCATCATCGCTTCTGTAGCACTGTGCTTTGTTTTGCTTGATTTTTTTTTTTCTGCAGAAGCAGCTTCGTGCCAAAAGCCTAGGAAATAATGTGTGTTTGTGAACTCAGGCTTCGGCAAATTTGGAAATGCATATGAAATTTAACAAAGCACTTTTTATATTTGGGCTGGACAAAAAAAAGCAAAATCTAAAGATTTTAGATACAAGATATAAATTGGTTTCATGCTTGCATCTGCTTGACATTGTGGTTTATACAGATGATGCTAAAATTAGGATGCAAGGACACTTCTCGGTTTAAAAATCAACAAACAAAATAACTGAGTACAGGATTCTATATAGTCAGACTGAGTCTTTGAAACCGGAGATTTTAGTCACTTCATTTCAGTCACAATGTGCTGCAGTACTTAGGAGGAATGCTACGAGGATAGCTGAATAGTTGATCTTAGCGGCCTCTTCCTAGCCTCATTATCCAACAATCTCCTGAATTTGTTATTTCAAAGCCTATGATATCTTTCCTTCTTGTCTTACCCCAAATGATTTATTTGCTGAATCTGAGAATTAATCAGAAAATGGATTATTGGCTTAGTTTTGCTTTTTTTTGCACCATGTCTATGTAAACATGTAAGGAGGCGAGATTTGATGTATGTAAGCAGACCCTCGCCAGGCCAGTGAGCAGTACAGTTACTTTACAGCCCATAACTGGTGCAAAATCACATCACGTATCTCTTCCAGCAGTCAGCTCATTCAGCAGAACAGCAGCCTGCAGACAGCATTCCAAATTTAGCTGTGAGATAAACAGCGAGATAAAAATATCCTGAAAATGCAATGTATGTAATAAAATAGAAATCAGAAATGCAGCACAATGAGATTTACCTTATAAGTTTGACTGTTTCCAGCAGAGGAAAGGCAACAGAAGAAGCAGGGATAGTAGTACAAAGGCCAAATAACACATGCTAGTGCTGATTTAGCTTACATTTGGTTAAGATGCTTTTGTTTGTATTGCTTCGTCCTGATATCCTCAACATGAATATTTTTCATTTTATACAGTTACTGAATATCAACAGTAAAAATTGCTTTACCTGGCAGAACAATACTAGACCTTTTCTTTTTATGTACAAAGCTGTACAAGATGTGTTTGTACCCAAATTTGCAATCTGAGTCCTTTTGATTTTCTGTTCCAGCAACCTATCCTGAACAAACTTCATTAGACCTAATCACATTTTAGCAGGTTTATCAGATACCTGGTGAATACTGGAATGATTAAGCATGACAGTGATAAACATATCATGGATCTGACTGATTTTCCTGAGCTATGAACAATAGCTCCTTTATTAGTTATCTACAGGAATCTTTATTACTTATAGGGATTAATTTCATACATTTCATATGATGTTAACCAAAACCTGTACTGCCTATCTTCAGACTTCGTATTTCTATGTAATACTACAATATGAAATGAAATGAAGTGAAATATTTTTAATCATAGGCAGTTGCTCTTGAATTCCAGCTTTCATTATCTGTAATTTCTATTAAATCTCTTTAACAATGTGTTTAAATTAAGGACAATACACCCATTGGCCTTGGTTAGTTTAAATTTTATTATTCTGAAATTTTTAATTAAAATAAATCCACCTATAGTTTTTATACTTCCTCATATAAAATATCTCTTTTCTGAATTTGCCTCTGACTGTAATTTTGAGACTTCTTCACCTTATTGTTTCCTAACACACAGCTACTCGCTTCACTGGACATAATAACCTGAAGTTCAGTGGTGATTAACTCTCTCTTTTAATGGCTAGACAGAAAAAAAGAAAAGCCTCTGGTACAAGTAACTCGGAGGCACCTGGTCACTGGGGTGCAGTCCAAAACCCTGTCTAAGGCACTAAGGCTTCACAGGGTGCACAGGAAATTAGGTATCTCAGAATAGCATCCATAAATACAGACAACATGCTGGAAGTTGCTAGATCTGTAAAAAGACTAGCTCCTGTTTGGTCTGAACAACAGGAGCACAAAAAGTAAACAAATTGTACATGCCTGCCAGTGAAATGATGAAGTTTTTGGAAGGAAATAATAGAGGAACATTCACAATACCTAACCTTGATGTTTAGTCACATTGCTTTCCTAAGGCTTCCTCTATAGACTTTCCTCTGCAGACCTATCTCTAGTCAACCTGACTGAAATAACTCAGATGCTTGGAAGAGGATGATCTAAAATTGTAGAAAGAAGAGGCTTCATAAAGCTCTGATGACACTGGAAAATCTTTCGCAGACCGTCATTTATTAGGACAACGCAAACACAAAACAGTTCTCAGTTCTTCAGGCCGTATTATCCATTGCCCACCATAATTATTCTCTGTGCTATCATACTGGCCATAGACTGCTAAAGCAGTCTGCAACATCTACGGCATTCCAGAATTCTATTAGGAAGAATTTTGTCGGCCATTCTGAGTACAACTGGTACTATTTGGCCTTCTCTGTAAGATTCTTGCTATTTCTGGAATATGACAAGAGAGAGCAAGCAGGAGATAAAGTCCTCACCTGCTCTGAGGAACATCCAAGACCCTGCAAGTATCTCCAACCTTGACAAGTCATTTTTTTTTTTTTTTTGCAAATCTGAATAAGCATCATGGAAATCACTTACATTGCTCCTAGTTTTGATCTTCTGACAGCCCGCTTTTCCATGGAGGTATATGGTGCTTCGTTCCAGGGATCTCTGCCCCGCACTTCTCAGTCTGTGTTTTTATTTTTGGAAGACCGAGCTCCATCTGTAGTTCCATAAGCTGCTTTTGGAGTTAGCAAAATCCCGCTCCTAGAGTTGTAACACATTACCAGCAACACAGCTGTCTAGCCCAACGTGGACACATTTAGATGTATCTATCTGAGGTATATGGTACAGCACAAATGATCATAATGTGACTCTCCTGGAGTCATAGGATAACATAAGAAAACTTTCACAGCCTAGGAGTTTGGGAACTAGAGTTGCCAACTCAAGGAAAAAGCCTTAGCTTCCATGTGAATGGGTGTTCTGGATGAGCTCCTGCCATCCCTTTTGCTGACTCTGGGCAACTGTGTGGATGGTCTGGAAAACAATACAAGGATCCAGGAACAAGGTCATCAAGAAGAACTTTGGCCCAAACCTGAATTTAGGTCACATGGTTGAAAAAACCTTAGGTCAGACATTCTGTCTTCTTAATTACTGCAGTACTGTTTGCATACCTGATCCTAGTGTGGCAGTAAACTGAAGAAGCAGCGCAAGGATCAGGCACTGGACCTGTTGGCTGTTTGTCAGGCTGGTCTAGCTCTAACCGGAGTTGTGTTGCACACTTGCTCACCCTAGTTCCACTTCGAGGGTCTTGCAGAGTAACACAGCTCCCATGGGCAGGATGAAGTCATGTGCCACTGCCAGCTGCTCACTGCTCACGGGCAGCTGGCCATGTCTTTCAAGAAGACAGAGCTGTGGATCCAAGCTGAGAAGAACCAAGACCCAAATACCTTACTCCGACCTTTGGACTATTAAGTCTTTCACCTCAGAAATAACTCACCCTTTTGAGTCCTGAATGAGTGACATGCTTGCAGAGAAATATCTGGTGCTTAATATTTCTAACTATGTCTCTTAAGCAGTTCCTGCTCAGCATGCAAATGCACTGAATTACCTTACAGAGCTACCAAGGCTGCTTGTTAAACTAGTCCCGAGACAAGCACTCTGAACTGCCATCTGAAGACCTGTAGAAATAAGTACATCTCCATTGCTCCTGTAGAGAACTTGGGCAATTTAACCTGTTTTTGTAATAAATAAGATGAATGTGCTAGTGAAAAATAATCATCAATAACCAGAAAAACTGAATAAATGAATCTCTGTCCAAGTCCTTTTTGGAACAAAAATGGATTGGGAGATTATATATCCTCTCCATAATCAGTAAAAAGGCACTGCTAAGCTCTGTACACAAAAAGACTTGATTTATTACTTTATAGTCATTGGAAAAGGTGCAGTATAACCTGTATGAAGTTTCATGCAGTATCTGAGCTCTAGTAAATATTAATCTCTCTCTTTTCTTTTAAAGATTTCACAATAAGCATTTAATGTGAATATCAATTTTTATCAGTATACGCCTATCAGAGATAACACTATAAATGATGAACTGTAGAAAAAAAATCTTACCATCGAATTTCAGGGTACTGAAACAGTTGAACCTGACCCATAATTTTCACTATTTTTGTGCTTAACATGCTATGCTAGCATAAAGTGGTTGGCTCAAAACAAACGAGAAAAAAAAAAAACAAAACACAGCATCTCAAATATTTTGAAATAGAACATGGGTTCAGAAAATCTCTTGTCTAACCTACTGAGAAGAGACCAAGATCCGAAAACACCTACAAGATATTATACAGATCTTACTATCTTCTACAGAGTGCCTGTTATGTCTTCTTACATTTTTCTAAAAAGATGTATGTTGCTAGCTGCAGCAAACCTATTCATATCATTAGCAGTCTATGCCTCAGAGCAATCAGATTATTACCACTTTTTATGTTGCCTTTTTACGTATCAGCTATAAAGAAGCCTGGTACTGAGACTAAACGAATTAAAATAATGTACAAATCCTCACCCACTTTTTCAATGAGAATCATCTGCAAGCAGTTTCTTCTCTATGTGGTATCTCCTACAGTAAGTGGTCTTCTGTGGGACAGAAATAGATGAGCAGATGAACTCTGCTCTTTCAAGCTCAGAGGTCTTCTGCTGGGGCTTAAATATTTGGAGTAGAAGTAGAGTGAGAAACTTAAAACAAGATACGACATCACATTCTTCCTCTGGCCTTGCAGAATCTACATTTTGAAACACTGAAACGACACTGTTCATCTCAGAGTTCAAATGAAATGATAAAACAAATAAAAGACCCTTTCTTGCCTAATTACTTCATATTAGAAATTAACTTCATATCAGGCCCTCCCCTCCTTTTTCTCTCGACTACTTTGCAGTATCTGAAGATAGGTATATAAAGCTGAGGAACTAATGATTCCATTCAGTTCAAGGAAGGGCTTCCTTCCGAAGCGAAGGTACTTTCAGGGTTATGCTGTCTTCCATCTAAAGTCATTGTCGCCTGGCATATATGCCCAACGGCAAGGTTTTGACCTACTTCAGAACAGGCATTACGCCATCCAAACAGATGGGCAAAAGCGTAGATAGTCAGGAGACCATGTTTGTATATCAAGCATGGATGATGAGGGCACGATTCTCAGCTGAGAACATTTAAATAATTGTTCATTCAGAGCTTATGCTCCTGTCACAGAAAGTAACGCGTCACCATCAATCAAGCTCGAAGTTCAATGCCCTTTAGGAAAGGCATTGTAATGTGAGGAAGATATAGCCACCTGGATAGTATTTTGAGGGTGGACAGTCTGCAGGACAATCATGGAAGTGTTTGGGTTCTAGTCCCACCTCAGCTACTAACTTAATGTAAAGTGACCTTAAGCAGTTCACCTATGGTGCTTCATTCCCTTTCCATCTTGTTTTATCAACACTATGTAAGAAATGCTGTGAATATAAGTCAATGTTTGCAAAGTATCTAAAATATAAATTGGCATATATCGTTATACTTGCCATAGCGTTTAAACCCCTCATATGAAATTTCTGTAAACAGATACAAATTTCCAGTTGTGGTCATTCACATGGCTAGATCTCATAACCTTGGCCTACAAAATTACTTTTTTTTTTTTTTTTGAGACTGAGATCTTTGAGCATAAGAAGGTAGAATTACAAATGCTTCCACTTTGTCATTTGCAATTTTACATGCTTCATTGATTTTCAACATGTTCAGCATTCAAGTTATAGATGAGTGCATACAACAAATGATTCCAGCCTAATGCCAACATAGTCACTATTTATGTACTATTCTGTGCTAAAACTATTTTGAACAAGAAGCAAATAGAAATGACATATGTTGTAAATATATTTTCAAAAGAGACACACATCACGTATACTATAAAAAAACAGGTACCATAACAAAAAAAATAAAAATAAATAAAAATAAAGGATTAGCATTGGTCCTAAATGTTAACAGCAAATGTCTACTTTCAGAAGGAATGCTGGGTTTATTATTAGAACATAAAGCTTACATTCTTTGTTGGTTCATATGTATATGTTACTAAATCAAGATGTAGTCATCTACAAAGTAAGATCTGAGTCTGAATTTCAAAAGGAATCTACTGATTCTGGACACCCACTCTGACAACGCTTTCCTATGCGACTGTCAGGAGGCAGTTAGCAGTTTCTGAGGGTCAGACTTCCCTGGTACACTACTCTTGGCATTTTGACCGTCACTAGTTACTGTGTAGGTGCTTTTCATCATAAAGGAGTACTATAAAAAGCTCCAGAGTTCCTCAAGCGTGTTATCACACATACAAGCAACCAGCCTTTAGAACAATCCCAGGTGTATTGTTAATCCAGTTTTCTGTCAATAAGGTCCTGATGGAAAAGATATTAACCAAATCCATTTCAAGTTGTTCTGAAATCCATTTGAATTGTATTAGGAAAAAATCAGCTCCAAAACACATTCCCCAGGAATGTGGCAAGTAATATGTTCAATTGGTTATCATAATAATTAGTTACTCAAATAAACTGTCCATTAGCAGTTAAGTTTCAAGAAAATATAAAATACTGATTTTAAAATAACTGCAGAATGATATCTTAAAACAAGTATGATATATTGTCTAAAAACTGTTCTAAGAAACCAACCTACTGGCCAATTGTAGCATTGCCAACACTTAGTAAAGCTTACCTAATTTAATTACTACTTGAATACAGAGAAGAGTCATCCTTCAAATGTATGACATGTATTTATTATCCAATTCATGGAGGTTCCAGTGAAATAAAGCAGCAATGAGCCTTCATGATAATTAAAATGTCAAAAGGAAACCTCATCAGTCATACCGAGAATTTCCCCGAAACTGTGAAAGCCGCTGCCTTACAATTCACTATTCACAACAGCGACGTCCGTAAGGGTGGCATGCTGTGAACCTCAGGGTGAGATCCATACTCCTAGCGGTCATGCCCAGCGTGTTGGTAAGAGTAAGGTACATCATTGGGAAATGCTGCAGCTCCCAGTCTGGTGCTCTAGAAAGGACCACTCAATTTAGGCCCAAAAAAGAGAGCCTAGCCTTCCAAATACTGCAAGTTATAAGTGAGGAGACAGCAAATGGTTCCTCAGCCCCCTGACTTTCAGCACTGGGTGACATCCTTCCGAGGGCATCACTCTCGGCACGTTTCCTGTTGAATGAATCGTGGGCCAACCTAGGCCGATGTGGCCCCCGCTGCCCCACATTTCCCCTGGAGGTGCCAGGCCTGTGCTTGTGACAGTGTGGGTTTGTGTCTCACAGGAAAAGCCTTCCTTTCTGTTTGTATCTACATAACATTTAATGGTAGGAGTCCACAACTAATTGAATCTTACTATTTTTATTATCTGCTTTCTCCTAGGATGCTCAGTTATACAAATATGACTTTCGATTTAGGAAATAATGCAACAGTGTTGCAAGCTGCCCTTTACAAGAAAAAAAAAAAAAAAAGGAAAGATCAGGAGTGTCTACATTCATTAAAATAAAAATTCAAGCTTGGTATAACATTTTCTATCATCTTCTACTTTTTATTAATAACACTGCCTTATTCTATACTTATGTATTGCAATAACTTTAATAGTAACATATATCAGGATGCTTCAAGCTGTTTGTAAATTCGGTGTGTGGAAATATAACTGTATTTGCAAAAATATATAGATTTAATAATTTCAAATTGTTCATGATAGTATGATAAATGTTGTGCCTCTGTGAGTACTGTATGGCTTTCCCTTGGAAGCACATATTTATAAACATATCCAAATTCAGTAAGATCATACATCAGAAAACACATTCTTTCATTTCTGTTCTGAAAGAAATATATACCCAGCTCTCACTGGGAAGTGAGATGACTGAAAAAGTGAAGATTATTGAAACTGTCCTTAATGCATAAAATATAAAGTTTTCTCTTTCCTTTCTGAATGTACATTTAAAATGAATTTATTTTAAGAGACATGTCAGTGAAGTCACTAGCTTGAAGCTGCATAACATTTCTACCAGGCATCATTAGCAGCTTCATAGGGAGCCTGGCTTCGGCTCATCACTTGTGAGAATAAACCTCTCTCTAAGAAATGAAAACTTCAAAATCCATTAGATATATTTCTTTTTAAATGATTAAAAACCACAGCTACAGCAAGTGAACTCATGTTAGCTTAAACTCTCATATTGACTGAGAACCGCCTGACGTTCCAGTCTACCCCAAAAGACTTGTCAAGGACCTGCAAAGCACCTGCTCCTCCCACCCCATCCCCTGGGCCTGGCCTGCTTCTGCCTTCTCTGAAGGCTGCCAGCATGTGGTGGCCTGCACTGCAGGACTTGGAGTTTGTGCCTTTAGAAGAAGTCCTGTGCTGAGGATCTCTCCCAGGCCTCCCGCATCCACCTTGGAACTACTGCTTACATGGGTCAAAATGCAAGTAATACACAGAGTATTCCAGGCAGTAAATGTAATCACTGAAGTAATCCCACCTTTCCTCATACTATGCATGATTAACTGACAGATGTTGCTGTGTGAAGTTGGCCTGGGAGGATTACAAGAAATGGTTATCAATTATAAAATGAACCCAACTTTTGCAAGGCCTATGCAAACCTCTGGAGTTTCATAAACATTAATGTTTCCTGCGTGACATGTTAAACTTAGCTATTAATGTTTGTGTGTATTACATTCTCATGAAAATACATTTTCACATTTACACTGCATCTCCGGCCTACTGTAGGTAGATCAAGTACTGTCTCTGCTGGGTGTTGATGTTTATCCTTTTAGTGAATTATTTTCAGATGAAAGCTCCTGAGCAACATGTTTATAAAAACTGCCTTCTTTTTAAGTGAGCATCATCTTATAGATTTAAACTTATAAACAGAATGTCCAAATCTTGATAAGATACTCAAAATGTTATCTGCCTTCACCAAAAAAATCAGTAAAATCAGCAACAGTTTCTACTCTTATGTTGTTAAGAGTATGAAAACAAAATATTTCTGAAAAAAAGTCAAAAATCGATAAGTGTTACAGAAGTTGTAGTTGGAACAAAACTAATGCACTAAAAAAGGAGAAGATTTAGTGCTGAAAAGACTTTATTTTCCTTCAGGAGCTTATGGGAATAAGACTTATTGATGTTTTTGAATCTCTTCTCCAGTACCTCACCTCTATAATGTGTGAAAACATTTGTTATTTGGGAACAAACACAGTGAGGATATCATAGAATGAAGTTTCAATAATAAATCGATGAAGAGAACAGGGAAGACTTTCCAACACTTCTGATGCCTGCCTAGTTGAAATGAGTATTAAAGAGAAACAGTCAATACATATGTATAGATAATGACTTGAGTGTCTTTCGATGTCTTTCTACTATGCCCAAGTACTGAATGATTATATCACACCTATAATGATAGGTGTATCCTTCCTATCAGTGGCTCCCTGATACATGTGAACACTGTATACTACTGTACTTAGCTGTAATGGTCACATGTCTGTCATCAACAAGAGTGTAGGAGGTCGTTCAGTAACTCAGCCTCTCTCTCATTCTCCCAGTGTTAATATGTGGAGGAGATACCACACATCTTTATTTCTCGTTTGGCTTTTTGGATGCTGAAGGGGAGAGGGAATATAAATACAACATGCTTCTGCCTCTTCTTTATCCCTTACTTTCCTCAATGAACAGTATCAGTGAGTTACTGGTTCATTTTAGGATTATTATTGTCTACAGGCTTCTAAACAGACCTAGATAAATATTTGTTATTAAAAGCAATCTATTTTTTCCTTTACTTCACTTTCCAAATGTAATTGTAGTATAAGATTAGTCATCAAATCATTTCAGAGAGCAATTCTTGATCTGCAGATGATCCAAATGCTCAAAAGAATCTGCTTACGAAGCAAACACATAGATTACATAACATGTGCTTCTCATTTGAAGGAACAAAATCAGTTATTAGCACAAGGTTTCCAGACTGCCGCTCAAAAACTAAATTTTTATTTTGTTTTATTTTTTACCCAGCATTAAGGCTTTTGCTGAACATTTATGCCATTTAATTTATGTAGGAAAACATTTATGGAAAGTGAACACAAGACAGAGTGTTAAATCACATTTACTGTCCTTGGTCCAGTCCTATTCAATTTATTCATCAATGACCTGGATGAAGGCACAGAGTGCTCCCTCAGCAAGTTTGCTGATGATACAAAACTGGGAGGAGTAGCTGATACCCCAGAGGGCTGCGCTGCCATCCAGAGGGACCTGGACAGACTGGACAACTGGGCAGTGAAAAACCTCATGCAATTCAACAAGGCCAAGTGCAAGGTCCTGCACCTGGGAAGGAATAACCCCAGACACCAGTACAGGCTGGGGACCGACCTTCTGGAGAGCAGCTCTGCAGAGAAAGACCTGGGTGTCATGGTGGACGACAAGTTGACCATGAGGCAGCAGTGTGCCCTCGTGCCAGCGCAGGGCTACAAGGATGATCAGGGGCCTGGAACATCTGCCCTGTGAGAGGAGGCTGAGGGAGCTGGGCCTGTTCAGCCTGGAGAAGAGAAGGCTGAGGGGGGATCTGATCAGTGTCTATAAGTACCTCAAGGGAGGCAGTGAGGAGGATGGTGCTGGCCTCTTTTCAGTGGTAGCCACTGACAGAACTAGAGGAAACGTCCAGAAACTGAAACACCAAAAGTTCCACAGGAACTTAAGGAAAAATTTCTGAACAGTGAGGGTGACAGAGCACTGGAACAGGCTGCCCAGAGAGGTTGTGGAGTCTCCTTCTCTGGAGATCTTCAAACCCGCTTGGATGCAGTCCTGTGCCACGTGCTCTAGGTGACCCTGCGTGTGCAGGGGGGTTGGACTAGATGACTTCTAGAGGTCCTTTCCAACCTTAAGGATTCTGTGATTCTATCATACTGAAAATAAAAATTAATCTTTTCTGAATATTTTTTTAGATAGCAACATAATAAATGACTGTGTCAGTAGAGGTAGCTGCTAAAGTACTGGAGCTATCACTACTGACTGCGCCCACTGAATCATCCATTCAGATATTTATAATGTTTTAATGAAACCTTACCCATTTTCATAAATATATATTTGATCTCTTATAGTGTAGAGGAATTTCTCTTTAGTTTGTAGGCAGTAATGTATGACCCTACAAATATTTAAAAAGGTATACCATATGTTCTGAGTTACAAAATAAAGACTCTTGACCTTTTAAATGAAAAACAAAATAATAATCTTCATGGCAAAACAGTAATTTCCCATATCCAATATATGTCTTTTAAAAACATATATTTTCAGAGCAAAACAATTGTAGTTTGACTTATTAATTCACCTCACTCAACTCTGACTGAGAATAGGAAACAAGAAATTACACGTAACCCTGAAAAATGGTCAGTATTATGTGTGTTCATTTCACAGAGCCAGAACACTTACTCTCACTCTTGCAACCTCACAAGGATCCAGTGCTGTTAACCTGCAAATTTCCATGTCCTCATCCTCCTTATCATTTCAGCCAAAACAAAATTTTCCTACCACATCCCCTCTTCCAAACCATCTCCATTCATTTGACCAACTTCTACTTCCTTTAAGATCTTCTGGCCAGAAAGTACCATCCTTATGAATGATCATGTGGAGCACATTCAACATGTATTTTGAAACTGGATCCACAGCCTTTCTACAACAAAAAGGCCACAACAGGGTAGTAACCTGCAGCTGGGTGGCTGCCAGTGCCGGTGCCAAGAGAATCCTGAGGAAGGGGAGAATTTGACTAGGCAGAAGTTCCTGTCACCCTTTTGGACATGGAATCACATAAGTGGACAGACTGACGAGCACAACGGAGCTTCTTGTGTGGATACCACTGTGACAATTGTGTTTTTTCTCTTTGGCTGCAAGGAGATTTGTTTGCCTACCCTTCTCTAGTTGCTCAGTCAGAGAGATCCTAATCCTTTCTCAGACTCTTTTGGACTAAGCTGCATCCAGCAGCTAAACTCGTTGCATACTTCTGAAATTATAGATAACAGTAAGAGCAGAAATGACAGCATGATTTAGAATAACTTTAATGATTCCTTTAACTTGTGCTATGATGTGCTCATAACTCATGAACTTTAAGCAATTTTAAGAGTGTACTGTTTTTGAGAGGGGGGCTTATTCCCTCTCCCATGCATTTCACTCCCCTGCCCTCACACTGGGACCTTAGAAGAGGGGACTAAGTCACAAATAACTCTTCAGAAGGGGGTTTCGGGAGAGAACATTACTCTGCTATAGCCGTTGTCTGCCTCTACAGCAACACAAACAATTTGTGTAGCAAGGGATAGTCCATAATACCCATTCCTGGTGTCTTATTTATTTAAACCACTCTTTTGGAGGACTGTATGTATAAGCATGAAGTCATTGATACATTAATTTTCTTTTCTAAAACCTTGAAGAAGAAGAAAAAAAATCCACTTCTGCAATGAAGGACTTCTTTGAAGTCTGCAATTGCCCAATGTATTTTTTCCTTGTGCATTAACACAAAGGTTGTTCTGAGTCTCAGGACCTTGCTGTACAGGTTCTCTGCCTCTAACAACGCACAGGACGGACATGGATTAAGCGAGACCATTGCAAGAAGAGTGAATGTTTACTTAAGCGAGAATGGGGACTTTTCCACATCATCACAAGGCACATTGGAAATGCAATCTAATGATGAAATATAAGGATATGAAGAGCAGTGCTTGTGGATGCAAGCCCGGAACCTCACAGCTGCAGAAGTGTGCACGAAGTGAATAGAGGATAATGTTTATACACACCAGCTGCATAGGCAAAGCACAGATCTACCAGTGAGCCTACGATGAAGTTCAGCATCTCACCTCTGATCACTTACTTGCAAATGAATAATTTCAGTGAGAAAAATGTAAAAAAAAAAAAAGGTTTTTTGAAGGAAGATAAAATAAAGCAGGTCCTAATTATATGCCGTATGCCACTATGCAAATGAAAGAATGGAGGAAGTACTGCTCTAGAAAATAAAAACATATTGTTTCCTTCTCCTCCTACATAGAGCGCTTTATAAGAATTTCTGAGGAATGCTCATCAGCGCAAAAATGTTGGTTTGTTAAAAAGAAAACTATTTCATACGAACATAATTTTTTTAAAAAATTGCTTATAATGAAATTTGAGATGCAATGTCACAAGGCACTTAATGTTGATATATCCTATTAACATATTTCTAAAATCATTATTTCAAATTTTTCTTAAAAATTTTCAAAATATACTGCAGATAAAATATTAAGTGGTGCATAATTCAAATATGAGAATTGTGAAATGGAGTGTTTAACAAGCCACAAGTAAAATACTGCTCTAAGCTTCGATTTGAAAGGAAAGATAAGACTCCCTAAAAATGTTCAGATCACAACCTATTGTTCTTAACAGCAGTCTTCTACTTCCTGCACAGCTCTATAATCCAGATTTTCTCACTGAAGTGTTAATACTGCTAAATGGAAGAGTAAAGGTATGTTTAATGGCATTAGACAATTCTGTTATGAACTCAGGGAAAGGAAAGAAAAGAGATTATTTCCTATGTAACTGAAGTTTCTTAAACTAGTCTTTTGGGAGGCATTAGGGTGGTAAAGCAGAAAGTCTAAGGAAAAATACTCTGCCCGGAATGACTTTAGCATTCCCTACCTATTTGTTAAGTATGCTGCTGCATGAGAAAAACATATATGTCCATATTACGACAGTGACTAAAAGCACTTTTTTTTCCAACAACTCTATTCTCAATTTGATCTTGAAGGTCCTAATTGTAAACATACCAATCCATCTTGTTAATAAGAGGAAAATACCTAAGGAAGACCTTATAAGCAGCAAGGCTAAACATACTGTATTGCTGTATTATTATATTTGGCAAGACTGAAAGAACATCTGATTTATCTGTATGCAAAAGGGAAAATCTAGAGATGATGCTATTTTACTCCCTTGCTTAAGGAGCTTTAGAGCTAGTCTTTTCGGCTACGGACACATGTAGGTCATTGATTCTTGCTGTGTTTTATTGTGCTAGTATCTAGTATTGATCCATCCTTATACTCGCTATGGATACTCTAGTTGACAAGAGATCCTGTAGTCAGAGGAAATAAATGGGTAGTTAAGAGCTAGTGAATTTTGAGAAATTATACAATTGGTGTAAAATATATTTTTAACTCCAGTTAATACTTTTCATCATCTCTTCCTGATTACAGTCATAAAAGGGGAAAAGACAGAAACAGATATTCTTTGGTAATTGCTTCTAGTGAACATTTAAAACTTGTCACATTTTAAGATAAAGCGATCTCTCACAGCTTCCTGTAAGGCAAATCACATGGGCTTTGCAGCTTCCACAGGATCATGGTTATCTCAGTATGTCTTTCTAAAAAGGACAGATTAAACACATGCCATAATTAATATTAACATTACTGACCAAAACTTGTAGGCATTTTGCCTCCTATTTTTAAAGATGATCTTTAATCATTATGTGTTCTCATGACTGAGGAATAATTTCTTTTTGGCCAGACAAAATGATTTTCAGTTCTTCAGGTTCCAAAATTTCAGGCTTGGAACATGATGTGAGTTACCATTTAAGCACAATCCCCTACCTCAACCCCCTTGTGAATTTACTGATATTTTGAGTTCTTAGGAGTGTCTTGAGAAACTGAACTTCTCTTGAATGAGTGCATAAAAGCAGGTGTCTGCAAATAAAAGCTACAAATAATTTAGCCTACAAATAATAGTTCATACCTGCCTGATTTTTATGAGTCTAGGTATTTATGCCTATGCCTATGGTATTTATGAGTCTGGTGTATACTGTTTTCATTTCTAGTGCTTTGTTTCTCCAAGTGGTTTGACCAAATATTGGATGTCACTGGCTTATTCGATCATAGTCGTGTTGCATTTTGGCAACATCTGACTGAAGCAAAGGGTCAGAAGTTCAATCTTAGCAGAAACTGCTTGCTTCAACATCGCTTTCCCACTTTATCAAAAATCGTTTCTAAAAGCCTAAAAATACCAGTTAATATTTCTAGCTATATCCTAAATGCAATACTTTTCTCTGCAGAGAAAAGCAAATTTATTTGGACAGAATAATTTAGAACCTCTAATAAAATCCCAACTGCAAGAAGACCATTTAATATTTAGTTATACAGGCAAATTCAAAAACCTGCCTTTTTCTGAAATATATTATTTCAGAAGCAAATAACATAAATTTATACAAGAAAATAATGGTTAAAACTCTTTAGGATATAAAAGAAGTCTCTTTTTTTTAACCTATGCACAAGGTGGACTGCTTACTACAGAGTAACTTCTATTCCTCTACAACTGCAGCTCCTCCGTGAGCAGTCACCAAGCGCAGTTATGTCTGCTCTAAGAACACATTTGTTGAAGATCAGACACATCCTTTGAATCAAACTCCAGAACCTTAAGTAAAGGTGGCTGAAGTTTCAAGAAGTTGTTTTAAAAACAAACTATTTTACATAAACTAGTCAGTGGCACAGTCGAAGTGACAAAGTTAGGGTTCAAAAATTAGAGTTCCAATTTAATTATAACTAATTGCTTCCAAAATAATCTTTGCCCCACTCAGAACCAGGGACACACTATCACCAGCATGCACACTATTGTATTCTGGTAGCTTATATGAGTATTTTTACATATTCATTTACCACACAGTAAAATGTTTTCATTTTGTTGTCATTATAACGGATATTTCAAATAAACACCAGATAGTTTAGGTAGATAGAAGGATTTGTGTGTGTGTCTGTGTGTATATTTCAAATATATATAAATTAAGAGTTTCTGCTTCTGTTGCAATCTCCAGTACTTTGCCCTTTTAAAGAAGGAATCAGTACATTTTTAAAAAAAGCATGAATCTGTATTTTAAGCATTTCAACTGCAACTTACTACTTGTTCGTTCATAATTGGAAGTAAATAATGAAAAAAAAAAGTGAGCATATCACCCTTGAAAACTGTTGTTACAAACTCGGAAAGGATTGCTTGTAAGTTAAAGCAAAAATATACTAAAATCTTAAGTGATTCTCTATCCACTTTTCTACTCACTACACACTAAACATGATCATAGAAATTAATGTAATTGCAATTATTTGTATTAAAATCACATACAGTATTATCAGACACTAACATACCAATTGTGTCTTTGTGAAATAAATGGCATTTTCTTGGCCAGGGCATATTTCAGACTTAATGCATATTTAAAGAGAGCCACAGAGATCACAAATGGAATGGAAATGATCATGTCCTGAAAAAATAAAGGTTCTTTTGCCAAATGCCAGTCTATTTCTTTTTCCTTCATTTGGCTAAACAAAACAAAACAATGCAAACAAATGGTAAATAAGCATATTAGAAACTCTGAGAAAAAAATACTCTGTATTTTGGAAAAAAAGAAAAGAAAAAAGAAAACCTAAGT
>NW_010581242.1:100166-112057 GCF_000705375.1 Tinamus guttatus | reverse complement strand
TTTCCCTACTCAATATCCTGATATTTTTTTTTTTTATCAGGATTTTTTTTATTAATAGTTGATATTCTAATTTCTCTCGTTGGACAAAGAAATTGAATAAAATCCTATTTTTGAAGCATTCTCCTGCCAAGTGGCATATTCCAGAAGCAGGCTAATGCGGCATCATTTTTAAGTGCCTTTTCTTCTGTTTACTTGAGGTGGAAATTGGCAACTCTCTTTGTAGACATTGTTACATGTAATTTTTTATGGCAGGAAAAGGAGGAAAGTGAGGAGTCCTAGGCCAGTCAGCAATCTCCTGAGCAATGTGATCTCCGAGTCAAGAAGATCAGCATTCCTACAGAGTTTTCCAGGCTGAAGAGAAGAGCAGTGGCATTTTTTCTACAGTTTTTTTTTTTTTCTTATTTGTATGTGAGGCACTGAGTGCAGTCACTGGTGCACCTGGAGTAAGGGTTAAACAGGTAGATAATGGATGGGGATGGTGAGTGGGGACAGGCTGTTGCCTTCACATGCACATTTGGAATGGGGATGTGAATGCAACGTGAGCAGCAGCAGCAGGGAGAGGTTAGCAATGAGAACTCCGCAGCCTTGCTCAACAAACTATCAAAAGCTACATCCTTAAAAACATAGAAGGGGTTTCCCATGAATATCTAGCGGCAAAACCAATAAGCTGTGTCTTACTATATGCTAACGTAGCACCATGAGTCCATACAGAAAAACTGCAATACTCCACAGTCTTCATGTTTATGCAATGCTTCATCCTTTTAAGTAGAGACAGAACAGAGAAGTACACTGTGAAGTACATTGAATTCTTCACCAAAACAAAGGGCACTTGGAAGGTCTGAGAGTCTGAGAGCATGAGGAATGCTATGAAGTCGTTTTATTTAAAATAACTGTTCCCATAGCCTGGAACAGACAATTAACCTCCTAAGGAGGCTGACTTGCTGCCTCACAGTTTCACTAGTATTCCTTCATCCCTTACAGTTCAGTTCCCTTGCTTGGGGCCACAGAGGGGGAGCTCTTTACAGGCCAGGATTGCTCAAAGTCTCCCAAAGTTGAACAAGTGCAAGTGCTCAAGCTGAGAGGATGCCAGCCATGGACCTGCTAACAAAATCTCATCTCCAAAAGCCTCATCTCCTCTTCCACCCACCAATACATCATCCAATGAAAGCAGATGCTCTTAAGGCATAGTGAGCAAGAAAAGGAAAAAAGGAAGTAGCCATGGCAGGATAACCATATTTTACAGTCTAAATCTTTTTCTTGGAGATACGCTCCTTTTTTTTTATTATTTTTTTCTGAGCAGTAGAAAGGTCACTATAGCCACCATAGGTAAAGCATTTGCAAACCATGAACATCTAAAAATGCTTTAATGAATATGCCTGCTTTTACCGTAGAAAGTATAAGAGAATCTCATTTTTCTCAAACAGCTTTTGAGTTTAAAAATGTAACTTAACTGTAATAAAGCTTTTACATTTTTTCCTTACAGTTCAAGTAAGTCTACCTCATTGTTTGACTTGCATTTTTCAGCTTCAGAGGTCAGTGAATTGAGATATCCCCCTAAAGCTGGAGTAAAATGAGGTTAACCACTACCAATGAAGCCAAAGTTTTTAACAACATATTCTATTCCAATCCTATCTTTATGGTATCATATATTTTATTTATTTTCTTCTATTTCAAGTGTTTATTTTTTTTCTACAGTTCCAATGCCCTTTTTCCAATGCCTGCACATCATATTATACATTACAAAAAGGCTTCTAATTTAAAACATTTACTATTTTCCTGCACCTATGAGAAAGGAATTCTCTAAGCATAGCATCCCCAAATCCTGCAGAAAAAAAACAATCAGGCATTGAAAGCACCATTCCTGGATAACTAAATATGCCATACTACAATATACATCTGTGTCCCCTAGCCTTTTAGCTGTCTCTGTATCTCTATTATCTACTATTTCTCTGTAGTCTGATATCTGTGAGAGATGTAGTTATGTCTTCCAGGAAGTGTCAGGTGTCAGACCTATGGAGATGAACACCATTCTGGATGGAAAAAAATTCCAGCCTGGACTTCAGATTTTAAAAATCACTCTGGGTCCCTACTCAAATTTTGGGACAGGGGGTCAACTTACTTTTTGTAAACTCAATCTCTACTGAAAAGCACCAGTATGCACCAAGTCTCGAGATGCCAGTCAAATGTCTGTGAAGTGCTGAAGTGACTTTTGTAATAGAGAATATAATAAAAAAATCACAGCCTTTATTAGGTTTGCAGTTGTTACTACTACTAAATACACTTTCCTTCAGTGAATGGGAGGCTTTGAACTTTGAACACATGAAGATGCCCAGATACACAGGCAGTCAAAGGGCTCATCTGTGGAATTCCTTCAACGGGCCAACACAGAGAGAACTAAAGCACATAGAATAGGACATAAATTTTCTGATTATAACAAAAATGTTCCTAGTTAAGGTTAATTAGCTACGTTTTTCCACTTTTTGGCTAAAGCAATCCTCACCAGTTCTATTTTGAAATAACTCATCTGACACTATTGTGTAGAGGAGATCCAGAGATTTGTGTCCAGAATGATGAGCACCAATCAAATAGGAAAAAAACAGACTCTGTGGTGTCATTAAAGATACAGGAGGGGGTTTTAAAAAAATGTTAAATTATTGCCATCACCTCTTTGCAATTTGAGGAGGTATGTCCAATTTTTATTCTATTTTTTTTAAAGCAGTCATACCTAAATAGGACAACATACTTCTGAAAACACAGAAGCTATTTCTTTTGTCTTTACATTTATATATATGTATTTTAAAACAAGACTCAGAATTCATTTTGAGAACTCTTCCTGTCCATTCCTAACCGACATTGGCCATGAACTGCCTTAAACTGGATGTCTTACATTTCATTTTTGTCATCAGTATAAACTCTTTATATTTCAGCATTACCAATTAAACACGCATTTTTATATTAAACATCCTCATTTGAATGACTAGTGTCCATACTTGAAAACAGATGTCTGTGAAGGACATTGTAAAGTTTCAGATGTAGAGAGGTGTAACTGGGAACACTAGTAGTGATGCTAAAATTTTTTGAGGGGAAAGAAAAGAGAAAGCATTTTCTAAAAGCAAGGCAACAAAACATTTATCCAAATTAGCAAAACTATCAAATCTGATCTCAACATGTTTGTACATTAGACAAAAAATTAGACAAACATGTTGCTAAAATAAAATAAGAGAGAAAGGCGTTTATAACATCAGTTTGATATGCCGAAGGGAGGTACAGGGAGAAATAACCTCAGATATGAGCAGAGGCCGGGGACCGGCCCGGCAGAGCAGCTGGAAAGCAGCTTGCCTGGGAAAGCCCTTGGGGTCTTTCTGGACAACAAGTTGGTCCTGGGTCAGCACTGTGCCCACATGGAGAAGCAGGACAACAGCAGCATGGGCTGCATTATGAGCAGCACTGCCAGCAGGTCAAGGGAGGGATCCGTTTCCTCTGCTCAGCCCTGGTGAGGCCACATCTATAGTCCAGGGACCAGTGCTGGGCTCCTCAGTATGAGACAGATCTGGACATACTGGAGAGGGTCCAACTGAGGTCCACAAAGAGGATTAAGGGACCAGAGCATGTCTGAGGCTGCGAGAGCCGGGACTGTTCAGCCTGGAGAAGCGGGGATCCTATCAATGTTTATGAACACCTGGTGCAGGTGTGGGTAAAGATGGGCTCTTCTCAGTGATGCTCTGGGACAGAAGAAAATTCTCTAAGAAAATCCCATTTTTGACTCAATTCTACAAAGAACAAGTGTTAATTTGATGTTATAGAAGAGGCAGAAATTTCCTCTTACCCTCACCCTCAACTCCTCCCAAACAGCAGCAGATGCAGACAGGGGCAACAACCTCTTCATATGACAGGGACACACATGTCACATAAATGAGGCCTTCCCACAGCGTTCAATCCGAGTACTGAGGTAAACGCTACATTTGTATGTCAGCCTGGACTTCAGAGGCATCTTGTATGTAACATGTAGACCTACCTAAAAAACTGGTATGACACGGAAAAGAAGGAATGAAACAAAGATATACAAAAGCAAAAATTACAGTCAAGAAAATCACAGATTTAAACCTAACACCACTAACAATAAAAAGCCAAATAGATTTTGGCTGAAGTTGTTGTAGTGGAATGACTGTTGTGGCAAAGCTGTTACACACAAGATTTCTAACCATTAATTCACTTTCTTAGCTAATTTGAAAGCAAATGAATGTAGCAAGGTTACTGTTCCATGCTTTCCATTAAAATATAATACAGTGGATCAATCTATGTAGTATAATCTAATAAAGTAGCAAATAAAAAGAATCTTATAAAAGGGCACTTGTCATGAGCTTGAATTTGTGTTTAGAGAAGTGCAAGGAATGAATGTCTCATTTTAAAACTGAACACAGGAAATATCCAGGTAATAATAAAAAAAAAAAAAGCCAAAGTATTAGTGTCTTAGTAATAATGGCATTTTCACAGTTACTCACAAGGTTGTAACTGCAGGTACATTTTCCTGAACTCAAGTAGTATAAATGCGTAGAACCAAAGTGTGTTGAACTTTCAAACCATTAGCATTTCTTTTTCTTGAATTTGAAAGTGAAATGAATATAGCAAGGTTACCAAAATGGGTGTTTACCACAGGTAAACAGCAATAGGTATTTAATGCAGCACCTATTTTCAAGAAAAAATACAGTGTTTTAACACTCCAATCATACACTTTTCTTAGTGATGTTTCACAATAACTTAGCTATTTTTGTTAGAAGTAACTGTTAAGTATGTTTATTTGAAAAAAAGCAAGGCATAGCTCTAACACAAGTAGCCCATTGTTATTAAAAACCACTGACAATAAAATTTAAATAAAAGTTCAGCTCCATCTGAAAACAAAAACAAAACATCAGCTGCAATTAAATCCTAATTTTGCTTTTGTGCATCCTGTCCTGACTAGTTATGAGAACGCAATGCAGTCCTGGCATGGCACAGTTTTCACATGGCCATATAACCTCTTACAGAAAGAAATCAGTCTTCAGAAGAAACTTAGTTCACCTACATTGTAAGGACATGGTGGTAGACTTGAGGAAAAGGTGCAGTTCACTGCTAGTAGGTCCTGCATGTGCACTTTTGATGGAAACCCAGCAGGTCCTGTTCAGACTACCCCTTGACAGTGGTTCACTACATCCCAGGGGAACTACTGACAATAAAAACATTATAAAATAGACATTTAAACAAAAGTTAGTTAGCAAGTTAGTAACCCACATGTAACCTATGCCATAATAGCACAGCCACTCACTCCAGATGTTTCAAACAGCGCAGTTTCTGACTTGTACATTTGGTGGACTAAACATATTCAAACCCATCCTGCAAGCTTTAAGTGTTGTCAGTTCCCTTCAACGAGTCTGAAATACGCTAGTCACCAGCTCTAATATGTTTCTTCTCTCAATGAAGGAAATGCCATGCAAATCTAGGTGTTTTGAAATGAAAAAGAAGCAAATTCACTGGTGACTGCCCCCACTTGTCAGGGAAGGAAGTTCAGCCCCCCATACCTTTCCCAAAGGATCCATCTGAGTGGCTACTCAGACAGAAGCACAGTTTTGTACAACATGTATATGCCTGGGAAATTGCCTAGGGAAAAAAGTGCCTACTTATGTTTCCACTTATAAAAAGTAGAGCGTAACATTTGTCCTAGTTCTTTGCAGAAATTTTGGTTAAAAATATATATTTAAAATATTAAATTGTAATACGATAAAAGCATGCTTCTAAAAACCTGTAAGGATCACTTTTGTATAGAATAAACTGCTTATTTCACTTGCCATGGGACAATGCTGATTCAACATACCCAAACCGTTTATAGGAACCTACTCCCTGTACGTTCCTATAAGCTCCTCATGGAAATCGCATGGGTTTGGCTGACTGCAGTTCTGGAAGTGCTTGAGGGAAGGCTGCACAATTTGAGGTCTGTTTGCTTGGCATGCCTGGTCTCCTATGGACCTACCTAGGCTCCCTTGGCTGCAGCTCCTTGCACCGAGCAAGTCTGGAAGTCCAATTTGGTGAAGAGTGGCCTGGGAATTTAGGTAGACAGCCTTCTCCAGTGAGGACTGTCCAGTGAACCTAGAGAAATTTCCATCAGGTGCCAAAAGTCTTTTTTTCCTCAGGAAGAAAAGAACCATACAACAGCCTTGTGTCCAAAATTTGCCAAACACTATAGACAAACACACCAGTAAGGCCACTCTAACTGGGCAACTGGAAAAGACTAAGGGGAAGGATGATGAGGCTGTAGCAGAGAAGAGTCAACAAAGAGAGAACTTAAGAGAACAATACTGGCATATTCCATCATACGGTATTTGCTTTTCATTCCTCTCATATGAAAGTAGATGCCAGCAGATGCCAAATTCAGTATTTGCTTACAATATACAATGTTTGAAGTCAGATTCACTCATTCAGTGCTTTTCTTAGCCAAAAAGTTACAGATTTTCAAAATAAAGGTTATATTTGAACCAGCACTCCTTCTTCATTACGAAGATCTCCTTTTAAGGGAACAATTAGTGCAGAAATCTAGCTCTTATTTCATTTATCCTATACTTCACTACATATTTTTGGAGCATCATTTAATCACTACATTTCTTCTGCTTTGAAAATTAGAATAATTAAATGCTTGCCACTGCAATGAAACAGTATTTATGAGTCTTGGTGCACAAGACTAGCAATAGATTGGAGACAGTTTGGAGAGATAGAAAGCATTTATAATTTTCAGTATTTCAAATGCACCCTAGTATTTCCCACTATATATAGATGGAAAATACTTTTTAAAAGGAAACAGATGAAATAGCGGAAAAAATAAGTTATAATAAATTACAAAATTCTTATTCACTGAATAATTTCAGAACTCTATCTGGCAAGTGATAGAAATGGTAAAATTTGAGTCCTCATATTATCCAATAATGAATTATTTGTTCAATAATGTCTTTGACGAGCAATATTCAACCATCCCTGACTATAATGCTCTTTCCACTTCTCTTATTTCATTCATTTTCATAACTCTTAACTTTGGGGGAACTTAATACCTGTGGTAAAATGTTTCCATACGTGCATTTTCCACGTAAATGATTTGTTTTTAAAGTGTGTGCTGAAAATTCCTTCAGATGTTTTTGAGTTAATAATTCTAAAGAAGGATGGGATAGAAGGAGAAACCTATCTCACTTCTCACTGATAAAATAAACCAACTTGCTGTGAACGGTCTACCCACAGGAAAAAAGGGAATGGGCGCAAAGGAAAAACATGAAATTCTAAACATTAAAAAAAAAAAAAGTATAGGGGTGATCAAGAAGAGGAATAGGTTGCCCAGAGAGGTTGTGGAGCCTTCTTGCTAGGAGATCCTCAAACTCTGGCCAGACATGGTCCTGTGCAACCTGCCACTGTTAACACTGCCGTGAGTGCGGGGTTGGACTGGGCAATCTTCAGGGGTCTCTGCCAACCTCAAGCATTTCATGATCCAATGACTCTCATTTCAGACTAAGCCTCTTTTTCATAAACAGTCCTGAATTTAATGAAAAATTTAATTGATAGGAATGAAAAAACAGGTGACCACAGAACTTCAAATTTGAATTTCTAGGCTTTTAAATTCACTTAAGCTCTACAGAAAAGTCAAAATTGTCAGTTGATTTTATAGATGATGTGATTTTCTACAGAACTTTATAAATGATGTAGGATAAAGAAGTAAAGACAGCATTTTATACTGAAGTAAATGAAACCTGACTCCCAATGTTATGATCTAAGTATGAAAGAATCACTGCAGCAAATCAATCCCAGCTATCAGTGAGTGAACACACTGATACCCACAAAGAAGTCAAATCACACTGGGGCCAAAAACTGACAATGTTTCCATTTTATTTTCCCATAAAATGGAATAATCTACAATGCTGAAAGCTCCATCGCAGTAAAGAACAAATACATAAAAATACTGTCAGGTCCATTACTGGTGAACAAAACAGACACAAGCACAGAGTACAGACAGACTTCACTGCTGCAGCTGTGGCTGCGGATCAGACCAACATCAGCAATATCTTAAAGACTGAATTCTTCCTTTACAGCCTCTTGCTAATGGGCTGCTTTATTTGTTGATACATGCAAACGTATAATCTATCATCAGAATGAGGCAGCTATTCCAACTGCTTCCCTATACACGTTGCTTACAGCAAATTGAGACTGACTTCAGCAGTACTTTTGTATTTAAAGGGGCTTTCAAAAAATCCTCAGAAGGATTTTCCCTGCTTTATTTACAGTCTACTCTACACAAAGGCTTTTATATTTAACATATTAAGGAGACAGGAATTACATCAGTCTGTTCAAGTCCCAGCATATGGTTAGGCAAAACTGACATTAGCATCAATGTGTTCTTGCAGTGTGATAAATATGCAGTCAATGCATTTTTCAGAGTAAGTGCAAGAGCTGAAAGACCTATCTGCAAAAGTGATGTACCAGGAAATGTCAATTAAGGACCAAGAAATGCAGTAAGCACTCAACTTACATACGTGACATATTTTGAAAATGTGACTTTATGAAACACTCTGCAAGGAAGAAACTCAGTTAAGTCTACAAATAATATTAGCAAGCAGAACTTGCAGTGATCTGAGCCTCCCTACTTCTCTTCCCCTGCCCACAGACAATTTTTTGTAACCCAGCATTCATCGCCGCTGAACACTGTCACATAAAGTGCTCAAACCACAAAAGTGAACTGACAGTACTAACATTATCTACTGATACACTTCCATTTTGTGTGGCATTTGACAGGACTTGCCCTTGCTTTAGTGCCTTCCTGGTCCTAATGAGATGATAGAGGCCTAAGGCCATTTTTTTTAAACTCACATAGTAAATATGTAGAAGCAAAGAGCAGAAAGATACACGAGATTTGGGATGAGAAGGGCACTCCTAAAATCGTTTGGGAAAGTTTTACTTTAAGCAGTTCCACAATTTCATGTCTTTACTTTTCTCTGAAGCTAACATAAGAAATAATGTATCTTAATATACCTAATATGGTGATTTTTTAAAAACTACAATGAAATAAATCAGGCAAATAAGGAGCATCACAGAGTCATAGAATCATTATGGTTGGAAAAGACCTTCAAAATCATCAAATGCCCATGAAAAGTTAAGCAACAAGAAATAAACCTGTAATAAAAAGACGTGACTTCTAATGAAGAATACAGTCTTAATGGGAATTCTTAAAGGTGGAGCAGGAGGATAGAATGACTTAACTTTGTCTTCCACACAAGAGAACAATTCAGTTAGGAAAAGAAAAAGAGAGAGTCATATCTGATAAAATTATGGATTTACTGAGCATCGTTAGGGATAAAAGGCTTTGCTGCACTCTCCAGTTCATAAATCACAGAACCACAGAATCACAGAATGGTTGAGGTTGGAAGGGACCTCTAGAGATCATCTAGTCCTACCCTCCTGCTCCAGCAGGGACACCTAGAACACGGGGCACAGGGTTGCGAAATGAATAGACTTTCTGAAGAACATGACGCCAATCACGAATTTCTGCACAACAGTAGGTGACCACAGAGGGGGAATGGCTGTTCCTTAAAAAATCCACACTAGCGGTATCAAAGCTGTTGTGAGCAATGGAGCTGCACATACTGCTCTCCTATATGTCATCACCTCTCGCATCCCATCTGGAAAGCAGAGCACTAGATCAAATCCCTCTCTGTGTGCCTGCAAGTGTACAAGCAGTGTACAGGTTTTTGCAATTTGAGTCGATTCGGGTAAGGGGCAAACGCGAAACCAGCACGTGACATAGCTGTGCTAATCCCTTCACCTGCAGTTTGTGCTGCTTTTATCCAGCAGCAGCCACAAAGCTTCACTGCTCATTCCTCACCCTCACTGGCAGTCCACTGAAAGACACCAAGTGTTAGAGCTAGTGGGACAAGACTGGGCTGTACTTCAGAACTGAGCTTCTTCCAGGTGCACTACAAATATCAAGTGAGCCTCTTTCTTACCTTATTCTTGTCCTCACTTATTCTCCCTGAGCCAAGTACTACGACACAGCATGACAAAGTTCTTGATTATCATATTTCCAAGTTGCAGTTATCCCTGTTTTGACTTCCAAACACTCATTCCCGCTGTTACCTCCTCTACCAAGTCACAAAACTCAATGCCCTGGGCATGTAAATGTGGGAGCTAGGCAAGTACTTACATATAGTTAGATACACTGGAAGTCATTTTTTTTTTCGTGTCTTTTTACAGGACAATGAGACTAAGATGCCAATAAGTATCCTGGGTCTCTTCAGCATTCATGATCTGCTTTCATAACTGTCAACTTATATCACCCTTTAAAATTTTTACATAGAAAATTAGATTTCAAGGGTCATCGCATCTCCTAACGAAAAAGTACTAGGGATAAGAAGAAATGCTAAACAGAGCAATAACTTGAGTGATAACCTGTGACACAGTTGGAGTCCTTTGAAGAAAAATAATGCAATAGGAAGAGAGGGAAGTGATGCACCTGTCAGAAAGGGCTCAACATTGCGTGCTACAGACTTGCATGTTGCAGAGCATCACCCATGTGACATTTTGCTTCTGATCAACATAGCATAACTTGTGTATGTTTACCTTTTTTACTATATAGATGTTTCTAATCTATGCAAATATTTCAGAATGTATTAATTTCAGGAGATAACAGAAGAACTATGTTGTAATTTATGCCATTTCGGTTTTGGAAGGGTGCTTATGGAAGGAAGCAAATTGCTTCAATTAAAAAAAAATGCACAGCTGTGACATCTGCTTTGAAAAGTTCTGGTCATGATAATCTATTTTCCTTGTAGATAGACTTAGTGCTTACAAAGTACAGTGGGAACCAAACTTAAATTTTGCAGGAAGAATGAAATTAGGGTAGTTGATGTGCAGAATGAGAGGAGAATGATGATGAACTATTTCACTGTCAGAGAAATAAAATTAAGCTGCATTCCAGCATTTAAAGACTTCTGCACCTTCCATAGGAATTCGAAAGTATCAGGAAATCTTACCAACAGACACTGTTACCCACTCCTTCTATAAATCGATAATCAGAATAAAAATATTTTGTCTTTACTCACTTGGTTTGTTTATTCAACTCACTTTTATTTAGTTGAGGGCTCAGTACAAGTTTCTACTTCTGCTCCATTTTGAGATCTCTTCCAGTTCAAAGTATCAAATTAACAAATGCGCCTCTGATTTGCTTTCTTTTACTGAGCTGAGATCCTTTCTTGCCTGCTGATAGCCATGGTGCGCAGGGCACAGTCTCCTTCCTTCCTGCAGCCACTATTTCTTTCATGGAATTAATTTTTTTTTGAATGAGCAGATGACTAAAATACGACTGGCTTTGAGTAAGAACACAGCGTACATTTCCTGATCCAAGTGAAAAAGACAAAGGGTATAATTACATATGTTCCTAGTTCAGTAGACTCATCCATGGTAATTCTCATCAGGGCCAGACCTTAAGTTACTGCTGTGCATACAAGTAACACACAAACATACATGGACATTGAAAAACTGCTCTCATTATGAGTTTCTCGGTTTTCTGAGAAGAAACAGAAGAAGAGAGAACAAGCCTGCAAGCTAGTAAAATGCTACTGGCTTTGGTTTCGAACATGATGAACTGTCCTCAGTTCACTCATATCTGAAGAACTTTCTATAGCAGAAACAGTGTCTTGCAGCAGATGAGGAGCAAATTACCATCTTTTTAAACTCAGTGTTATTTTCCCTTTCTCTCTCTCTTTTTTTTAATCACCTTGATTGATAGAGTAAGAAAGGCAGACAGCTGGAGACAAGATAGTTCCATTTCTTCCTGTTACAAGGTTTGTGGATAGTGGATTATTAGCACAAGAATAGCTCAGACACACTAA
>NW_010581242.1:69409-100121 GCF_000705375.1 Tinamus guttatus | reverse complement strand
TTATTGCTGAAATATACAATTTGTATTCCCCAGTCAAGCAAAGCAGACACTGTGTACAGATGTGCAAATGTACCTAATCTGCACATTAAGAAGGACAGGGGAAAACAAAACTTATTTAGCTGCCAAGTTTAAAATATGCTAAGATATGATTCCTTGGTTTCATTTCTTTAGGTTATTTTCATGGGACTCTCATATTAGAGTATTAGGTAGTACTGTTAGGAACCTTCAACTCAGTTCCAGTATTTCTCTTCCTTTGCCTCTTTGAAAATCAGTCTCCATAACAAGATATTAATCTACATTCTGCATCAATCTACTACTTTCAGTTGCAGTCATACATATTATTGTCAAAACACAAATTATAGAGTAACTTCATTGAAACTATGAGAATTTGCATCCTCTAACCCTTCCGTTGTGAACTAGAGGAAAACTGACAGTGATCTACTTTTTTTTATTATTATTATTACCATCCTTCCTTCTACACTTAAAGCAATGCAGATCTAAAGCCTGAACTGTAGGAAAACATCTTTGCACCAAACCATCAAACATGCAACAATCTTAATATACTAATTTAGGTTTGGAGGTGAAAGTCAAAGCATTATTTCATTTGCTAATATTAGATTCTTGTAAGGAAAGCTTTATATAAGACTCTGCATTGATCGTAAATACATAACATAAACATAAGCTTGAAATATAAAATTTATCTCCCTTTTATTTCTCCTCTATATACATTATATCAGCATCCAAAGCAGTTTATGCAATGTTTTTATTGTAACAAAGCTAGTTAATGGGGTTGTATAACATAATGGTAATACAGAATTTAGTAAGCAGCATTAAAGGACGTGGCATTAATTCAAACATAATCGAGCGCAGAATTATAGAATCCACATCAGCTCTACAAGGACATTTGAGTGCTCACTGTGTTATTTCCAGGGAGCTAGCTGCTGAATATTGAGCAATTGCTTTTCCAGAAAGGCATCTGAACCTATGCATCGGTAAACAAATCCCAAAGTTATTTCTTTTCAGAAATTCAGTCATAAGCATATAACTGCAGGCTGTAATCTCTTCATTTAATATTAAATGTTAATACTAATTGAACTATAAAAAGAGGTAGTATTAGAACAGTGATTTCTACTGGCTGCTGGTAGCAGACCAATATTACCAAAATAAAGCACAAAATGAACATAATATTAGGTTCAAAATATGATAGGGAAATTTTCAGTAACAGAATATTTGCTTTCTTGAGAAAATTGAAAAGAAAAGGAAGACTATCACCTAACATCATTGAAAATAATGGCAACTTTAAGAGTGTGTATTATTAATACCAACTGTATAAAAGAAGTTAGGCCAACGACATTCTACAACAGAACAGGAAAAGAAACAGACTGGCTCACCCTGATATTACTTTTCTTTTTCTAATGAAATTCCTCCATCTGTACTAAAAGTAAGCAATTATTTCTGAATTCATTACCACCAACACATGGCCTGTTATCTGAAGTGGACATGTTTTAGACCGGCATAATGGAGAAAGACAGCTCTGCAAAACTTCTTTGGTGATTCTGTACAGTAGCAATGCTCCACCAAGATTTGAATCCTAAATTTGACATAAAGAATGGCAAGGTACAGGTGTGATCAATAAATCATTCAAAAGGCGAGTAGAGATTTAGTTAGTGGGTAATTTGCCCTCCCCAGGGAATGAGACAAGAAATGCACTCTGCTTAGGAAGGCACTTATAAGGCTGACAGAACACAGATACCTATTCTGTTTGACTTCACAGTGAAAATGGTGAGACTAAAAACAAAAACTTTTGAAGTAGATGTTTAAATGTTTAATGTTTAATGTTTAAAATTTATTAAAAGTTGGAGCAAATATAGCTAAATCAGCGTGCACCACTGTTAAATTAAACTAGCAAAAATATCAGTATTGCCACAAGAAAACACGTGAGACAGGAAACAAAGAAAGCCTTAACTTCAACACAAGGATAGAAAAGCACTTAAAAAAACAAGGTGTAAGGTAGTAACTTATTTAGATATGTATAATTTAAAGGGACCTGTAAGTAACTGTCACACAGCTGTTGATATAGATTGAAATCAAGAAATCAACAATCTGAGGAAGGAAGAAGAGTTCACAATAAGGCTGAGATACAAATTAGGTAATGTCATATACCCATCTCTGTTCATTTCTTGATTTTGGGCCACTTCTGCACTCAGATTTTAGAAGATTGAATAAATCTAATCAGAAACCTTTTTTACTTCCCCGAACAGCCAAGATAATAATATAAAATTGAAAAAATAATCTGAACTATCATAAATTACTTCATTTTCTAAATTTCTTTTTCCTAACTAGGCAATGTTGAGTGTCAGGACCAGGTCATGTTACGATTCTGTAAGGAAACAGTTAGAGAGTCAACACTCTCCATGCTGCTGCTGCTGCTGCTGCTGCTGTTCCCGTTGATAACCGGACCCATGGGAGCTGCTTAAAGCAAACCTAAACCATAGCG
This sequence comes from Tinamus guttatus, assembly GCF_000705375.1. Next base: position 97,624 of record NW_010581242.1, on the reverse strand, counting down.
CAGCAGCATGTGCATGGCTTGGGCAAGAGACACACTCTACTACTCCATGTCCTGCACTGGCTTAAATTAAGATTGATACTTAATTTATAACGGAGAAACAGGAGGAGAATAGGGAAACATTCACACGCAGAGTAGTATTGCAACGTAATGTGTTCTAAATTCAGAGCCTTGAAAACCAACTGGTTACAAAGCAACAGCAGAAAACAACTGATCCACAAAGGAATCATTTTGTCTTTTTTTTTTTTGATAATGTTTTAACTTGTGCCTTGTGTGTTTTAGCTTGCATATCAGTGTGACTTCCTTATAGTTAGTTAGTTTGCCCCTTTCACTGCCCTCCCACATCAAGCTTTTCACATACTCATGCTGCATCCTTGGGTCCTTGGGTACCAACTGAATGTTTTAATTTGAACCAAGAACTTTAAATTTTATGGTTACTTGACTTCTTTAACCTTTTCTCTTGTAGGGTTATCAAGATCTGCCATACCACAGCATCCCCTTTATATTGAGCTTCTAATGAAAAAAAGGTTGTATTTCAAATCACACTATGTCTCCTTTCAATTATTGGCTTTGTATTTTTATTTTCAGTACTTGAGAACAAATGATGTCATTTTCTGTTCTATCACCTTTAACTAAACCATCATGCAACAACCCTTTCTTACTTAAATGGCCAATTTACAACTTATTTTATTACATCCTCCTGCTACTTCACCACATTTTCGCACAATAAGCCACTTTAGCACAACTGCACTTTAAATAGAGAGGCTGAAGGATTCCTCTTCAGTAAAAACTCCTTTGACCTCGAGCAATTAGGAATCTACCCAATTCCTTGGCAATGGCTTTCTGTCTCATTGATGTTGCAGTTTCCTCAGTGATTGTACCCATAGAAGCTTCTCTCCTGTCAAGGTTAGTTTCATATCAACATGTAGATCTTGCTAGGAGACTAGCAAGTCCATTACAAGCAAAAATATTATATTTGTGCATATTTTTATATATTTAAATTAACCTCTTAATTTAGAAAAAAATGCTATTACAAAACATACTTTCACTTCTAAAATACAGATAATTTGGTTGGGTTTGAAATGGGGAGGTAGGTTATTAACTGACCAATTTTGAAAAAAAAAACAAGAAGTGTTTTGAGACAATTTTTTTAACATTAGCATTTTATCTCATCTGATCTTGTGACTTCAGTTCCCCATATTAGTCTAGAAAAAAAAATGTCTACTACGGATGTCACTTGAATTTGATGGCCATATCCAGCCCCCCCGGAGGCTCATAATATGTTTTGCAAGTTAGGTACGCATTTCAAATGCTTTGCTCCTGCACTGACTGCTATCCTCAGCCTTAGTCTGTACTTCAGAAGCTTTTTCAAGAAGCACCTTGAGTCCCCTGAGCTGGATGCTCTAACTGAACTGGAACCATTGCTTCTGTGACATCTGCATTCATATATATGACCAGAGTAACTGTGCGGTCTTGACAGAATTTTGTCTCTGGGGAAAGGGAAGACTTACTGAAGACTTGCTCATTACGGTGGGCTAGATTAAAGCTGTTTCATTTTAACTGGATACATTTCTGGTGAATATGATTACAAGCATGCCAATTTGGAAAAACAAATTCTGAAGATACTGCTCCCAAAAGTTATTTTTACTTTAATACAAACACAGGTTTGTGAGGTTGGTCACAGAACAAGTAACCTACAACCCAAGCCAGGTTACACATTAGAAAAGACCAACTTTCTTTGGAAATAAATCTACACAGAAGAAAGATAACACAGAGTGAAAAGTTGTGGGTATTTGCATAACTCTGCCCGGAGCAGATGAACAGCCAGCATAATATATAGTGCTTTTTTCATGACCTCTCTTATATGCATCTCAGCATCAGTTTTGAGAAGCCCAAGAGGCCAAAAAATGCATACATTCTTGACCAATTATATTCTGTTGACTAATCCGTATGCAATAAAGAAAAACATATGGCACTCCAGAGACCTACATTTTATACCAGTTCTGTATGTTCAGCATTAAAACAATGAAGCAAAATTATGGTCTTTAAATGTCCCCCAGTATAGGCAATGACTAGATGAGAATCAAGGTTGCTTTTCCAAAAATTTGCAAAGGGATGACAGCTGCTAACTACCCTGAGCTAATTACTGGCACCAGGAGGAGGATTTAACTGTGACAGGGAGAGTCACAGTGACAGGGCTCACTGAATGCCTGGATAACAAGACTAGTGGCACTTAACAGCACACATTAACCTTAACCTCTCTGAGGAAGGCAGTTTGGGATCTACCATTAAGGATCTGGACCTTTTTGTTTTTTAAGACAGGAACCTAATAGGGATGCTGCAGATGCCCCAAAAAAGGAGGGCAACCCGTCCCATTAGGACACAGAGTTGCCCTACTGACATGTGCCCATCAGACTCCTGTTAGGTGGAGCAGCAGTGATTGCACGAGCCTGCTAACTAGGTTAATCACCCAGCTTCTCAAGTGATTTAACCTATACCTGTTTTCCAGTTTATATTTGGAAGCTGACAATGAATGGAGTATGAACTACCTATTGTGTTAAAAGCAACTTTAACAGTATCAGAAAATGTTTAACACTCTCCTTGAAATGATTCAGAATTACACAGCTATTAAAATGCATGAGATATTACCACTTAATGGCATCCTGCACCTTTGCAACTTAAATTACTTAGACTTCATAAACATAATCACTGAGTTCTTAATGATTTTTTTTATTAATTTCCAGAAGAGACACTTTTGTAATTAGGAGTGTCATACTAAAGCTGTATCCTACCAACCTAAGATGTTTAGAAAGTAGGCATGCTCATCTGAAAGTGCTGAAGTATGCATTAACCGTCATTTAGAGGGGCACAGATTATTTTTTTTTCCATCAATTTAAGTACAAGTGTCCTTGTCTGTATGTGCTGGACAATCTCCATAATAGCAATGTAACAGAAGACAGTAAAAAACATATATGTTTTATAAACCTAAGAACATTATATTCTTTCAGTCAAATAATTGCATTAATATCTGTTATAACAAGGGAACATCTCTAGTCCATTAAGCTCTAAACCACCAGACAGGAACCACAAGACAAGATCATCTGTGAACTAGTTCACTAGTGCATAATGAGGAATTTACATTCCATACAAAGGAATTTCAAGGCTCATTTTATTTGAGAAGTATTTTTATTTTAACATAATAATATGAACTTCCATCTCCAAGAAGCCTCAGTTATAACTTAAATAGGTACTGCTAACAAATTGACCAATTTATATGTTTCATGACTCCAGAACATATAGTTAGACTCATCATCTTCCTGTTAGCGCAGTAGCCAACTGCTACTTTAGCTAGAAATGTTTAAATCTCTAGATGAGAAAAAAATAGATTCTGCTAAACTTCTAAGAAGGTTATCTAACCATGTTGCCCAAGATCTTCTACAAAAGGATAGTTTCCTACAATGTATCTGGAGCCTGCTCTAGGCAAGTGGCTTGAGCAGAAGAATTTACCATTTCCCTTTACCCACAAAATTGTACCTTTTGAGTGTAACTGTCACTGTTTAATTGACAGTAGACTGGAAAAATCAGTCAAACTATATGTTTCAAATTTGTGGATAAATGCACAAGAAAACCATGACAAAGCTCAAGGCATTAATATATTCAGAGCAATTTGTTTTCCATGTTTCACAATACAGTTGTAATCTCAGGCTCCGATCCTGCTGCTTCCAACCCCAACCCGCGGAGACCCCGATGCCAGGAGCTGGGGCTGCCCCCAGGTGCCCTCCTCCTCCGTTGGGTGGTGGGACGAGGCCTAAGTTTGAGGCCTGGCCCCGCGGGTGCTCGGATCCGATGCCACGGGGAGCCACCAGCCTGCACTGCGCCCTGACAATACACACCTGTGTGGTAAAACGTCCCCTAGAATTTTATACTCACATAGATTTACAAAGATAATGTAGAGATTGGTGATATTTAATGCAGAAAAATACTATAAAATACAATAGCTCATCTTTCCCTCTTTTTTATTGTTTTAAGACAGGCAGAAGTCTTATAAACACTGACAACTGCTGAGATGTTTTGGAGACTGAGGTGAATTCTTATTTTATAAAGATACAGCCCAGGAATAAGAAGAAAATTATTAGACACCTAAGTGCAACAGATAAAAATTGCAATTTTTTTTTCCCTCACCAACTCCATCTTCAACACAGACTCATTTACCCGAGAAAACTTGACAACACATAGAAAATCTATAATGCGCATATCCCATATGGGGACACTACAAATGCAAAGACTTACTTGTTCCTACCTAATCATGCAAGCTCAAATTAGCAGGAACAGGAAATAGGTGTTATGTGCTGTATAATTTTCTTGTGGATGTAGAAATGGACTAAAAAAGTGTATTAATTTTATTCATACACTGACATTATTTCATTAACATATATTAATAAAAAAGGATAGCTTCATTGTTTGAAACTAATTGTTTTACAAGTATTAATATTTAATATTACAATATGACTACAAAACTGAACGTTCCAAAATGTATTGCATAGCCTCCCAATTTGCCAGTATACAATGAACCAAGGAAGCAATGAAATGCAAATCTTGCTTTGTGAGCAGTATCATGAATAATATCTGCAACACAAAACCAACAACATTCATGTACCACTGGCATAAACTGGAAGGTTATCACCAGGTGTGACATTCAGAATTGGCACTAGACACTGCAGATTCTCTTTCTGTATTTCAGTTAACACTAATTTACTCTCCCTGCCACAAAATAACTTAAAAGCTTTACAGCTGATGTTGGTAAAACTTTTCTCCTATGTCTGAGCATAGAGGTATTTAAACCTGATATAAGAATGTCCACACAACCTACTACAAAAAACAGAAAAGAAATTATTCCTTAGTGTGTGTATATATGTATATATATATATATATATTGTTTCTCAGTGCACATGAACAGCCCTCTGCTCTCGTCTTTGGAACATAACTGAGCTCTCAACAGAACTCAGTATTAAGGGACTATGATATTGTGCATTTTGGTGTACGGAGAGATTTTCTTGGACTGTAGAAGAAATAGGTCACCAGTTAGATCAAAGCCTGCACTAAATCTGAGGGACATTACAAGGGACGTAAAGAAATATAAAGGGAAATGTTTCAGGGAATAGAGGCACAGCAAATTTTAAAGATGATCTATGTCTTTATAGGACATAGGCAGATCCAAATACTCTGTTGTTCCAAAACCCAGTGTAGTGTCTTGGTGTGCAAGACTCACTTTCCTGCTCTGCATTGCAAGGGTGGATGCCAAAGCACAGAGTCCAGAGAAAGAACAGATGGAGAACTTATGTGCATGTCTGGAACAAGCTGGACTGGGTAGGCAGCTTTCAAGTAAGGCTTTCAAGTATGTACTTCACATAATCTCAACTTATTGTGTCTCACACGTTTTTGATTTGACAGACTTTGGGGAATATTTGTGAATCTACAAACTTCCAGCTTGTTCTGTTGCAAATATTGTGCAAATGCACACAAAAAATAGAAACCATTGCCTAAGCTGTCTAATAGATTATTCCTGCATGTTTTAACATCAGGAATGGCCAAAAGTTCATCTACAGTGGGCCTAACTCCATAAAATTTGAAATCCATTTTTTCCATATAGTAAAATATACCTTCAAACTAAAATATCAGAAATAAGTGTGAATACTTCCAATTCTCACTGTTTTATTTGACTTCCTAAATATGAAGTTAAAAGTGCAAAGTTACATTAACTGTAACTTGTCACAAAAAACTGCATGTGCACTTTTATTCTATGAGCACACATTTTAACTTCCAGTCAGCTGCTCTTTCAAAATGTGGCCTTTCTTATCGCTATTTAGGAAAACCTTTTCTTCTGTTTATGTTCTTGCCTTGTTATGATCACAGAATCAGAACATCAGAATAATTTAAAAACTGAAAGGAAATAATGCAACAGTAGTCAATGCTTTGATTATTCATATCATACACTATCATTAGATAAGGCTTTGGGATACGTAAGTCATTTTTACTTTATTATTTAAAAAAGCACTCCTCATATATGTTTCTCTTTCAAAGAAAATCCAGACTGCAAAGATTTTAAAATAAGCTTTATATTATGTTAGATTATAAAGATTATATTCACTAACAGTCCTAAAAAATACTGATACTGATTTGTGCTACTATAAGACACAACAAGATCAAATTATGCAACTTCCACTAGTGCATTACAAGAGAAGCATCCTGTCAGTAAAAAAAAAAAAAAAAAAAGGAAAAAAAAAAAGTATATATATTGCTTATCTTCGGCATTTGGGACATCATACTTTCCAAAGCAGAGGATCTGTTCTCAGTCATTTAAAATTCCCTTAATGTACAACCTTTCATGTCAGTATTCTAATAATATCTACTGTGACTTTGACTTGTGTCACAGTTCTTCATACCTAGCACACTATAGAAAACACACTCATATCAAATAAAATACCTCACTTTTGGAGGACGATGTAAAACAGTCGTGAGTCACTCCTGACTCATGGAAAAAGAGGAGGTAGGCAGCTTATGTTCTTACTCAAGGATATGTTCTGAGAGAAAATGACAACAAAACAATTTTGCAAGGACATGGTATAATGTGCTCTTGCAATTCTTAAAAGTAAAGTCGCTGAAAGAAACCAAACAGTACCTTGAGTTCACTAATTCCATACCTTATTATTTTTCCTCTTCACTTGTAGAAAACAGATGAACTGATAAGCTGCTGGGCTTGGTCTGATCCTGCTTTCAGTACCTTGTACTTATGTGATTATATCACATTTATTTTACAATTTTAGTTGTTTGAATGCAGGTAAGAACATTCATGTGCATCATGAATGACTTGCATCAAATATTTGGATAGTTTAATTGCTAAAAATGATCTAGCAAGGCCATTTTTTCATATCATTTAGGTTTTCATATCATTTAGATTTTTGTGTAAAGTGAGGATATCACCTACTGAGCAGAGAGAAAGAAAAGCATGGGTTAAAAAGTCATCATTATTAAGAAGTCTATGAAATGACCTTGCAGTGAGTCTTCTACTGAAGACTTAACAAAGCAGACACAAATGCGCATAGTTCATACTGTGCAGCAAAAGAAAATGCACTGCCTGAAAACTTCATAATGTTTCCAACAAGATAATTAGCACTATGCTTATATATGAGCTTTTAAAAAAATACAATAGAAAGTCACTCTGTGGCAATCCAATGCTTTAGCTGGATGGATTACTTCTATCTCCCTTTCCAGCCCAGACAAGTAAGTACACAATCTTTTTTTGAGCAATAAAATACAGAAATGTAGTAGTTACATAATGCAAAATCTTGAGAATCCTGAGTATAACCTGTTTTCATAAGATTATAAATGAAATCAACTGATTGCCATTCTAGAAGGAAAAAAAAATCAAATATTAAGAAACATAGAGCTCTTTACCCTTTACTCTGGAGGAGATGAGCATGAGAGAACATCATAGAGATTATATGGAATTGCAAGTGTCAAGAAAAGAGAGACTGTTCATTATCTGATCCAAAACAAGAACAAGGGGCAGGTTGTAGGTTGAAATTATCAAGACACAAATTTAAAAAACAAACAAACAAGCAAACAAAACAAAGTAAGTGGAAGCCCATGCTAAGGATATTAAAATTTTACATGGGTTCAGAAGAGCCTGGACCAGTCATGGTTCTCTCTTAGAGGCATGACTTTCCCTTCGATGCAGCACACAAGCTGCAATCTTGCCCTCAGCTGCAACGCGGGGAAGCCTGCAGAAGCTTTCTGGAGCTGTGGCACCACCAGGGTGGCACTTCTGTTTGCTAGCCTTTTATTTGGCCTTTGCTGTTGACCGTTGCTGGAGAGAGGCCCCTGGGTGAGCCACATCTTAAGTCTCACCCAGTACGATCATTCCTATGTTCTTACATATTAGATATATCAAAGCACTCTCACTTGGCTGAGAAAGTGCAAGTGCTTCATCTAGGTAAGAGAAAACGTTTGCAAGCTGGCAAACATTGCAAGGGCAATGACAGGGGTTTATCTTGTCTTCCAGTGGCTTCTGCTCATGTTAAAGTGTTGGTGCAATACTACATTTCTCTGGGAGCAGCTGGCGTGTGTACACACTACAAATGAGCATTACAGGGTTACAAACTTGGCAGCATTTGCTTGTATGTTATGCCTGAGGACATTCTCCCATCTCTAGAAAAAAAAATACAAGGAACTGTAGAGTTAAACCATTCCTTGCTATGTAAGGCTAGAAAACTGCTTTACATCCAGCTCAGTGCCATGTGACTTCACGTAATGTACTTTTGATTTGTTTAAATAACTAATGAGAAACAAGGTTTTTATTGTCAACTAGATAGCATCTTTAAAATATTTAAAACAATCATGAGTGTAAACTCTTTCCTTATTAGCCTATGGACAGAGGAAACATCATTTTGTGGCTTAAGATATAGAGGCTTTCTTTAAAGTATATCATTATTCTCATGCAAATGAGGTACTGTAAGAAAGATGGAAGACTAAGGAGGAGGGATCATGGCAAAGGACTCAAAAATACAGCACTGTAGCATTTTGGATGTTTCATTTTTTCTCTCTCTGCTAGTATTCCTTTAGGAGGAAGCTGCTTGCTCTTTTATTTTATTTCATCCAAACCAGAAATGATTCTTATTGCTTTCTGTTTCTATAATTTCTGAAAATATAAATAATGAACAGCAATGAAAAAAATCTTTTTGTCATGTCTTGTAAGATAGATCAAAATATTGTTTTTAATTGCTATAAATTGCTATTGATCTTCTTGTAATACTAGCTATCATAGCGCTGTAATGAAAAAGCAAGGAGCAAAATTATCAAGGATGCATTAAAGTAGGAAAAAAAACCTCAGTATATGGTTCAGATGAGAGCTCAAGTAGATTACAGAGATAAAGATTTTTAAACAGTTAAAATGTGCAATTAGAAATATAAAAGGCAAGGACACACATTTTAGAAAGCTATTTGAGAACTCGTGTAACCTTTTTTTTTGTAAGGCAGACTATCAACTTTCAGATTTAAATGTAGCTTTCCACATAATCTTCACTAATCCTATTAAAGTATGCAGAAGTTTCTATTTGCAAGGAAATAAAACCAACATCTGCCCATACACTGTACTATTTCTAAAGACTTAATCTGAGAATATACAAATGCACAGATATATTCAGTTTTGTGAAAAACTGTTTCTTCGGCAAGCATTTTTGAACAATTTAGTAAATTCAGCAAACAATACCTCCTCAATTCTTCCTGCCCACCCCCACCTCTCATGCAGATGTCGAGTCTCTGTACAGAACCTACAAAATATTGTGAGATGTTATCAGTTTGTTCACATTGATAGCATGAGGGGAGCACTGTGGCCAGACATAGCAATAATTCACCCAGAAAATGGATCAGTGGGACTGCACAAAATAAATACACATTTCCTTCCTAATAAAGGAGATGATTAAAGTCAGATTCTGACTCAGATCCTAAGCAGATTGAAAGCAAAATGACCCACAGATCTTGGTTAAATTTTCAATAAAAAAAAAAAAAGAAAGGAGAATGAAGAAATGTATTAGTTCAGTTGACTTATTCTCCACATGTACAGTGATAGAATTTTTAATGGATATATAAACGTTTTTCGGCTGACAAAGCTTGTGTTTGTTTACAGCAGATATAGAGCAAGTCAAATAATGTATCTGGATCTTACAGATTCATAAGCAATTTAAAATACTTTTTTATTATTATTATTTGGTAGGAATGTTTTTCACATTGGGATTTTCCTGTGAATAACAAACCATTTTAATAGCGACAATTACCTCAATGTAGCATTCATTTTTTGAAAATTATTGCCCTTCAGGCTTTTTTGACCGAAGATATGCATAAATGTGCTTATGCTCTAATTACATGAAGCAGTATTTATCTCTCACCTTTCAAAAATGAAGGTGCTGGAAATATAAATTTTTGTACAGCATGTCTCAGGGTGTTAGGTATTCACTGTTTCCATTGGTAATCCCAGATTTGACATTGTTAAGCTAGGAGAACTACAACATACAAATTCAGCGTACAATCTTCAAATTCCATCTTCTAAACACATTTCTCCACATGACACTTTTATTTATTAGTGCCAAAGAAAGAATAATGGGCTTTTTTATGAGATACAAAAATTCATCTTCTAAACATAGTATTTATCTCAGTGTTCATATACCTATAGGAAATGTCATTATAACAGAAAAAGAAAAAAGAAAAAATATATATATAATTTACACTGCCAAGACTCAAAGGCCCTCATGAACCTTATTTTGATAGTAGAATGATACAGAATAGTTTCAATGTGGCCACAATACAAATAATCACATTTGCCCAACGAGGAAAGCAAAAAAATGAACAGTCACAAATGGTCTCACTCAATCAAAATGTCATCTAGAGGCTCCACTAAATCCCTTTCCCAGCTCACCACAATATTCTTCCAAAACACGGCCAACGAACTCAGAAATACTAGCACACATTTCAAGGAGCACTGCACTTGCATGAATAGACCCCAGCTTCTGGATAATCCACAAAGGGCAGAGGTCTGTGGGACTATTCCTGCATAAAAAAGGCACCAGAAGAATCATCAGACAGGGAGAGGGAGATAAATTTATCCTTATTAAATTGCAGGGCTGCGTGTGTGTGCATTTGTTTAAACATGTAATGCATTTATTTGATAATGGCTGTAACTGCAATGGCAAACAGTGGAGAAATTCTGAAAACAGATACACAGACACCCTGTTCCTTTGCTCAGCTTGCTTCTTAAACACTTGCCCTTTAGGAAGTAGGTCTAATGTTGAATAAAGTAAATAGAAGAAAAGTCTTACTGAATTCCATGACCCGTGGCCCAGGCCTCAGTCTCCTGTGCAGATTTTCTTTCTCTACCTTTCGAGGTGTGCCACTCTGATGTGCTCCTTCCCTTAACGTGTCATTGCAATTGTAAGTCCCAGCTGCTGCATGGTTTCTTATTTTCACTCATTCAGGTTGCATGCTGGACCTTTAACTCCTACGTGAGTACTATATAGTGATTGTCTTTCAAACTCGTCAATGTTCCCTTCTGTTTAGAATATCATGAAATGTTGACTTATGCGGGAGAAAACCAATCTGCAAATTGGTGTAAATACTTAGACATTAAGAATCAGTAAGAATGCACTATCAGTATAAGTAAAAAATACACCGAGTAACATAGACTCATTAAATGTGGATTTGGAGCAGATTTTTGACTGGACTTTTTAAATTTGCTTGTATAAAGCAAAGTTACTCCTTTAACTGGTTATTAACTTCAATCAAGAGAAATTCAGGTTCTTAATGACCATGAGAAAGATAAACATTCAACAACAGAAACAAAGTGCTGTTCTTCAAAATCAACATGGAATCTTCATAGATCTTAATGACAGCTATGAAAGGAATGTGCACTTTGGAAAAAAATCGTGTCCTTAAATCCCTTTTTTATTTCTTAATATAGAAAGGCAGACTGAATGAGACACTTCAATGGTGATTCTTAAATATTCACAATTTTCTGTGTTTTTCACAGAGAAATTGTTAAAGCAGCAATATGTATTTCCAAGAAGAAATGTTTTAGTGTTGCCTTTTTGTGTCATATGCCATTATTCTTGGATGATGTCTGACATCTTATTACCCACTTTCAAGGATATGAGCAAAGAACATTCCAAGAGAGGTAAGCCTTATAAAATTATCTTCTTTTTTTCCCCTCTTTTACTTCACCATGACTATGGCTGTTATGAAAACTGTCGTGGTTATGATCTTCATGGCAGCAGCATCATTTATAAGAACTTGGATAACCATCTTTGTTCTGTTGACCAGCATAGTTATATTTATGTCATATTCAGTCATGTGTCTTTAGAAGCATTGAGATAATGAGCCATCAATAGTTAATGTAGCAGTTGATGTTCCTGGTTCAAGCTAAAATAATTGATAGCAATGTTTATGAAGCAGAATTAAAATGAGAGTATACAGTCTTGTTAGCTTCAGGCATTCACCACATGCCTCCTCCCCCTCTAAACATTTTTGTTTCTTTTTTCTTGCATCTCAGCTTTCTCTTCTGCTGGACTGTCACGTCAGTCTTCTTCAGTCATCAAATATTTTTTGCAAAAGTCTTTTGCTTTTAAGAGAAAAGCTCTTGTTTATAAATATTTGCAATATACTATTGAATACACAAAACTTAACAAGTACAAGGAAGTAAACTCACACTTGAAAAGAATTTAAGTAATCATACATATGATAGCTCTCTGTTGGGAACATGCTGGCAGTTTCAGGAGAAGACAGCCTGACTAATGAGAAGCCAATTAAAGCATAGCCTCATAGCCAGTGCTACGACTAGTCTGAGCTCTGACAGGTACTGGTAACTAGGAGTCAACAAAATTGATAGTCAATACCATGCAGACGACTTCTATTCACTATTAGGTAGCAAAAGAACATCCATAGATATATGTTCTGCAAGCTACTGAGGAATAGCTAAGCCTTTTCTGAGTGTTTCTAAGATAGATAGGACACCATTAAGTTTTGAAGACTGTGTTCCACTTATACCATGCAGACGACTTCTATTCACTATTAGGTAGCAAAAGAACATCCATAGATATATGTTCTGCAAGCTACTGAGGAATAGCTAAACCTTTTCTGAGTGTTTCTAAGATAGGACACCATTAAATTTTGAAGATTGTGTTCCACTTAATGTAAAAATGCCAGGTTTCCTACAAGTCACAAATATCATGTCTCTCCTTTGTACATTTTACTTTCAGAGCATAATGTATTCACCCTCATATTTACTATATTAGAAGTAATTTCATAGTTATATTTAATAAATGGTCCTTTGCATACATATCAGTATACTTCCTTTAATATTCATAATTTGAGGTCTTCGATACTTATAATTTGAGATAAATAGTTGAGATAATTAACAACAACAAAAAAAAATCCCATTTTGGTTACACAAATATTTATGTCCACATCTAAAAATTAGACTGGCTACTTGCACTGACTTCAATGGGCAATGTAAATGCTCAGAACACCTGAAAACAAAGACATTCTTATTAAGCAGTGCAAACAGTTTTTCTTCAAAGTCAGCCTAAATCTCCTAGAGATACCAACAGGCCCTGGTTTAAGCACTAAATTTTGCATAAAATCACTGATCTCACTAGAGTTCCACACTCAACTTCTGAGATAGGGAGCTTGGGACTTCATCCTCAGGTATAAGGGATACAATCTCCATTTCACTTTTTGGAATTCTTTTCAATTTCTTTTGCGGAAATGTGAGAAAAACAATGTTTTCTTTCACCATAAAGAAAACTAATTCTGAAAGAATAAATCTTAGAAAAGCTCTTCTTACAAGAAGAGTTTAGCACAGAATAAAAGTATTGATTCAAATGCAAATACTGATTCATACACATAGTATGCTGCTGGTACTCTACTGTATCTTCTTCAGCATGGCCAGAAAGAAATATAAAAGCCGTGAGGGAAAAAGCCATCATTCCACACCCATTGCAGGAACGCAGGTGGAGGAGCGCTGTTATCATGTAACCCGTTATTTCCACCCCAAGGACAAGTTCCTGAAATTCCTTAGCAAGTGTATAATTTTAAATGAACAAAACTTATTTTCAACTATTTAAAACATATATGTGTGTGTGTATATACATATATATATACATGTCTCTTTATATGCACAGAGAAGACAGAACAAACAAGGAGGCTCAGAATAAGACTTGTCTTCCTGTACCTTTCCTATCCCTGGCAATAAAACATTCATTTTTCATCAGCATGGGAAGAAATTGCAAGCCTATAAACAAACTTTCCTAAATACAATCCCATTAAAGCTTAACATTGATCAAATTACATAAGCTGGTTCAATAAAACAATGTCATTACATTTCTATCTTTGGATTTTTCCTTCTATCTTCCCTCCCGTAAGCATTTTCAAATAAGTGGTGTCTTCTTAGAAGAAATAAAACCTTACTGATTATCAGTATATTGCTGTTACTGATTTTATAACTGCGTTAATGTAATGAACAGTTAATTGGACGTTAACTGAAACCTGAAGGGTACTAGGAAATATTTAAAGATGTTTTAGCATGTAGACCCACACCCCAAAGAAATCTACTGTCTGAATCCCAAAAAAGAAGATTCTCAAATAGTGCTAATGATAATGTTTACTACAGGAAAAAAATATTAATGATTTCAGTTAAATACAGAAAACTCCTAGAAAGGTCTTGAAGAATTCATGCTTAATTAGAACTAGGTGTTTGATCTCCACAAGAGAGCTTCACAATACACAGAAGGTTCCTGAAAATAAAATATTAAATACAAGTAGAATAAGAAACTGGAATAGTTTTCTTTCCATGTTTCTTATCAAGGAAAAAGAAATGTGACCTCACTTCTTTAGTAATTAATATGTTTTTGTCTGTTGTAGAAATTCCTAGTGAAATTACTTAAAATAAAATTCTAAAGAAGCTATTAAAGACATAAAGTCAATTGCAATTGATAACACTAATATTTATTTCCTCTAATAATTATTCTCATCAGCTCTATTTGAAGTTCTCACTTTCTGGATTTAATGTTAGAAGGGCTATCATAAAGTTGTAGATTTTTGCTAAACATCCTATAGGGCCAAAAGGTTTATGTTTTGTTTGCTCATTACCTTGAACAGATTTATTCACTATGGCTGTAAAAATTCTCAGAAGAGGAGGTTGTCCCAGAACCAGATTAACGTGCATTTCAACTATGCCCCCATAAAAGGCCTGGATGGTTAGCCCTGCTTTGCAGAGGGGTTTGGACCAGCTGAGTTCCAGAGGTCCCTTCTAATATAAATTATTCTATGATCACTACCAATGAATAGCGTATATATACTGCTGTAGCTTTATAGGTCAAATTTAAATTCAAGAATTTATATCTGTGCACAGAATTAACCTCACCTAAGTTTAGCTATTTTGAAGTTAACCATCCAACCTAGTCATTAAGATTCTATAGTCAAGAAAAGGAGATGAACATTTCCAGGTTCATCTTACCTATCTTACAGGATGAACTGCCCTTTCTAAGAGGTCTGCTGTTCTCATTTTCTTATAAAGATTCTGCATGATTAAGACTGAATACGTAAGTTTTAGGCAGTTTTCTTACTTGAGATGATTCCTACTACAAAAGATATATGTTAGGACCAGATTTTCATCCTCAAAAACATCAAAAAAGATTCACATTCATGGAAAAAAAAGTTCTACTAAAACAAATGCTCATTGAGATCGTTAGGATCACAGTTTAGACTTCTTTGAAGTAAAGACAGTAAAGGACATTAAAATGCACGTGAAGGAAAGACTCTAAATCAGTCATTAGAACTGTGTATTCTATGTGTCCCTTATGACAACGCAAACTATGGATCATCATGCTTTATCCACTGGAAAACATCAGCATATCTACAGCAATATCAATGATGGTATGGCATTCATGTCATCTATGAATTTTCTCCAAAAATGAATGTTTTGTTTGAGGACTAAGGTAAATCAATGCATTACCTAAAATATCAAGGTACTAGTCAATGAATGCATGTCTTGCCCCTTCAGATGGACCTACTTCAAATTATGGTAGTCATATTTAGGTTTTTTTGACAGACTTAAGTATCACTGCATAAATACAGTAAATTCGTGTTGTAAGAGAATATACAATGCAGATCTAAATACCCTTTCCTTGCAGGCTTTTGCTATCAATAGGCAGCAAAAGACCTTGGGAAGACCTTGGGAAGACCTTGAAGAGTAAGTAAGAGTATATGTCAACTAGATTCAGATTATTAGCAGACCTATTCATATATGGAACGCTTCTAACTTAACCCAACTACATTGTAATTTTAATAGCTTTAGTAAAACTATTCAGACTGTTTTTTTATTTTACTACTGTAAATGATCCACAAAAAAAAGACATGGAATTCCTCCACAGTAAAGTTCAAAATAAAAGTCATGAAGGGTTTTTCAAGGCTACCATGTAATACACTGTCTTTTATGAAAGGTTCATCTTGAAAAATTGGGGTTTTGACACCATTTTTGTCTGAGAAAGACTGATTCCCAGTATCATTCATTGATAATTCAAATTCTTCCGAGTACTGGTACGCATTTATTCATGACTACCTTACATGCATTTGTTTCTTCGGCAACACTATTCTTAGCTTAAGTGAAAAAATTATTTTTCACTTTTACCTAGTCTTGCCATCTTCCTGTCTTTCCCAAGAAAATTTGCAAAAGCACTCATATTCCCTCTTAATTCTTGCTTTCTACAGAAATAAGAGAACTTCAACTGAATTAATACTTACCAGTTTTTAATGGCAAGCTTTTGCATAATACTTCTCAGAATGATATATGCACCTCTCATCAGTTGCCTGGTCATTTTATAGCATATATTTTCCCTTTCTGCTACTGGTAGCTAAAAGACCAGGGCAGAAATGCTTATTATTAGCCAATAGATATAGCAGCCTCAACTTTGTGCCGTAATATTTTCATCCCATTTCTTACTCTTCTGTGAATATCATACTCATTCCCTCATTTCATGATACAGGTCAACTTTGTTTTATGTACAATGCTGCAGAGATATGCTATGAAATACTAATAAATAACTCAATTTTGAAAACTTTTCAAGAAATCAAGCCCTAAAAGCAATATGGTAAGGAGGATTGGTTAGTTTTCACAACTAAATGAGAGTCATCTTATGGAGTATTTGTGCATTTTCCCCTTAAATATAGTGAACACAGAATTTTTCCTTTCCAAAATAAGACTACTGGATAGCAGTTTGCCATAAGGCTATGCCAAGCTGCTAGAAATACAAACTTGCCATTCACAAAAAATCTTAAACAAAAAAGAAAATGCTAAAAGCATGATGTAAGATTGTCAGCTCCAGCATGATGAAAGATTGCCAGCTCCATCTGACAGTATGTCAGATTCATAAAAGTTATTTTCTTGAAAGTTATTTTCTTGTATTGCCAAAATGTTATACTAATAGGCCAGTGTTCTATACTTATAAAAAAACTTTTTTATGGAACTGACATAGTTACACGACAATTTAGGCTATCTAGGTGATGGAAAGTCTTTTACTGCTTTAAAGTGTAAGAACTATATCATACTGTTTCTTCCAAGGGAAAATCTTATGTCTACTTACGTACTTCACAGAGTACCACCTAAAATACACATTCTTAATGCTGCATAGTAGTGAAAGATGTTCACCTGACAAATCTGATTTGTAGCATCTGCAAGGGTATAACAAAAAACAAGCTTTTTTTTTGAAGTACTGAGGATTAAAATCATATTGTGTTACAGTTCATTAGAATTTGTTTCTTTTAGACTCTCTATCATTTTTCTGCTGAATACTATTTCCCTTAGCAATTTTTGTGGTTTTCACAAGGTGTTTTGCTTACGTGAAACAAGAAAAAAATTAGGCTTGGACACCTGCTACTGCTCAATAGAAACAGCTCATTATGAGCTGAGCATAGAGGGCCTCTGTACTCAGCGAAGTACTGAACAGGAGTTCACAGATGTAGAACCTACTCTCTTCAGATTTCTAGCAAGAAACCTTTGAAGAAAGGATCTGAGCTTACACTTTTCTATGAAGAGTCACCAGTGGAAGCAAAGCTTAACTGCCTGCAAATTAACAAGAAAGACAAAGATTTTACTGTGTAGCAGAAGCATTGCTGCTCTTTTCTTGTCTTTCTGTTTGACCCAAACTGAGTGCAGCCTCTTTCACTGCATGAACATTTAAGGTCCAGAATCTACTTTTTACATGGTTATCCAGTCTCTCTCCCTTTTTCATCCCTTACCACCTCCTCCTCCCAATCACACAGCTGAATCTCTCTTCTTGCTCTTTTCTCCAGACACTGTCTAATGGGCACACAGCTTAGCGCAGGTAAGTACACCCAGGCTGCCAGCTCACAACCATGACCTCTGTCATGTGACATTGGGAGGCATAAAAAAGTCACACAGAGAAAAAAATTCTTATTGACACATGCTATACCTCAGACCTTTGGCCAGATACAGAAACTAAAACAAGGTATTTCTTTGTCTTTAAATTCTAGTATAGTGAAAAATAATATTATATTGAAATGGAATATTAAAGGAGACTATAATATTGAAAATGTAATATTATTGTTCTAAGTGAAATATGACAGTGCAGTTTTACTTCCTAAATTGATCAAGGTAATTGTATATATTGATATATTTACTTTAAAATAGAAGAAAAACATGAAAATATCAGTTGATATTCTTTCTGCTTGTAGTTCCTTATTTAGCCTACACAAACTAGTTTTATTTATGTAAAGCTAGTTAGAAACTCCTATTTAGGATAGACTCTGAACTTCTTCATTCTTTTTTTTTCTTCACTCTCACCATTAGACCTTTAATTTAAATGATCCCTAACCTGTTGTGAATGTTAGAGCAACAGCCAAAAGAACCAGTAGCTGCAGGCCTGCATCTTGCTCTCCTTGAAGTCAATGACAATACTCCTAGTCATAACTTTGAAGAGAACACAGGTCCTAAGGAGGCCAAACCAGGTACTCTTAAATCTATAGGAGTTTTGCAGTAGACCTCAATGGGAGCAGAATTGAGCCTCAAGGAATATATATTGATTCAGTGACATTAACTAGAAAATTGGTGAATCTAAAAAAGAATCTTTATAAGCTACATACCTGAGGCAGCGCTGAGTTAAGCTGTCGCTGCAGGGAGTCTCTGTCGTAGATGACATCCTGTAGGCGTTGCTGTGCAAGTGACAGGCTTTCCTGTGTCTCCCGAAGAGTGTCAAGGAGACGGTCCCTTTCATCCAGCATATTCACCATCAACTGCTCAAAGTGAGAATCCGAGTCCGAGCCACTGCTTTGGGACCCCCGTTGACTCATCGGGGTGTCCTCGTTTATCGTTGGCATCACTTCGCACATCATTTCTTTAAAAACAACCAAGGAAAAGGTCTTCAGTAGAAAAATATTTAAAGGTATTATTAACATAGATTAGCTCTGTCATGTGGACACAGTTGGGAGACTATTGCATTGTTCCCTCCTCTCAACTTTATGCTTTCAGTGTTAATGAGATGATCGATAGGCAGGGATTAAATACAGCGACTAATTCCACACAGCAAAGATTCTGAATGTGCTTTCAAACAGGGAAGAGGGGCTGGAAGGAGATACAGAGTAACAAAATATCTTAAATTATTAATAGCTTTGTACAAATAATACTCCTTTAAAAAAATAATGCAATTGTCATTTCCTTTACTGTTGATTTTCTCCTCTCACTTAATGTCATTGTTGAATTGTTTGTATTGATGCCAATGGCTGCCACTAATTGCTAGATTTTGCTCTGCTCTAGGCATTTCTACTGTACAACTCAGGCTAGTCATTGATCTAGTATCATGCTGCCTTAACAATGCCAGGTTAATCTATTTTTCAATCTAGTTATTCCCACCCTTAGGGGAAATTATTCCCCAGTGAGCTTGTTCAGTAGGAGGTCAAGAACTAGAAACTCTATTCTAATTACCATGTCTGTGATATCTTGTGCAAATTGAATTACTAAGGACAGAATCACCATTGTCTGTTTCCTAAAAAACAGTCCTGAGTAAAGCAAATAATACTGTTTCATCCCATTCTTCAATTAAAAAGCTTATTTGAGCCCCAGAACCTCAGTTTTGCTTTCATAGTGGCTTATGCTATTGGTCTCATGAGACGAAAAGGAAAGACAAAGCAAAAAAGTAAAGCTGTAGTAGACCTCAAAGCTCAGACTTTTAAAAGATCAGTTTATAAAACACTGGAGAATGTTATGATACTATTGAAATATAAAGTTGAAATCACTTGAAGAATCAGCACTTGTTTTTCTAGTATGGCCAAAGAAGTCCAGCAGATTCAAGTATATACATATTTTAATTTCTCTTATTTTAGCAACTGTTGGAAGCCTTTTATCTCAGCAAGTGGAGTCAAGGCATCAAGTTCATCTATTGCAGTTAAAATACATGTACGAGTTTGCTGTGTACCTTATACAAATGAGCTTTATCTGCAATACATATGATTAAGGCACTTCTCGTGTAAGTATGTCATCATATAAGAGTATCATCATTTCAGATTCCCAGTGCTATGATGGATTAGCTCTATGTATTCTTAAATCTGGTTTACTTTTCTAAATAGGAAAATAGAATTTAAAAAAAAATGGCATTTATGAAAAATGGAAGATTTGGCCATTACAAGGAACAATACGGGTTAAGATATCTTTGCTTAGTTCATTAAAACTAACTACCCCCTCCCCCATCTGCATCACAAGCATGTAATATCAATTGCTCACTGTTGGGAAATTACTGGAAAAATGACCCAGGTTTCCTAAGATTAACTTGAGCATATGCTAAGGGCTCATGCAGAATTTGGTATTCTTAATTTTCCCTTCAGCAGATATGAATAACTAGAAAACTTGGTACCAAACACATTAATATTTCAGCATGAATTATCAGCTACTACTGTGTAGCTTTCACAGATAATAGCTTCATCACTCAGGCCTCCAGCAGGTCTTGATCCTGATTTTAAAGTGTGTGGACTGGAGGCAAGGTAAAGGTTGTCTGAGGCTATTGTCAACCTTAGCAATTAACTAGGCACAATAAGAGCATATGGTAGCTCTAGGTGATGAGGGCTGAGGCTCCCTACATCTCCAATATATTTGGGTCAGGTAAATTTACACAGGATTATCTGACACAATGCCCCATATCTGCAGAACACATGAAGTTCAAAATGCGACTACTTTTTCCACTATCCACCCTGGTCTTTTCATATCTTAACTGGTATGCAGCAGGTGGCCGGAGACCAAGATCTGCATGTCCATTTTCTGAGCAAAGACCAGAAACAACCATTCACATTTTCCCTGAAACTTTCCTGCCACAGGAGGGCTCATTAGCATCCTCTGGAACCAGAGGACTCTCATGGGTGAACCTTCCATTATCCAAGAAATTACTTCCAATCTCCTGCAGATCAGGTTTATGCTCTGAATGGCAGGGAGTTTCATGAGTACAGTGAAGCTAAACCACTTTCACTGTGTGAAAATGTGCAACCACAAGCAAACCTGGGCATTTTCACAATGGGACCATTCATTTCCAAAGGCTACACATGAAAACCACATATGAAGGTGCATAACTGAGGAAGGCCATGAAGCTGAACACAAAGAACATCTCTAGCAAATCAGTAATGGTGAGTACAACCAAAGAACAAAATAAACTTATTTGGCAGGGGACTAAAACGTACTGAATTTGCTAACATGTCTCAGCTATGAGATGCAGGCACAATGCCTAGGAGCATGGAAAGAAGAGGACTTAATGGTCATGCAATTCTCTGAAGCCCATCACCACAGCTTGGTTGTCCAGCACAACTTATAACCATCTGGCCCACAGCATGGGCCAGATATGCACAACAGCAAATGGAAAAGGAAAGGATCCCCCTTGCATCCTCTGCAATGACCTGGATAGCAAAATGACCTGCACTGAGGCTGCTGAGAGAGACCCTTTGACTATCAGGTTGAAGTATGGCTTGTTCCTTGAGCAAGAGAACTATTAACTGTGTGGGCGCACAGTTGCTGTTTCTGGAGAGTCAAAGAGGATTTCTTGCAAGAACTGCCTACTCTCCAAAGCCAGTACAGGTCATCAAGGTATGTGGGCCATGTACTAGTGATGGCCACTTTTCAGCATCTTTTCAGCAGAAGCCTTTTCTACTGTCTCTGCTGGAAGTCTCCACTTCTTCTTCTTGTCTGTTGTCTTTTCCAGGTGTGGCACCACTTGAAAAATGGAGGGCTACGCTGTCCCTTTCATATGCAAAGGGTATAGGAGGAAGGACTACTTTAGGATCTTTCTTCACAAAGCGGACCTGTGGGAAAGAACAAGCGTGTGTAATAACCACTGCGGTGATCACAAGTCTCTTTCCTGTGACCTGCAGTGTAGCCTGAAGGCTATAGGCACATGGGGACAGGGTGGAAAAGGAGAAGAAGGAGGAAAGGAAGCACAGCGGCTTGTTGTCCATAAACAGAACAGAAGACAACCAGTGTGGTAACAGCAGACCTTTGCTTTGTCTGCTGTATCCTGCCCGAGATAAAGACAAGTTGAAATCTTCCTGCTTCTCATCCATTTTGCCAGAATGAGGTTATTAACACTGGTGGGTCATCTTGCCTGTTTTTGGTGTGAACGTACACATTTTTCTGCCTATTCAAACTAAGCAGCTCTCCTGGTTTGTTTGCAGAACAGTTTGCACTAAGTAGTAAGGGGCTACCTTTACAACGGTTGCCTCATGTCTTACTGAGTAAGGCTGTGAACCTTATATTCCATCAGAAATAAATGGCACAGAGGCAGCTTCTTTCCTAATTCCCAATCCCATGTTAGGTGTCACCTCCCTTGCCTGAAGAATATCACTGGACCACAAAACTTCTTCCATCTGCAGAATACACCTGCACCAAGCTCTGAACTTGAAGGGCTCACAGATATCAGGATTCTGCAGGATTTCTGTGGAAACAGAATGCATGTCCATGGACAGGCTCTTCACAAGACTAGTGGTGCAATTTAATATGTCTGCTGGTGTTGAGGGAAACATGTGGGGAAATGTGTGTGTGGGCAACCGTTGCTACCTCAGCAGCTTGTGATCAGAATTAAGATAGAATCTTTTTCTGAAGTTAATATGGCAATGTCAGAGAAGACACATACATGGTTGTGGGGCAGCAATGGGATCCATAGGTGAAATGTTCATGGCACAATGGCCATATCTTCTCCCTATAAGTCACCCTTTCAGAGTGGCCTATGGATGTGTGCTTATTTTGAAAGCCTGGGAGGGCTGTCCTGCCGTGGCATACAACTAATCTGGACTATGAGCAAGATAGTAGAGAAGGCAGGGAGTCGACAGGCAGTTTCTGATATAGGCAGTTGCTATTGGATGTTTTCTCCCAGAGCTCATGCCTCCAGGAGAACTGCACTGAAAGGTATCGTGGCTCTTGCAATCAGGTTGGTGATGTGCACTGCTTTCCTTCAGGTTGGAGATCAATGCCATTATTCCACCGGAATCACACACATCCTCTGTCTTCCCCCATCTTCAGCTTGGGAGCAAATACAGCAGAGCCATATACGCCAACCCAGGCTGCACCAAGAGAGCTCTGAGGGTGCCAAAAGGGGTGCGTTGATGGCTGCAATGGTGGAGAACTAGGGGGGAATATGAGCACAGGGCTCTTTTCTGAGAGCCAAGGAGAAGGCCCTGGAACAGCTCTAACAGGAATCCTGCCTTGCAGAATGTGCCTGGTCATCAAGCCAGGAAACAGGAGCAAATTTCAAACAACAGCAGGTTTGCACTGGGTCTCCCAAACACAGATTCCCTGCAGGTCTTCCTGAAAGGCACACACTGGCCATGCTGCCTCTGATTTACTACGATTTGTGTCTTGCCTTCAAATAAGCAGCCAAAAAAAGGAAATGAATAAATAAAAAAGAGAGAAAAGAACAAAGCCTCTCTTCACGTGGCCTTTATTCTTCTCATACCTGGCAGCAGATGGGAAGCTTTCAATCTCCTGAGGCTACCACCATTTAATATTGTCCCCAAGAAATGCTGGCCTTCTTCCAGCACACGTTCAAGAAGAAAGACATTCTCCCAGGACCATATTGCAGCCTGTTGATTTTTTGTGTGATTGAGGAAGGAGTCAAAATGCCAAGAAAATTTGATGAATTTTAAAAGGAAGGGGGAAAAAAAAAAGGGGAAAAAAAAGGAGATTCGTGAAGAGGGGCTGCAACATAAGGCAGGTAAAGCAGAGAAAGGATTTTAAACCCACAGAAGTAAATAGGGCACAGGTGACAACGAACAGAATGATCACAGTTTAGTGGTAGAAGCTGAGGGCGAATGGGAGGGCATGTACATACTTGATACTTTATATGGCCAGAGCTCCAGAGCTTTCTGATGGTGCACGTGTATTAGGCAATGTTTGTCTGACCCCACGATGAGGGGGTTCACACGGTGGGTCAGGACATAAGGCTTCGGAGCAGGCTTCCAGTTTCAATGAGAACTGCAAGGAATTTAGTCTGCGCACGCCAAAAGCACAGGGACATCCAAACCAACACAATGTAGATGGAAACAACTGAGGGATTCACATCAAAGCATAAAACTAAGATAGTATTGCTCTTCAAAATTAGCTAACGTGGTCATAGCCTGTGTGCCCTTAGTTACATTTTTAAATTTCTAATGGTGGATAAGGGGACAACTTTTATTTTCCTGCTATCCAGTTTGTGAATTATAAGCCTACTAGTGGTGATTAAACACATCAACCCCGATCAGTTTTCTTCTCTGTATTCATTACATAATCAACAGAAATATTTCATACACTGAAATCAGAAGGAATCACTATAACTACCTACTCTTGACCCACTAATCACAGACCAGCACAGAGCTCAGAAGGATTACCAATGCACTGTCTTTAAAATCCCATTTCTCCTCCTACCTTACTGCTTCAAAGACTACTTGGGACTTGATTTTTTAGAGCGTAACTTTCAACAGACTAAATACAGTCATAAACGGATATCTAGATATTCTAAATGCGTTTACCAAACAGTGATTTGAGATGCTGCTCCCTTGCCATACAACTAACTGCTTCTAACTATATAACCAGCGAGAGACCAAAAAGATCTAAGATCAGGAAAATAAAAACAAAATTTGCTTTTATGAATCATTTCTATAAAACTTAGTAGGCTGTTAGTTCCTCATTCAGCTCTATGCACACATTGAAATTCAGACACAAAAATGTCTATGCATTTATTTTAATCTGTCCGTTGGGTCTGCATGTGTAGCTGGTGGGTGCCAGCTGCTATGTGAAAATTTTTATTAACCCAGAGTAGTGCTCCTTCTACTAACCAATACATTCATACCAACTACTACAAGGCAATTACAGCTACGTATCTTTGATGAGTCCCATTACAGAAAAAGAATTCTGAGTTAATAGTATAGCAACAGTTAAAGAAGAATAAGCAAACCACAGTGTATCATCTGAAGCATCAAAACCCATTCTTTGAAGCTTTCAACAGAAAATTTGAACTGCACTGATGCAATTCTAAACTATAAACTAATTTCAGTGACGACTTCTAAGTTATGAACTAAGTAATAAAACGATGAACTATGAGGACAACTGGAGAGTATAAATACCTTGAATTTCAAAAATTTACAGTGACCATTGAATCTTCAAGGTTTTTTTTTGTTTGTTTGTTTTTTGTTTTTTTATTCCTCAAAACTAACCCTGGGCAACCCCATCTTCTTAAGCCATTGGCTCTGCTTTGGATGAGGGATTGGTCCAAATGACCTTCGCAACTGAATTATTCCATGTTTATGGATGGAAATTTGAAATAAATAAAAAGCACACATGTATTATAGCTCCACTCATCTCACTCATAAAAATACCTCGATTTCTTTAGGACTACCTGCCTTGTTATCCCAATACAAAGTTGGGACTTTGTATTCTTGGAAAAACTCTACAAAAAGTAAAAAAATTCTATTTTAAAAATTAAAAATAAACCTTGGTTAAAAGTATGGCCATATTTTCAGATAGTACTAAATACATTAAATATCTTTACAAACAAGCCAAGTAGTGATCTGTTGTACTGTAAGTTATCTTGCTGTGCTAGGGCATGACTGAAGAAATGCTCAGTTGTATATGAAGGAGCGCCAAGAACACACATCGAGGGAGCTGTAGTTTGCTCCAGTGGGGGTGTAGGTGCTCCAAGCAGTGGATCAAATAACTCTGTCCTACATCTTCAAGACCACAGAGGTCTGAGGAAACAGAATAAACCTTCAAATACATTATTCTGTACAGAACTTCCTCTTGAACAGACATGAAGAGCAGTGGAGGCTTAACAATGTGATAGGTGCCTCAATAGCACCAAAATATTATATACTCAAATTTGAAGGTAAAAAAAAAAGTTTCTTTCCCCTCCAAAAAGCTGACTTACGGTATAGTAGTATAACTTAATTAAAAGTATGTTTGAACTATCTAAGGGAACAAGACTTTTGAAGTGTGTTTTCTTTAAAAACTAAACTAACCCCCCTACTGATACTGAACTTAAAATGTCTGCAGCTAAAAGGTTTAAAGTTTAACATTTTACCAGATATTCTAAACATGAGTATTCCAAACTCATAGTGCAATATTAACTTACTTTATGTCAGCAGCATTTTACTGCTAGTACAAAACCCCTGTTTCTGGGATTCATGAAGAGACACATAGCAGGCGTTACAACTCCCTTAGTCAGGAAACACATGGAGTACCCAAAACTCAAGAACTTGTGTAGCACCTCCTAGCTATTCCCAACCCTCTAAAAGGTTTTGGGAGAAAGCAGTGTACTAACAAATTACTGCTTCTCTTAAAATCCATGAAGACATATACTCAGGCAAAGTGAGCTCTTCAGAATTCTTGTAGTTCAAAACAAATAAGACTATCCATGTTTTTAGCATTACCCATTTACTTTTAATACTGTTTTTTAGACCTCAAGTACTCAAGTATCATAGACATAAACAATGACATTTTGTGAAGTAAAACATTAAAGATCTCAAAATATGTTTTCGAGATTAGGTACCATTTATGGCAAAAATTATTCCAGGCTGATTGGTTCCTATTTCAGTATTCAATCATTTCTAACAACTGCTTAAGTCCATGAAAGCACCATCATGGACTTATGTGGCTTTGAATCAGTGTCTTTGCAGATGGTTGGAAAAGTCACTAA
The DNA here is from genome assembly GCF_000705375.1 of Tinamus guttatus. The sequence goes on along the minus strand of NW_010581242.1, from coordinate 70,868 downwards.
CACAGGCAAGTCACTACTCTGCTATCATTTTATTACCTCCAAATTAGAACACTTAAATCAAAAGTATCTTATATATCACCTTAATTAATGAACACACTGGAGGTTATTTTACCAGTGACTACAATATTAAGAGAATTCATGAACAGATTTCCTCTCTAATCACAAAGCATTTAACTGATAAAAAATATTAAAAAGCAACCATTATTTAAAGTGATCCTTCCTTGAGAGGAGGAAAACGTGGTTCATTGTTACTGCATTAGAGGTTTTTCAGGCTCTATGAAAAAATGTCACAGCAACTAAGTGCTAGCTGCATTATGTCTCCATCGAGAATGAACTGAATATTAGATCAATTTAAGAATACTGAGGCTCAGTTTAGATGTCTAGATGAAGTGAAGAGACAAGAATTGCAAAAAACAAACAAACAAACAAACAAAAAAACCCCAACAGCGAGTACCTGCCCACCCTTGGTTGGAGTTATATAAGGCTCCTTTTCGGGAGCAACCCATTAACCGTTAAGCTGATAGCAATTCTCTTTCCTTTTACCTTCTGATGCTGATAATCATGCACAGACGAGGTATGAAAGCACATTCTTAGTACTGACTTTTTTTTTTTTTTTTTCAAAATGACTTTGAGAAAGCAAACTACTTGAAATACCAGCCACATATATCCTATAAAGGAGGGGGGAAAAGTTGTCATCTTTCTTCTCCTTGGACCCCACCCTGTTTGACATCCTCTGCTGTCTTGCTTGTCCAGGACTCTGGGAATTATTTATTTCTTTATTTCAGGCTCTGTAACGAACTGCACAGAATGCTACACCAAACATCTTCCCTTTCTCATGTCATGTGGGAATAATTTACCAGCTGGACTTACTTGGGAGTGAGAAGCAGAATTAATATTTGGTTGTAGCCTCACAAAGGCTTTTGGGCAAGCTTTCATTTTGCTCACCTTGAGGACTACCACCTTCTAGAAATAGGAATCTAATTTTACTCCTTCACTTTTTTATGCAATTTTGGTTTTAAAAGCTTGTTTTCTGCATATTCAGATGATTGTTTTGTGCCCCAAGGTTGAAGAGTCATTTCAAGTTACTTATAATTTTTGCTGCAGGAAAAAGAAGTAGAAATCTTAACTACCATACATTCTAGCCTGTCTACAGTGACATCAGCTTGAAAACTCATTTCATTGGATCGTTCTGGATATTTGGCATTTATAAGCTTTTTTTTTTTTTTTTCAAAAATTATTTTATAGATTTAGTGGCTGATAAAGCCAGTTCTTATTGCAAATACATCTTTTTAAATGCTCTCAGCAAGATCGCTCTAAAGCAGCGCACCGTAATTCTATAAGGAAAATCCTTCCTATTGTCTGAGTTGCATTACATGCATATTCCTCCTCCTAGTTAACTCCTTGCCTACCGGAGTCTTCACTAAACTATGATATCACCTTTAACAGAAGCAGCTTGCAC
>NW_010581242.1:4006-61540 GCF_000705375.1 Tinamus guttatus | reverse complement strand
GTTCAGCAGCTGAAACACTGAAAAAGTGTGGAATACACTTATTCAGTCCCCTAATTCCATGACCATTCATTGAAAAGCCTCCCCCAAAAATGTCATATGTCCTGCTTGTTAAAATACTCCTTCATTTAAATTCTCATTCCAAAACAGTAGAACAGAGTGACAGAAAGCAGCTATTTTGTTTTTGAGAATGTGCTTTAACTATTTTATTAGTAGCCATGATAGTAAGCAAAGAGGTATCTCAGGAGTGCCGAGGAAACCCTGCTTTTCTTTTCAGCCATTCCTTCTGTTTGGCATAGACAAACCATCCTATTGGATGAATCTCATTCATTGCAACATTGCAACTCATCACCTAAACTCAGAGTTAGAGTCTTTTTTTTCTTGCATGGGGGCATAAGGATTTGGTCAAGTTCAGAACTTGTCTGGTATGGGTCTTCATTGTCAGAGATGCACAGGGAAAAAGAGGTGATTCTACTGCCCCCTTGCAAGAAAAAGATTAAGCCTAAGACTAAAGATTTAAAGTTTAAAAATTTGAGAAGTCTTAATTGAATCTGTAAAGGAAAACCTATGCATGTGAAAGATGAAAGTGAATGGACTCTTAGTGCCAAATAATCCAAAATCATCAACTTAGATTTAAACATGGAAGAGGCTTGTGTAGATCTTGAACTAACTGAGGATTTTGCCAGTTTCCAGATAGTAAATTTTCCAGGCAACTGCCTCTTCCCCAGCCATGAGGATCTATCTAATAAACATCTGAACAGAACTGAACAAAAAGGTCCTTTACCTTCCCAACATTTAAACAGACTGGGTTTAGCTAACTAAAGAGAGAATACTTGGTAGCTTTGCTAGCTTTTTTGAGACGTGTTATTTAAATAATAATCAACAACAGAGAAAAGAGTAGAGTACATTTTGGTGTGAAGAATTGGTTCTGCCTAGGCATAGGCTTTTGATTCAGTGCAGTTTGAATATCATAGTGTTCAGGCATTCAGATGAATCATTCATCATGTCTGTTTAATTTTTTAATTACAATTACAAAAAAAAATGGTATTCCCTTTCCTTCATGATATTGAACAGCTTGATATGCTGACTCCCACGTTCATTTCTGTGTAGAAAAATGATCATGGTTTTCCCAGTCTTTATAGGATTATCACAAGTCGTGGCCCCACCTTATGCATTTCTAGCATTGGCTCATACCCCCTATCAGGACCCCGAGGACCTGCCCTACCCCCTGGGCCGCCTCCTCCAACTGGCCCTAGTCCCATCCAAAGAGGGGCAAAGAGGGGAGAGCCCCATCCAAAGCTGGTGAAGGGGCTGGAGCACAGACCTTACGAGGAGCAGCTGAGGGAGCTGGAATTATTTAGTCTGGAGAAAAGGAGGCTCGGGGGAGACCTTATTGCTGTCTACAACCATCTAAAAGGAGGCTGTAGTGAGGCGGGGGTCAGTCTCTTCTCCAAAATAACTACTGATAGGACGAGAGGAAATGGCCTCAAGTTGCTCCAGGGAAGATCCAGGTTATATATTAGGAATATATTCTACACAGAAGGAGTAGTCAAGCATTGGAAGAGGCTCCCTAAGGAAGTGGTGGAATTACTATCCCTGGCAGTGTTCAAGAAATGTGTAGATAAGGCACTTAGGGACATGGTTTAGCAGGCATCATGTTGAAGGGCTTATGGTTGGACTTGATGATTTTGGGGGTCTTTTCCAACCACAATGATTCTGTGCTTCTATGATCTCAGCCCAGCCCAGGGCTTTGAGTCCCTTCCCCTTGTCAAGCATCAGCACTGGCTGCAGCCCCTCCAGCACCGTGGCCCCCACAAACAAGCAGCCTGGGCTGTTCTCAACAGTCCCTGCATGCATTCCTCCTTACAAGCCATCTGCAGAAACTCTTTGCTGTTTAGCTTTATCATTTTTTTTTCCCTGAAGCATTATGTTGCATAAAATGTTAGACATATTATAATGTAAGAAATGAAATTTTATGGCAGCTCTCCTAAAGCACTCAACAGATTGTCTATATTTTAAACTCTACTTGTCTGCCAATTTGCCACACATTATTTTTACAAATAACTTCATACTGACTGTACACAAAGACTGAACGCTTTAAATAGTGAATCACATGAAAGAGGAACAAGCTAAAGAATAAGAGACTGAAGTATATGCAGCTTTCATCCTTTTTTAAAAAAACATGGGTGCATTTAAGGTGAATGAGCTTTTTCTGGGAGGAATCTGTGTTCATACACTGTAGACAGTGAGGTGTTACCAGCCATATGTCAGGCTGTGATCCTGTTGCTGATCCATTCAGCCAACCTCTAGTACTTCATTCTGACTAGCCTCTGTGGCATTGACATGCCAGATACATCAGCGCCTTTTCAAGAACCCCTTGCAGGACAAGCTGAGCTTGAGCTTGGAGACATTTCTCTGCCTTTAACCTCTGCAGAGGCACCTTATCTTCTGCTGTCACTGCTGTGTTTTCTCTTCCCATACATATGGGCCAGGCCTCCTTTGTAACACTAACAAACTACTGAGTTAAAGGGATACACATCCATGGTGTGTGTGTATATATATATTTACGTATATATATTTGTATTAGGGAAACAGGATTATGGAATCATGGAATTAGGAAGTCTCTTGCCTCCAGTCTAGCCTTGTCAAAAGTGACATGGAAGAAGGCAAGAGAGGGCTGTAAAGTCCACTCTCTCCGCTCTGGTTATATCTAATGATGACATCTCTCAGAATTTTAGTTTCAGGTTTTTGCACATATTGCTGCATTTGTTATATTTGGTTACATTTCAAGACTTCTTTTGCAACATAATGGAACTGGAGTGATTCCTATTTTGTCTGAAAATAAATGTATTCTGATACAATCATGTGACTTTGGAATTCAAAGTGGTATGCATAGACATGTCAAACCTACAGTTTAGTTAGGACTTTTGAGTGGAGAGGAGGAAAGAGACAGAATAAGGACAACTAGAGTGATACTTGTGAGAAACTGTGTTTCAATATATAAGTCTTTTCTTTTTCATTTTGCTTTATTTTCCTTTTGAACATGGGTCTGTGCTTGTGAAGGTGGTAGGAGGCTAGGAGCAGCTAAGATCGGTAATAAGATCATTCATGGATACCTAATGGATTAAACTGGAAGTTGTAATATCAACTTGGAACAATTGAAAAATATAAAAATAGTATGGCAAACTAACTTCTCCACACAAACAGTAAGCTCCTTAGCAGCTAGTCCACCTAAAGATAAATTATAATGTAAACTTAAACATCATTTCCATAAAGCAGAGAGACACTGTTGACAATCAAGTAGTGGTTCTGAGACACATCTAAGTCATTTGTTTGTTTCTCTGCAGATGATACATAGAAATAGTAAATTATGATAAATCATAGTAGATTTTTTTTTTTTTGCCAACTCCCAGGGCAAAATTTCTAAACACTTATTTTCTCTTCGTAGAGTGTGGCATAACTTTCATATAGAGGAATAAAACATTATCAGTAATTGAAGAACCTGATTCTAAGTAAATATAAGAATTTTCAAAAATTTTCAACTCATTTGATCCATTATATATATATGTATATATATATATGTATTTGTTAACATATATATTTGTTACATATATATATATTTGTTATATATATGTATTTGTTAATGTAATCTGCCATAAAAGCAGACAATAAAACATAAAATAGTATAATGTATCTGTGGAATCACTCCCAGTGTATCTTTATACTTGGAACTTCTTGCTATCTCGGTGCTTGAACTCAGTGCCATCGTCTTTATTAATTTTAATTCTTCCACAGTTAGTATTTTGAGAAGAGAGAAATGCCTTTTGGAAGGAATTGGAAATTCGGCTGTATTTATTTTTCTTCTGACCACTTCCCTAGATGATTTATCCTTTTCATGCCATATTTCTTTAATGCTTGCCATTATGTCTGAAGTAGATAATAACTGTAGGGAGTAAAGGCATGGTTTTCCAAGTTTTATATAAAATCTCAAGAGGAATAGGATAATGTTCAAAATGTATTTATATGTCTTCCCGTAGAAATTCTGTTGGAGGATGAGTGTAGTTTAAATTCATTAAATTCATCCAAAAATACTTGTTAGATCAAATGAAAGAAAATATTTGATTAACATATATAACATTAATGATCATATTAGAGAATAGCTGGGCTTTTTGCTATTCACTGCATGATGCAGCCTTCGTAATTTCAGCTAAGTCATATACAGGTTTCATGTATGTGATTTTTTTTTTCAATATATCTGGAGTGTCCTGGCAATATGCGATCTATAATACACTCCCCTAAGTCTTGTGTCTTCCTTATGTAAGACATGCTGTCATGCTGGATTCAAATCTATCCGGGTATCATGAAGACCTGCTGTATTCCTCTTTGCCTTTAAAATGGTATACTAACAATAGAAGTACTCACTGATGAAACCATGGTTACAGTGCAAAAAAAGGTTGTATCTGCATCACTGTTAGTTTCTTTTCATTTTTGTTTTGTCCTCATTGTAGGCATGTATCCTGCATCTAACATACTAGTACTTGCACTGTTATTGTGTGTGAGAGTTCAGATCCCTAAATATGCCCTTGTCTAGAGAAAATAAGTTCTCAGAGTACAAAAATCTAAATATGCCCTTGTGACTCTTCCGCAAGTGGAAGAAGAGCAAAAAAAGAAAAAGCTGATTTGACATCACTGGTTTTCAAACAACATATCGGTTGTCCTTCCTTTTGCATCATTTATGTAAAGCAAAACCAAACCAGAACACCTATCAGGCACTTTTCTCCCTGGATTCAGAGCCAGACCAGAGATCAATGAGACTACTCTTGAGGTAAAATACTCTTCTGCAGGAGTTTAAATGTGTCAGAAAATGATTCTATATGGTCAGCAAATAAAGCATTAGATTTATCGCTTTTCAAAACAAATTAATAATCTTTTTCCAGTATATTTTTATCTTCTAAATCAAGACAGCAAATAGAGCAGAAAACCAACTCTTTCATATTCAAATTTTGCTGAACACAGGATGACACTCAGAGCTACAGGGCTTGAATTTTATTTGCATATACTTTTATGTCACACTTGCCTCTTACTTGGATCACACTTGGGCCTCCTTATTCACTAAATACTGTGACGAATTGTAACCATCCCTCCTGAAGATGAGTTTAATTGTGGAGTAATGGAGTGATCAATATACAAAATTCAGTCTTTAGAAACAGAAGTTGTCATAGTAGCATGAAGTTTGGGAGTAAGTTGATCTGTTCTTTATGCAGAAGAAAATGAATAGAACATTGCCACTTCTAAGTTTTACATTACACCATATTTTTTCCTTCTATACAGTAAAATATCCCTATCTCAATAGGCTTGCGATTAACAAAGCATTGGGATACAATTTAAACAGCAGAGGCTTGTTTAAATCATACAGGACACCAAAACAAAAATTCAGTTTCTGACATAGGTACAGAAAACATGCTTTACAAAGAGCAAATTCCTAATCTCACAAAACCTGATTGAATGATCAAGCCCCTCAAAGGAGGGTATTAAGAGCTGTCCAAGAAAGATTCTGGACAACTGAGGAACCTTGCTGTATTGGAAAAAAAATATGTATTTACCTATTCTTCTGCCATTTTCTAGAGTAACACTGATTTTTTTTTAATTAAACTTCTTTATTCAGCCTCCCCTCCACTAAACTGGAGTATTTTAGTTACCTGCAAACCATCAAAAGAAGTCAGTAATCCCCCACTGTACAGCTTGCTTTGTGATGCTTTTAACTTTCTTGGTCTTTATAATGATATTTAGCAGTCTGCAGAGTGATGCCTTCTCTTTTGGGAGAAGAGTGTAATATTGCACAGAAAAAAACTAGTGTGGATAGGGAAAATAGATTTCAGGCCAACGCAAACAATCCAAAACTATCGTGCTTGCTGCAAAGAGGCTTTCTATCTAGTACAAATATTTCTACTTTTTCTTCCAGCTGTCAGGGCCAGCTGCTCCCAAAGGTGAACCAGGAGCCAGGGAAGATAACAACCATCAGAACCTCCCAGATCGGGACCCCATCACACAGTGCTGTAGCAAGACGAGGGGGGCAGGCCCAGAGGTGGTGGCCAGGTCCAGCCAGCAGTCCAGGTCATAAGGCAATCTCAGAGAGATGAGATGGAGATCAAGCCAGGAAAACAATCACAGCTCAGAGTTAGGATCAGGGTGAGTGAGAAAGCAGGGTTAAATATGAGCTGCAAAATCAGTCCTCAGGCTCAGGTTTGACTCACTGGGTCTGCTGCCAGGAATAGACAAGACTGTGCCCTGCTGGAGGTGAGAACTCCTCCAGAATGGCTGAATTGCCAAAGAAAGACTGAAGAAGCCCTAGCAAGGAAGAACAAAGGGTGACAGCATGGGAAGGCCACTTTGTTAGTGAAGCCTAGCAATAAAGATGCCGTAAGCCACTAAGCCAAGTAAAAACAGCTCATTTTATATACTTTTTCTCTGTATGGGATATTTTAGGGTCACTTATTTTATGTAGTGTAAAACAAATGAGCTTTTACATGCTCAAATGGGATTTTTCTTCCCTATATACAAGAGAAAATCTTTCTAGTTGTCTTTTTGGACCGTGAAATGTCCGGTCTTTATTACCCTGTGATGAACAAAAGTCTATCAGGAAGATGGAGTGTGAAGAAAGCTGCTCATCTTTAAACCGAACATCAATCCTGTATCTATAGACTTTCTTTTGTTTGTTTTTGTTCTTTACCATGTGGATACAGAGAGATATTTGATCTTAAACTCTGAAGAAAATTTGAAGAGAAATAAAAGAAAATCAGGGATATCTGGGTAAATATTTCTTAGCTCTTTCCTAAGAAGAAAATGGCATTGACACCAGCAAAGTTGCAAAAGATGGATTCCGTATAACAATCACGGCTTAGAGTAAAACTAAAACAGCCTCATGAAAAATCTGCTTTGTCAAAAGTAATATTGTCCTAGAAAGAGCAATAAAAGGAAAACCAAAACCAAATGACTGCACTCAGAAATAAATGCCTGATCTAATAACCTGTAATTCAGCCAGACTTTGTGACCTATTAGGAAATGGCCAATGCTCTTGGAAACACTTCTGTAAAAGTAGCATTATGGCTATTACATTTCTTGTCACTACCTAATACCCCATATCAAATGAGATACCTAGAAAGCGTTAGTTATGGCTGGAAGGAGAATGAGTGAAATGAATGTTCTCTCTTGGAATTATAAGCTAGTAGTGGTATCTCCTTGAGTCATAATATCACCAATAATAAATATTTAACAGTTGGAATATAGGCTCTGGCTAGATATAATTCTTCACCAGTTTAACTAAAATTATATAGCTTACATTTCAGCAGAGTCAAATCAAAAAAGAGGTCATTGGAAGGGCTCTTAACATTTATTCTGTCTGTACAAAGCCTGGATCTAAGAATAAATTTAGAAAACAACCTGAAACAAACAAACATAATAGGCACACTCGGATTAAAGGGGGAAAATGTTTCCATGTTAACACACTATAGGCCACATTTTTTTTCTTGTCTTTAGAGGAAAAAAAATCAAAATATTAAATTGTTATGTTATATGGCATAATTTATTACTTAAATTGCTGAATACTGTGAAGCAAATTATTCTCTTAGTCATGTTGGTATACATTAGAGTTTGAACCAGAAATGGATATTTTATTCAATGTTATATTAGCAATAAAAATAAACTTGTCTCCATGCGTTTTATGCTTATGTGCACCTAGAAGAAATACTTATAAATCTTAGTACGTTTTACCGTTCAAAATGCAGCAAGCTCCTTGTGAGCACATGGGAGTGATCTGGAATAGAAATCAAAACCGTTTAGTAAAATTTTTAACCACATTTATTTCAAAAGCAAGTTGCTTTTCACAGTGTTTCACAATTGTACAAATGGTTTTACATGTGTTTTATTTCACTATGTTGGAAGCAGAAGATAAATTCTACTAAGACAAAACAAATATTGTTGACAGCAATTCAAAAATCCAGTCCCAGTTAAATTAGTTATGCAATTTTACCATATAAAAAGGAGTATGACTGAGAAAATCTAAATTTTACTGCATTTACATCGCAATGTTTAAAGAGTACATTGCATACAGGGCCGTACCCATAAAACATTTAAGGATCGGAGAAACAAAAATATCTATTATGTGGAAGAACATAATATGTTCTCTCTATATGAACTTAATAGCACTCAATATGTTCTCTACATATTCTGATATATAGTATTGTGGAGTAACACTAATTATATTTTGTGTGTTTCACGTGGTTTTAGTCAAATGCTAAACAGACATGAGGAAATGGAAAAAATGTCCTCTGAAATCTTGTCCACTACAAGCCCAGGAATAATTCTGACTTACAGCTGAGATTTATATAAAGCTTAGGTTGTCATTTATGGTTCAAAGTACCTAGCTCCACCACCGATGTACTCTCCAGTGTTTATATGTCAGCGAGCTGATGAAAATATGCTGTCCCATGGTTAATTAAATGATGCGCAGCCCTGAACCTCGGAGGACTGGAGGTCTATCTTGTCAGGGCTTTACATCTGAGCTCATGTGCCACATGTAACATGCATTGGCTCTGTGCTCATTCAAAATGTGAAAGATTTGGGGTCAGATCCCTAGTCTACTCTATGCAAAGTAGTGACCTGGACTCGGGGGACTGCCCAACCCTAATGTATATGAGGATGCAGGGAATTTCAGGCCTATGTGTAGATCTTTTTCTATTTTCTACACTAAAAAATATTTCTTTCAGCCAAGCTGGAGTCCTCGCCTGTGATATATGCAACTTAGCGGTGTGTCTCTGGAGTGTAGTCATTAAGAAAAAGAAAGCACTTAGCAGGGCTGCATTTCCCTCAGTAGGTCTTTGGAGACACCTGTTTCTCTCAACTTTTGTATCAAAATGTATTAATTTTATTACCAAACCTTCTGTCTCCTTTTTGTGCATGAGGTTCATAGTAATCTTCCTTCGTAATTGGAAAGTCAAATCACATAGTAAATTCTAAGACAATGCCAACTACAGGCCAGTGTCCAGGAGTCTGTGGAAAGCAGAAGTGATTGTGCTAGGCTGAAGACAAGAAAAAATTTGGAGTGCACATTTTCTGTAATTAAGTACGTAATAGTCAGTTCTAGCCTCGCACAAGCTGAGTGCATGACATTTCATGCAGTTCACCATCCCACTCTGAAAGAGGCAATATTTTCCACTGCTTGTTCTGACAAATAGGGCATCAAAGGTCTGTGCACGTCTTGAGCTCTTACAGCACCAGAGAATTTCCCAGCTTTGTCAGGTGCAGTAGTGAGTCGAGTGGATTTATCTGGGCATTCAAAGTAAGTCTTTCATGGGCTCTACTTTCTTTCAATTATAGCTCCAATTGACTAATTTGTAATTTATGCCACTTTTTCCTTCAAAAATGGTTCAGTTGTGTTTAGATGCAACAAACCAAACTGTGAGGGTCGGTCCTCACCAGCAGACAGGGCAGAAACCAAAACACACTTCTCACAGCTTCAAAAATCCTATTTTACATGCATCATTGCCAGGCACAAGGTAAAACAAACAGGATGGGGATCCACTACTAGAAAAACTGTTACTTCTATTTATTCCTTTTCTCACATCATTTGTGATCGTGTTATAAAATCCATATAGTTTTTAACCACTCCTACTCACATGCAAGAAACAGATTAGACTAATGGTTCCCTTACAAATTGGTATATGCTATTCATATATGATTATATATATATATATAATGATTTTGAAAGATGATTGCATTGCCTACTCTCACCTTTATTTAGTATGATTGTCTGTAAATTTACTATTATATTCCAATTGAGGTCAGAGGACAGGACAGGAGGACAGAAAAATGCTTTGTTTAGCATCTGCATCAAAAGCCTATCTCAGGTACTTCCTAGCTTTCAGGACTGAAGCATAGATTTTTCTGTAACCTGATTGCTATTATTTTTTAAAAAATAAAAGTTTCTGCTGCTTTAGGCAAAAAAAAGTAAACTATATCCTTAACTAGCTATAGTGCATTGATAAGCATTATAATAAATAACTCTGCCTGAGGTGAGTGGAATCAGTGCCAAAATTGCATGCAGTAGATGAAATATTCCTTCAGTAGCAGGATTTCCACTTGCTCAAAAATATGCCAGTTTTAAAAATAACTTGCCTACAGAATGACTTGGATCTTCTGAGAGTATGACTCCCTCTTTCCTTAAAAGAACACACTCAGGATATACATAAATATTGATCATTTACTTTTAATGTATGAGTCATAATTGCAAAACATTAAATAGAAACCTAAAGCAGGATAAGACGGTTTGGTCACTGTACACATCACTGAAGCAAAAATAAAATGTACTCATGACACTGTGTGATGTTTGAGTTTATTCTGTTTTACCCCAAATTTAGAAATACTGCTTAAACCTCGTAATGCCACCCTGGGATGTTTGTTGTGAATAAGAATTATTTAGATTATTTTGAACAAATATGCTTGTTATTTATGCAGAATTACTGTACAGATAACAAAGGACTACTGTCAGGAAAGGTGAAAAAAAATGGCCCTGATAGGCAGAACCCTGATGTTGCTTTTTTTTTTTTTTTTTCTCATTTATGGCCTAACCTACAGAAAGGGAAGAACAGCAACAGATGTAGTATAATATTTAGACTGTAACAAGAAAGGTTATGATTTTCTTCTAAAGACAATTAGAAATGCCAAAATGAAATTTTGTCTACTTACGGGTTTGAAGGAAAGCCAACAGTAAGAGTCTGTACATATAGTGACTTTTAATTTGCTTCTCTGAGTGCTGGCTTCTCTCCAACAAACTAAATCAGAGCTTGTTTGAAAAAAATGCCCTAGTATAGAGCCCTACTACTGTCCACAAGTCCGCGAAGAAATTATTTTGCAGGACTAAAGATCATAGTTTGCCCGATGGCTAAAGAGAACATGGCCATCCAAAGAGAAGATCATGAAGAAAAGAGAGGCAAAGCCTGGAGGGAAGGATATATCTGAGGAATTGGAAAGGGTTTGCAGACAGTTCTCTATATCTAGGAATATAATAAATTTTGAACAATGCAATGTTAAAGGTTGGGAATTTAGATACAAAAATAAAGATAATTTTGTGTCTTATGTTTTTCTGTAATTTCTCTCTCTGGCATAAGCGACCTCCATCACCTTTTGAAATCACTGAAGCCCAGATCCTCACATATACTTTGGCTGCCACAAATTTTGGTAGGAAGATGGCTCATATGTTTCTTCAGGATTCTTAGTATTATTAGGGCACACAGTCCTCAGTACAAACAATTCATGATAGCATCTAATATAATTGTGTGAATTAGCTCCGGATCATGGAGATTAATGGCAGATAGATGAAATTCTCAATTGAAAGGCTCAGAACAGGGAGCTATGGAGAGGTTAGATGTGAGGATAGCTTGTAGGAGAAGCACGGGGGACAGCTGAGTAGCATTTCAGTAGATTACAGGGGACTTTTGGACAGTAACTAGTAGGATGTTAAGTGCATTGATTTGAATTAGGTAAACATTAGGGTGGACAATGCTGCGTTTAGGAGCTTCTGGGAAGGAAGGGCTCAAGAGTAAACTCTGGAGTAGAAGGTCTGAAATTTTGAGAAAATTGGAGGCCTCTGAGGCAGCAAGCCCTAGAAGTCACTACAGAAAAGGTGGTGAGGATATGTATATCTGGAAAATGCTGCCCAGAGAGGTTGTGGAGTTGATTTCTCTGGAGATCTTCAAAACCCGCTTGGACGTAGCCCTGTGCCCTGTGCTCTAGGTGACCCTGCGTGTGCAGGGGGATGGACTAGATGATCTCTAGAGGTCCCTTCCAATCCTAAGCATTCTATGATTCTATGATTTCTCCCACCTTGTCCTCTTTGCGATGTGCTCAGTGGCTCCGACTTCCTGACTGTGCCTCAGGTCCAGCTGGCTGAGACTGTGGGTGCAATGAGCTCATCACATTCTCAGCCCACCTGCATACATGTATCCTCAAACAGACACCAAACTAGAATGGCCATGCAGTTCATTTTCTCTATGTTTCTTCTGTAATAAACTGTGGTAATTTCAGTGACATGCTCTGGGGAAACTCACTTTCTTCACAAAACACCCAGCTGATCCCAAGGAAGCCACAAACAGATGTTATTCTGGTATCAGCATTAATGTATCCACAGCTCTTGTTATTATCTATCTCAGCACTTCTCCCTTGGGTGTTGTGTTTCCAGCTGGTACTTAGGCTAAGCACCAATATTTCTAAAAGAATAAACATTTCTAAAAGAATTGACAGTGCAAGATAATGCTTTACCAGTGCAAGATAGTGATGACAACACCTATCTGACCTTAGCTGGTCTTTGAAAGTAAATGAAACCACACAAAACTGCTCATAAATAGCTGCGAGTGTTTACACACAGCTGTGAGTATTACAGCAGGGAGCTGTTTCATTCCAAAGAGCAGAGTGCTTCCTACTAATGACTTCTTTTCTTTTGCCAGTGAGAGTGGTTTTTCTGAATTTAGATACTTGGGAAAGCAACCTGATATACTTTTGAGATGCCCATAATGCTCATTATTTCTTACAGTGTTATTATCCTGTGTCAATTGGTCATATTTCTGTATGTTTTATCTCATTTTAGCAGATTTAGAAGCCTAATAGCTCTAGACTTCTACAGTCAGTGGAGAGAAGCTGTCACCTAGAGCATGCGCTTCAGGTTTTAAGCTGGATGAATAATGCTTTAGAATACTTCTGAATCTGAAAAGAGATCTTTACAAAGAGGTCACAGACTTCGGCACCCTGTATCATCCAGTTTTATTTTTGAGCGATGTTACCGCATAATTTCTTAAGGTTCTAACATAGATCAGTCTGATTAATATGCACCTTTTGAGGGTTTCTGGTACATGATAGTTGATAAACTAGATCATCCTCAATTGTTAGTTTTTATTCTTTAGCTTCTCAAGTATATTTTACCTAATAATTGCCTCATATTTTTTTCTGCAATAGATGTTAGACCAATGTGTGAAACATATGATATTAATTTTATAAGTTTTATGATTTTATTTATTTTTTAATTTACGAGAACCCACTGAAGAATTCTTTAAACTTCTATATTTGTTACAGAACATTTTTCTCTATGTATTTTATTTCTCTCTGAGTAATAAGAGAAAGGAAATGTAAAAGTTATTTTATTAGTACCAGTAATAGGCATAACTGCACAAATTAATGAGATTATAAACTTAATCATAGGGGCAGATGTGTTTATGCATTTTGTGGCATAAAAAAGTCTTTGAGTCAAATCAGCCAAATCTGTCTCTTTTGAGAAAAAACAAGGAAGAGAAAAGTTGGTTGCTATCTGTCTGAAAGTATTATTTCAGATTAGTTTCTTATTTTAGCATCTCTTTTTCTAATTTATAACTTCTTATCCTTGTTTTCCCTTTTGAAGAGAGGACTGGTGTGGCACAGCAGCAGAGCTTATTTCATGTTGAAGCAGCAGCCCTACTGTGCAAGGTTTATACTTGTAAATTACCTGAAACATATCTGAGAATCCAAACATATTCAACTTTCAGAATTTGATTTATCTCTCCACAGGAGGTCACATGTTACGTATACATTGCAACTAGGGGCATGACTGCAGGAATGATAACTATACTTAAGCTTGCTTTCAACTACCTAACTTAGAAGCTGTGGCTCATCTTCTGAGAGTGTGCTCTCCTGGGTCCATACTAAACCTGAGCTGCTCATTTTTCCCTGCTAATTTATTCTCTGTCAGCTATATATATTTAGGCTGTGTTCATGCTGCCCAAATGCAGTGTCAACATGATCTTACACATATTTGTGGACTCAGAGAATGCTAATCTGAGCTCAGCATTTTACACACCTTTAACTTATTGCCATCTAATTTCGTGTGTCTTTGCGTAAGAGTAACAAGGATAGGATGAATGAGAAAGAATAATATTTGAAAAGAGAAGCTTACACATTAAGAAAGTATATTCTATGTCACTGGTAGTATAATAATCACATTGGTAGAGGAAGAACTGCTTCAGCAAAGGCATTTCATACCTTTTTAAACTATGAAAAAGGTATTGGGAGGCATGTTTTGAAAGGTTATCTAATGAGGTGAGGATTTTTTAATTTCTAGTCAAGTTTTAGCATTATTCTGCAGCATAGTTTGCAAGAAGAATGACATGTAGTGACTACAGCAACAGTTATTTTGTCTGTTGGAGACGCTTATTAAAAGACTCAATCTGACATCAGTAAGTTAATTTCATAAACTAGGCAAACCATTTCCTGATGTATTTTGATCTGCCTTTTGCTTAATGCAACAGCTTTTCAGAGATCTAGTTTCTTCATCAGGAATATTTTAATTGGCCCTTTTGGGACCCAAAATGGACTTTTGTTGTTTCTACCATTAACAGTGCAATTTTCTCTCTTTCAAAATTTTAGATGGAATAGAAAGACAGAGATCAGAAATGAAAGGCATTCATCTAAAAAGCCACTATTTTTTTTCTTTTTCTCAGCCTGAGCACCTTCTTATTTTGCTTAGCATTCTTTTCTAAGAATACTGTGTTGAGTATACAGTAATTTTTCACCTCTGGAATCTACTGTAATATGTGGGGGAAAAATGTTCAAAATACTCCTCAATCACTATAGGGGCAAGAGCTTGAAGTGTGCTGGGCCAGCCTCTGAATTTTTCCTGGTTTAGTGTTCTTTGCTTTGAGTTTCCATTTTGATGTGGCATCTTATCTGTTAATATCTCAGTAACCCTCTTACTCCATTCATTTAGAATACAAATAATCTGCTTGCATTCAAATTGTGTTGTTTTCTAATAACCAGTGATGATTTTTTCCACTCCTGATGCCTCCACTTGCCATGTTTAAAAGAATCTTTGGAAGATTTTATTTCTACTATTTAATCTACCATTAGTTATCACAGTGACACATCAATATAAAGCTTTTCTTTCTGTACATACAGGTGAATTTCTGTCTTTCCACTCTTTCAATAAGATCATGACTTCACTGCATAGGCACATTTTTCAGAATAGTAATTTTTAAAAAATCCCCTTTACCTAAGATGTATCTTTAGTCTAATTATTTAATTTGCCAATTAGAACTATGTGAGAAATAGCTATTATTTTTCTGGGGGAAGTATAAGACTTTGGGGAAAGCAGTGGTGCTGAAAACCCAGTTTTCTATTAGAAAGACGTTTGGATGGAAAAGCTCTCTGCCACTCGCTGACATGAACACTCATCATTGCTACCACCAGTTAGGTCCATGCGCATGATCTGAGGCAACATCCCTGTGCAGAAATTAATCTGGTTATTTGCACAGTGCATCGTTGCCTGGGCCACCAGTTAAGCTGCTGTCTCTGCCTCCTGGAGGTGCCAAACTACACTCAACCACCTGCCTACAAGAGCTCATGCGAAACAACCCCGTGTCCCTGGATAGCCTGGCTCCCTGACCATTTCCTTCCCAAATGTCTTTCCAGCTGCCATGCAGCCTTCCTTTCCTCCCAGCCTGTTTCTCCCTGAAGAGAGGGAAGCAGAACAGTAATTCCCCATTAGCAGATTAATGCCTTCTTAAAATCTACTGTTGCTCAGCCATTTCACCACATGACTGTGTGTGTGTGCAAAGCATACACTGCCAGCCCATGTAGGAAGAGTATGCCTCAAGCCCTGGAAAATTAATTCCTCATGTAAATTAAGAAATAGATCTTGTGAGGCTGCTTGAACTGCTTGGGAAGAAAACAGAAATGTGATAGTCTAGGAGACATGTTTTGCCAAAGCCAAACAGTGCTCTCAAATATTTTACATTTGGAGAATGTAAATGCAGAGATACTCACAACATTTTGCACTTAGAAACAGAGACAAATTCATTTGAAAACAAAGACATATTTGTATCTCGTGTATTTCCAGAAGTAGGACTCAGACCCTGCTGTGAAAAGGAATCAGAGGTGTTTTGTAAATGAGAATTTTGAAAAGATGAACACAGAAAATCCAGAAAACAAATCAGATGATTAAAAATTTTCATCAACAGTCCTAACAATGTGACAAACAAGCAAGTATACAGGTAAATAAAGCACTCCAAATACACTCTGAAATAGGAACAACTGTTGAAATTAAATGATAAATTTTAGATACAACTTCTAAAATAGATCCTTTAGGAAAATAATGCTCAATCCTGTCCTAGCATAAAAAAAAAAAAAAATAACCACATCTTTTTCATCTCGATATTACCAACAACTAAATCGTAAAGCAAAGCCTATTTTTACATAAAAAGTTGACAACCAAATGACCAATATTCATTTGCATCTTTTCTGTGTGGGTATTATCCTTGCACAATGATTAAAGATCATTGCACTTTACAATACACCTGAAAACAGATTTAATTAGCCACTAATTATAAAATCATTTGATTATTCTTCCTTGATGAAAAACAAAAGAAAGCGTATTTTTCAAATGTACAATTAATCTGGGAAAGATGCTTATTTCTGCTCTGATAGTCAAATTACTATTTGCTGTTGATGATCTACACTAACACATGAGATTGCTGGCAAGCTCAGTTTATTACAGGTTGTTAAACCATCCAGTGTCTTGTACCCTGTGCCATTTGACAGAGTATCTGACCTGATAGTGATTAATTCAGTCACAGGCTGTCAATGGCAGATTTAGCTGTCCATAAAAAGTGATTCACTGTTCAGGACTGGGAGATTAGAAACAACCACAACAACAAAACCTCCACATCTATGGAAGTTTCAATTTATCTCTCAATCAATAAAACTTTTAAACATTTCTTTTTATTTTTACTCATGTTCCTTCAGTGTAATTTTATAAAATCCATTTGTATAGAAGAAAATATGCTAGAAAAGCAAAACAGTTTTTCTTTTCTGTTTACTCATAGGTTGATTAGGAGTTCAAGAGCTTAATGGATTGGCAAAAGAAGTTCATTCTAAGATTTTATGAATTAGCAAGAAGACTGCTTTTTAGAACACTGATTAAAAGCCATCAACAAACAATCATAGCACACAGCACTCTTCATCCACAAGGTACTTTACAAGCATTAATTAATTATACAGCTCCACTGATGCTAATGGCAGATGGTCCCATATTCTCTAGCATGGGACAATGATACAATACATAGATGACTGAGCATGCAACACGTTTTCTCACTCAGCCTAAAAAGTACTTCAAAAGCAAGAGTGAATGATATTAAAGTCTACTGAAAGATATTTTAAGGCAGGACATCTCTATTTCTTTGTGTTCTTGTAATAAATTGCATATTGAAATGATGTACTGATGCATGGCTGGGATCTCTGTGTCCTTTGTGCTCTATGTTCTTGAAGAATAACGTTTTCCCAAAGACTTGAAAAGGCAGCCTGATGGCAGTATGAATCATTTCATGAACAAGTCATATTCCATCATCTCTTCAAAAGTCTGTAAAATAGTGACTGGCATCGTTTCTACTCTCAGTAAATACACATATTACCCGTATTAAGTCTAGGTAGCCCACTGGCCAAGAATCATTAAATGATAAGACTATTTATGGCCAGCGGAATATGAGAAAATAATATGTGAAATGTCCTGTTAACCTTTGTTTCTGCACCTGATAATGTTTATCACTTGCAGCTGGGCTTGGTAGCTTTGACATGAATGTGAAGTGAGACTCAGTCTTTTGAATACATAGCAAAAGTTCTCAGCCATGTTCTAACTACACTTTTATATAGGAATGGTATCTGTATATTTGTATTGCATTACGACTGGACTGAGAAGAGGTGATTTCATTTAGAAAAGAGAGAATTATATGTCTACTAGATTTATTTTGCAAGTCAATTTACTTGTGATTCTCATCAGCCTGACTGTTAAGAAACTAAACTTCCATGCTCTTTCTTTCAGTGTTTCACATTTCTTTCATATCCTATTGGGTTCCTCACACAGCACAGTCCTTTTACCAGTTTCATAGAGTCATAGGTTGGAAGGGATGTCTAGAGGTCATCTAGTCCAACCCCCCTGTGCACACAGGGTCACGTAGAGCACATGGCACAGGACTGCGTCCAAGCGGGTTTTGAAGATCTCCAGAGAAGGAGACTCCACAACCTCTCTGGGCAGCCTGTTCCAGTGCTCTGTCACCCTCACTGTCAAGAAATTTCTCATTAACTCCTCGTTAGACACTGCTCAGGTCCCCTCTCAGCCTTCTCTTCTCCAGGCTGGAGAGGCCCGGCTCCCTCAGCCTCTCCTCATAGGGCAGATGTTCCAGGCCCCTGATCATCCTTGTAGCCCTGTGCTGGACTCTCTCCAGCAGCTCCACATCCCTCTTGTACTGTGGAGCCCAGAACTGGACACAATGCTCCATGTGACCTCACCAGGGCTGAGTAGAGGGGCAGTTTCTGTCTCTTCCCATCTTTCATAACCTTCACTTATTTCCCATGGGTCCCTTTGAGGGCAGGGAGGTTTGCACTTTTATCATTTGGTTGCATTTCTGATCTCTTACTCCAATTTTGATCAAACTCTCATGAGTTTGGCAAGAACACAGGGTGCAGACTTGGGTTAAAATCCTGTGCCCAGATTTTTCTTGCCCTGGCTTTGTGCATATCTGAGTACATGAGAGAGCTCCTCAACCTCCCCCAGCACTTTCTGAACCTGTTGGCCTGTTCCAGACAGATTTGGCATGTCGGAATATCAGAGGGAGATTCTTTAAACATTTATGGAAACAGGTAGTTGTATAGAGAAAAGATGTCTTACTAGTGTTCCCGCTACGGAAGCTGCTAATAATCTCACTCCTTAGTAGACACTAGGGAAATCAATGAAATATTTATTTTGACTTAAGAATGTATGAATAAAAAATAATAATAAAAAAGCATTAATAAATCTAATATTTTGCCTTTTTTTTTTCATGACATCTGTAGCCTTCAAATTAATTTTTTGGTCATTAACTCCACAGGACTACCAGCTAATTTTCTCACTAATTGCCAAGCAATTTAAGCAAATCTGGTAATTAAAATTGTTACAAAATGAGATTGTTCAAGTCACTTATTTCCAGAGCTCTTGTCTAACCTCGTTCCTTTTGGTCCTACAAAGCATGATCTTTAACTTTTTCATCTTTAGCCTTTTCTAAGTGAAAAAGTTGCATTTTAAGTGGCATTATTTCCTGTTATATCTTAATTTATTTAGAATAGGAATTGATATAAAAATGCAGAATTAGAAGAGTTCTGTAAATCCTAACTGGATTTCTCTACTTGCTTTATCCTAACTACTATAACCCCTCATTGCCATATACTGTGCTAGCCAAACTTGATTGTTTCAGTCTAGAACTTGTACTTCATTGCATTAACTACATCAGCAAGATTTAACTGTTGACGCAATTAAATATATTTCATTTTAAGTATCATCATAAATTCTGTGATCACACAGCATGTGTGGTACTCCTATTTGTTTCCCCTAGACGGGAGAGGTATCAAATATATTAAATTTCCACAAGTGTCATGAAAACAGACATCTGGGTAGAAAACAGGTGCTGTTAATAGGAAACAAGGTGAGCTTGAACTCTTGCGTAAGTCTGATTACAATTTTTGCTCTCCAATTTCTATCACATACCCCTCCATAAATGCTGTGGTTTCATGTCTTATTTCCACTGTGTTCAGTAGGTTGGTCCAGTTTTTGACTTCACACATCATTCCCTGAAAATAACAGGTAAAAAGACCATGGGTTTCTCAGAAAAAAGGATGAACCCTGAATAACATTACTTTCTGAAAGAAGGTATGACAGTGTGGTTCCCTTTATGAGGCTGTGATTGGTGATGAACAAATTAAAAGGACAGTTTTCTTCCAACGAAAACATTATTTAATCCTAAAAACAGGCTCAGAGCTTGATACTGAAGAATGAATTTAAAACATCAGACTGCATACACAAACACCAGTCATAGCTGAACATTAATGTTCTGTAATTAATATTTGGAACACCAGTATTCTCCATTACTTTCTGAGTCCTATAAACAATTCTTGCATGATCTGTTTTTCATTTTGGAGTGTTACTTTTGACTGAAGCTCAGTTCCTCAGTTTCTAAGATTTTTTTTTGTCTCAGCCCATTGAAAAATAGTTCAGTTAATTCAGAGGAGGTTGAATTAGCCTCTTCAGTGACTCATCTTCAAAGCACCCTCAAATGTTTGCTGTGGGATGTTACCCTGAGTCATTGCTTTGCCTTCCTACTTGCGCACCAATAGCTATCTTGACTGAACTTGTAATGAAAAATGACATTCTCCCTAGAGGAGAGAAGGCTGTTGGGAAATGAGTCAGGCTGGAGGATGTTTTTTGGAGATATACTTTATTCAATTAAATCAATATGGTCATTCAATCCAATACTTTTGTTTGTTCTTTTACTTCTAGCTCTTTTATAATGACCTCATTACTTACCAAATCCAAATTTAAAATAGGATAGTCTCTTTTCAGTTCAGTGACTACAATAGCGTGCAAGCTATCACACCTACTATGATGCATATTACAGGAAACCCTAACATTGGTTTTCTATTGTCTGAAGCTACAGGTCCTCATAATTATATATTCTTGGCAGTATTTATCTCTCTAGTACTGTTCCTCATGTTCATATATAACGCTGGGCATCTATAGAAGCACTATCCAGAAAAGTCTCTTTTACTACCCCCTCCAAAGTGTTTTTAAATTAGAAAAATAGTTGTTCTGTTCTGATGTATCTTTCTATTTCCATCATTACTGGTATCCTCTTTTATCTAACTTTAAATACATTTAAGTATATGTATAATTTAACAAAATTGCCTATCCTTCAATACCAATGATCTAGATGGTGCTTTTATTTATTTCATTTTTTTTTCTTTTTTCTTTTTTTTTCTGGTCCTGTATCATTGAGTTAAACATTTTTGGTGCAAGTGTGTATTGCACAAAACAGTAAAGAAAATGTATATTCCTTGCATTATTTTCAGTTATTTTTTCTGACCAGATGCATAGCTTTGACCAACTGCATTGTCTGTTGATCACACTTCTGTTTGTTAAGCTCCTTCATCATTTCTTAATGTCTTGCCTTGTCGGAAAAACTGGTGTCAAAGGATTCTCTTAAGAGAAATTAGAAATCTGAAACTACGAAATATACCAGCACATATTTTAATGGAATAGGCCCTCAGTGAGTAGTACAAACACAAATGTTAGCCCAAATCTGCTGGTTATATGCTTCTGTTGGGTGCCACTGCTTATGTTTGGATCCAGTTAGTAGTACAAAAAATGTTTTTTTTAGATCTCAAATTTCTTTACAGTTTACTTCTCAAGTCTCTTTTCAACTTTATATAGGCTTACCTCTTCAGTCCTACTGCTGCCTACAAATTTATTCAGAGTTGAATTTACACCAAAGGAATCCCTGACAAAGAGAAGTAGCAGCAGATTTTCACAGAAGGCATCCTACAAAGTGTTTGCTGCTTTGCAGATAAATTGGCAAAAAAGCCTCTGGAAGTCTTGAGAGCCACAGCTTGAAGAATGACACACGTTTCACTACTACACACAAACTAGAAACATTCCTTTGAAAACCATTAAAAACTAATTATCTCAATCTACCTGTCACAATGATTGCAGTCTAAGTTTTACTTTTGAAACTGTTGGCACAAGGACAAGATACTTTTGTGGGGATGGTTTTGACTACCTTCCCTTCCAACTGAAATAATGTTTTGCCAGTCTTTGCTTACTACTTATGTTAATTTGATAGACTTTACTAATTCCTTATGATAATGTGATATCAAATCTTTGACATCTTTCCTCCAGCATCATCTGGAGTAAATCAGATAAATCAAAACTAGTTTCTTTCAAAAAAAAAAATAAATTGCGTATTCAAAGACATGCAGCTGCATGGAGGAAAAAACTCCTGTCTTCTCATCTGAGTTTGATCCCCTCCTTATAAAGTTTAGACAAATCTATTGAGTCTAGTTACCTCTGTTTTTGGACTGCAAGGGACAGATTGCTTCTGGTTTGCTAATAATGTGTCTAGCATCACCAGGCAGATGTTTTCCTCACTGCACCTCTGCGAGTCCACTACACAAACATTAAGCATCACGTGCCAGTTCTGATATTTTGTTTGATTTCTAACAGTCCAGACAGTTATGGGACTCCTTTAGGTCACATGTAGGGCACAGTCCAGGTTGGTGCTTTAGATAAAAAAGAGAGTCTCAAAGGACACTAGACACCGTAATGAATTGAATCAAATTGAGCACCATATGTCTTGTCAGATTTTGTCATTGCTGGATATTGTCAAATTGCTTTGTTTACTGCCTATTTTTGAAAACATCTGTTTTCTGTGCTAGGCACATCTGTGTTTATAGCATGTGAATTCTGTAACTGGAACACAGCACCATGTTATTATTATATTATGCACAACAGGAATATTTGAAACGTCCAATGATTTCAAACATGCATCTTTTTTTTTTTCCAGCTTTGGGTACAGCCTCTATTATAAAGTCTTAGAATTATCTCATGGGAAATCAAAGTACCATCAAACTAACTATTATTTATGATGGATGAATCCTGTTCTTGAACAAATATAGAATCTCACACCTACTCTTCAGAGAATGAAGGACAAGACAAAAAGGAAAAGACGAAGTACCCAAGGCCTCACTTACTTAGTAAATGTAATAGCATGCTCTTTGCAAGATGGTTCTCTTGAAGAGGCATAGCAGGTAGAGCCATTAAGATTAAGAGATACTGTTGCCCAATATCTTCAGCCCCTACTCACATGAATAAGTCCAATGGAACTGAAAGTCCTCCACAACTATTTTAAAGGATTAGTTTGTTTTAAATTGTAGGTATTTTTGAGCAAATTGAAACTGTTCGCACTGGGAAGCTGCTGTGCTTTTCTTTTACAAAGTGCTGTACTTTTATTAATAAGGAAAAGGAGTTAGAGTGGTAAGTATAACTGCTGTATGACCAGTTGTCAGATTTCTCTGTCAGGCTGCTTCTGTGTACTTTGTACACCACAGCCCAGAGACAAGTAAGGTTTATTTGTAACGGCGTGGTAAGAGTTTTTCCATTTTTTCTCATGAAGCAAGAGAATAAAATCACAATGACCCAGCTGACAAATATAGTTAAAACTCAAACAGTTAATTCTTTAAAAGATAAATACATAACTTAAGAGCTGATATTATCTGAAATTTTGAAAACATAAAGTCTGCAGACTAAGTAATTTTCAAGCTATTAAAATATTTAGAATTTAAAAGAAGTATTTATGTTTTAAAAAAATCTTCCACTATTTCTCATCCTAATACAATAGATGAACCTTTTATCAAATATCTTTGCCTGAGAAATGATTAGACAACCAGAAGATTTTAAAGCATGGGGCTCCAATTTGATTTTCATGGTTCAAAACTGATAATTCTTGGATTCAAAATTAAGATTCCATTTGTAGTATCTCTGTTTCAATAATATACATATTTTCTCCTTTTCTTGCTGGTTATGGACAGTGTAAAACAAGCTGCTTTCAGAGAGTTTTTGTGAACGTTTTTGCCTGCTTCTTGATAAGAGCAAGAATGACATTTGTTGATAAGTTCAAGGGTGGATGGCCATTTCCTGTTGTGGCAATATTGTGAGGACATCTAAAATATATAAGATGTCTGAACTTTAAAACTGTTATAAGAAGATACACTTACGAGTCTTGCAATTTTATAAAATCATAGGAACTGGTGATCTTAGAGCTATTTACCTAAAGGTACTACTTAAATTTTCAGTTGAAATTTGGCTTCTTCTGAGCTCCTAGCTAGGCACATCTGAGCTTTTTCCATAAACGGAAAAATAAAAGCCCCACTTAAAAAAACCAGCAACCCTTAAACCCAATTTTTTTACTCTTCATTTCACTATTTTCAAGGTGTAGAATATCTGAATAGGAAGATCTTCATTTATTGCCCACAATTCTTCTTTATCAATATCAGTATCCTTCTGTAACTGGTGGTTTTCACAGAGTCACCTCCCTGTGAGATTTCCTTTGTAGGGAGATGGATACCACTTCTCCCTCTTTCTAGGGAAACAGGAAATTTCTCTCTCTGCAAGAATATCTCTTCCCTTAACAGCTTAAATCCACACAAGAGAGAGGAATGAAAAGATTACTAAACCCAGTTTAAAAATGGTAGGCAGGCAGAAAATGAATTTAAACTCAATGTAAAAGAGCTAGGAATTGCACCCAAGTCTCTTAATTCCAGGTCCGTTTCCTCAATCCAAAAATAAACTGATTCCATGAGACCCTTAAGAGAATGTCTATCCACTACCACCTGGTATTATAACCATTCTACAGTTTCACATCTGGATCCTTTTGAAACATTAAATTGAAGACATATTTTTAAGCTTGCATTAGGAGTTATAATTTTTGTTTGCTGAAGTCTAAAGCATCAGGTGTACTTGCAGTTATGCTTACAGTTTTATTCTATGAAGCTTATACTATCCATATTTATATTCTTTACCACCTAATGATTTGAGAGAAATCTTAAAGACATTTAAAACCATGTCTTTACTTTTTAGGATTAAAGAGCAGATAGATAGTTGAGTTTTAACTCAAATAAGATTAATTAAGCTAACAGCTATAAGCAAAAGAATATTACTTCATTGCTCACCACTGACTGGGACACTTCTGCATCTCTTTGTCAAAATATCATTTTCAGTTCACTTGCTACCCCATTTTGATGTAAATAAGACTGTTAGGTGGTAACAACAGTGGATGTAACTGTCCTTTTTAGTTTCACACCATTCCACTGAGATGGTTTCTAATATTTATTCTTCCCATGTAGGCTATTTAGCTACACTGAGGATTTGCATTTTCATGCCAGTAACAGGAAGTCTTTTAACTTACCTTTAGGAAGAGCTCTTGCTATTCAATTTCATTGCTGCCAAAGAAATCAACTGACAGGGGACTAAAGATAAAACCTAATTTCTGGAACTTAGTCCTGACAACACGAGGGCTATCTATTATTCCTTAATATGCTTAAACTGAAGAGCTATCCACACTAATAGGAATTTGCTTTGAAAATTGCATTTCAAAATCTAAGGGTGGTGTTAAAATGTATCACATCTTTTGACAGACATCCTTGATCTTGTAAAACAGCTTATTATGTCTTGTCTGTTTGGCGAAACTTACTTACTGCTTCTTATAATATAATCAACCTCTACTATCATGCCAGAATACCAAAGTATTCTGAACATTTAAAGTTTCAGACTACAGAAATTTCAAAATATAGTACAAGTGTAAAAAACAACCAGCAGAGAACCCTATGAAAACATAACTGAAAAATGTTGAGGTTTAGTTCCTTCTTCATTTATGTTGCACAAACTGTATATTGAGACAAATCCACCTGCATGAAAAGGGAGAGAGGGAGCAAAAGGTGAGAGGGGAAATCTTTCCAAGTGGAAAAACCCAGAAGCTATCAGAGAAGAAAAAGGCAGGCTTCAGAGTTGCAGATAGAAGGGCCTTCGTAGTACCCTACGGCGCTATGCAGCACACTGCCACACTCCAGTGTATAAAATACAAGATGTCAAGAGTAAGGGAAAGGGAAGAACAGAGATGCAGCTGCTTTTGGCAGAGCAAGAAGTTTATAGATGGTTACAGATTGTGTTTTCAGGATTATACTTATTGCACACCATATAAGAAGTTATTCTAGTGGAAAACTAAACACGTTTATGAAACAGAGCAAGAGCTTGTCATCACTTGTCTTTGACTGTACTTCACAGAAATAAGGCAACCTGAACCCTGCTGCTCTATAGGCTCAAAAGAGGTGCTGTCTTGATAGTTGTCCTGAAGGGATGTCTAGACCTTTCAAGGAAGATGCTTGCTTAAAATTAGGAAACATTGTGGCAGTATTTTAGAAGTTTTTTTTCTTATTGGTTCTGTTATTTGGAGAGAAAATCATGCAGCCAAAGCAGAAGGCAGCTGGAGCACTGGTGGCATGTCCATGGCCATCACATAGAGGCTGTGTCCTAGCACTGTAATAATTAATTGTCCCAAATGAGCAACACATTTAGGTGTAGGCTACATTTTATACTTAAAAGTGAAGCATGAAACATTGAAGTTGCAAGCACAGCATGATTTTTGTGTTTGAAGCAATTAAAGAGCTCCACTGGATCTGGGCCCATTTAAGCATCTAGATCAAGCAGAACCATATTGGACAAAAAGTCCTCCCACAGAGACAAGATAATAAAGCCAGGAAAGACTGTAACGTTTAAATAGCTTTTCCCTGATTCACCACATAAACAATAATTACAGGAAAAGTCAGCTGCATTCGAATGACATAAATCTGTAACAGTTTGCAAGAGGGAACCATAGCATCTGGAGAGGCAGAAATTACTTGAACAGTTTTGAGTAAAATAGGAACAGATAGGAACCAGAAGCCAAAACTAAAAGGATGCAAACTTTCTTTTGAGATGCTCAGAAACGTGTATATATGAAACTCTGCATTTTTACTTTCTTCTGTACATCCTGCTTCTTCTTCTAGGCCTGAATTTCCAGAAGCTTATCCTAACCAGGGTCTAAGGCGAGGGGCAGCCACCCGGAGGGGATCCTAGATGGGGATTGAACTGCGTGCAGCTCCCTTCTGCTCTGCATGAGGTTGTTTCTTTGCCTGGAAAAGAATTAAAAAAGGAGCAGACTTCTGTAGTGCCGAGCATCACCCCACAGGGTCTTAGGATACATTAGAAAAGCATCTCAGCTTGTGAGTCAGAAACAGGATTCAGTCCCATAGTTGAGAGCTGCACAAATAGCAAGGATAAGAAAGTGCTAAGGTGATAATAAGGGTTCCAGTGACATCTGATTTTCAACAAAAGAAGTTCTGGAATTGCCTGTCTTTAATGTTTCTAGCTCCGAAATGTGTGTATGGTGGGGGGCGGGTTGTCCTTGTCTTTTGTTGGCACCCACTCCCACCTACACACATATGTACATTTTCACAGTGACTGAATATATGCTTCTTTTAGAAAGGAAAAAAATCTCACAATCTCAAATTTTAAGATTAACTGATTTTCAAAAAAGTTCAAACATTCTTCTATGAATTAAGAGTCAAACCTAACTGATAAACATTTTCATAAAGTTATGAAATGAGGTTTTCAAAGAATTCTTCATCAAACCCCTGCGGCAGGATTTGCAAAGACTTGCTGCTTTGCATTATCAGTGTTCACGGGGAGTTTTCTGGACTTTTTTGATTTCAGTTAAAGTAAAGTTAGGCTAAAGCAGAGCACTCATAAAGTCTGATCAGTTCAATGCTAATGAGTATCTGGACTAAATTAGTCCCATTTCAGACCACATTTGTGTTGCCATGCTTTGCATTGTCGGTAGGGTGGTAGTGTATCTTGTGGCATTTGTCAGGATTTTAATTAATCATTTCAGCTGTAATGTTTGGTTCCAAAGGCTGGGAGTTTAGGTGGCATTAGAACATGGAAGTGTGACTCTGTTCCAGGACTAGAAAATTACTAGTGATTTGAAATTTTATTATGGCATCATGGAATATTTCATTTCATCTCATGTATTTTATTAAGGAAATTTTAATGTTTTATTGCTCATCTTTTTAGTTTTTCAAAAACAAGACAATTAAGCAGAAAGAAACCAAGATTATGTGAGTTTCCTGCTCTTCAAACTGAACATTAATACTTTGCTTCTCCAGTTGTTCATTGTTTCTATGAGGCTGTAAAGCATTTAGAACAAGATCTGTCTCATAGTATGAGTCTCTGTTGCACCGGTAAATGTAATACCTTCTAATATCCATGCAGTGCTATTGCAACATTGAATTGTCCCAAATGTCTCCACATACTTGCGCTCGCACAGAACACTTTCTAAATAGAAGAATAATCAGCATCGTACTAACCATTTTAAGATTTTAGTAAGTCTGGTGCCATTAACCTTCTTCAATCAATGCTGTGAATATGAATTACACACCTCATTATAATGTAAATATATATTAAGCTAACTTTGTTTCATATATGCTCTTTCAGTGGTGATTTATGGCACTTATTTATTCTAGGAGCCCTGATCAATATTTTATTATCATCTCTAAAGAGGGAGCAGCACTACAAGACAATCAGCAATCTCATTCATGTTAGAATATCTTTGAATATTTCTTAGTCAAGAGTTCTTGGTAGAAAATAGAGACTCCTTCCAGAACCTGGAACTATGCAGAACATATTTGCTGCCTCTTGGTCCTGTGGCATCTCAGACCGAAGTTCATACCAGTTCAGTACCAGTTCATAAACACATTGGAAAGCAGAAATCTACTTATCCTAATTAAAAATGTCACCTACGAAAGGACAGTAGATAGTGCTCAAAATGCATAAAATGGAAATAAGAAACTATGTCTTTTTAATAATTTATGGTAAAAATCATTGAAAAATATTTTAAGTCCACAAGAAAAACACTGTGCAAGAGTAGATCAAGCTGTAACTTATCTTCCATAAATGTTTTATGGCCGTCTGCGTATATGAAGAGGCAAAAGTAACTGTCCCTGTCGTCATCATGACCATAAGAAGATGCATACTGGGACGCAGCAAGGATTCAAATATCGTAAGAATTTGCCTAAAGTGGTGTAGAGGCATGGATTCTCATGGGAGAGTATAAAAAACAGTTCCTGTCACATCTTTGATCAGGCTCAGCAGATTAATGCTTTTTCAAGCTAAGATTTGCACGCACACTGTCATGTGTCATGTCACAGCCACAAGTGGATAAAGCTTCCATTAATTTGTCAAGTAATCTTGGTACATTTCCAGTCAGGGGTTCCATAGTATTTTTTTTTGGCTCCAGCTTCCACATTCTAACTGGACACTGTTTAGAAAAGTTTTTTGCTATTATTTTGTTCCAAACCATCTTTCCTGATAATTTCATGAGCTGACTTCTTCTTCGTTCCCACATGCACTGTTTATATATACACATGTAGCCAATTAATAGCATTGTGCATTTCATTTTAATATCTTTTTTTTTCTCTTTTGATTTTTTTTCAGGTCCTCCTGTTAGATAAGGGATTTTTCTCTCTGAGGACACAAGGAACAGACCATTTCCCTTCATTCTCCTTCACAGCATTTTTCTGCTTATTAAAATATACCTTTTAACAAAGGCATTAGAATTCAACTTATATAACATTTTAAAAATGATAATATAAAATTATATAATTAGAATTTGGTTCCAAATATTTAAGATCTGTCATCTGATAGAGCCATTGCAGGGGTTTGCTCTTAAAAGTGTGGGTAGAATTGGCCAAGCTACATAAATTTTTGATCATTCTCTGTCAGTTAACATGAGGAAGTAGAGCAAATATTCCATTATGGGTATTCATGAGAAACCCAGGAAAGACTGTAAAAATAATCGCTTTCAAGAGACTTTGGATTAGGTCTGTACTCTGCCTCTCCATTCTCCATCTTGCTCCCTACTATGAAGCTTCTGTTTCATCCAAATAATGTCCAAAACTTCCTTTTTGGAGTAATGGCGTTAAATCACTAGGGTACTTAAATCAGATTAACAACATAATAAGCTTTGTTTTGTTTTGATTTTCCTTTTTGTTTGCCTACATAAAGCGACAAACCTCTGATATGTAGTGTGACCTTGGAGCAGGGGTCTTTGGATCTTTCAGATGATAAACAGCTCTGTCAAAGAATATGATATGGTCTTTGGATCTTTCAGATGATAAACAAACAGCTCTGTCAAAGAATATGATACGGAAAGGCTGATGGGATTAGGAAATCTTCCTGAAAAGTTATCTTGTTCAGGAATGTAGAAGAGCTTGTATCATCAAAAGGCTGTGTCAAAAATGTCTTAAAGATTTTTTTCCATTTGAAAATGTTACAAGCTGGATTCATGAAATTTAATTTCGTTTTCACTTTTCTAATTAAAAAAAAAAAATCTTGATTGATAGGTATTTTATTTGTCTAATCTCACATTTCTACAAAACTAGTCTTATAAATGTATTCACCCAGCTTACAGTGTGATATCAACCTAACAGTCTTTTGAGGCTAAATTGCTAGATGGTTTCATTCTTTTCTCAAAAAATGCATTATGCTTTAAACTAAACAAATCAATAGAATGTATGAAAATGTGTAAAAGCAGTTTATATGTTTCATATTCTCTGTGGCCATATCCTTGCTATTCAAAATACAGAGCTGAGTTTACGTACTTGATATAAATTAGTAATAAGAGACAAATTCATACTCAAATGTATTCCTCAATTCCATCATGGTTGAAAAGAACAGGCACTTGAGGCAAGGTGCTTTAGGCAAGGAGGCATATCTGCATTTTCTATGCTCTCATTCACTCAAACTAACATTAGTTAGGACATTAGAAAAAAAAATAAATCATTTTATTAAAAATAATTAGTCAGTCCATCTGATTTGCCAGCCTAGTTCTACTCTTTGAATTATTACAAGATGATTTATGAATTAGCTTGTCATCACAGATTCTGTGTGATGATTGTCAGAAAAAGTACTCTGAGCTTTTTGTAATTTAAGAATGAGATAAACACAGCAGTAATTCTTGTGTGCCTGACAGTGATCATTATGTTCAGAAAGTTTTTAATGATATAGCTAGCTACGTCACTATTTTGCTTTAAGAGCCTTTTTCTTTACATAACCTGTCCTTAAAGATTAAAGTACAAACTTGCATTTGCAACATGGGATAATAGTGAAATGGGCAAAATAGACAATCAAAGCTCATAAAGTTTATGGTATTCACTGGAGTCTAAAAAAAAAAGAGTTCTCAAATCTGTTCTGAGGAAGGCTATGTGTATAATGTTCAGAAAAATTATAAGAAAACAGATTCAGGTTTGTTTTATCATTTTCCTCATGTTAAATAAACAATAAGTATCAGCATATGATTATTATCTGAGATGGAGCAACAAAACACAATTCTGTTTAAAGACGAAAAGTGGAAAGTGTACCAACAAAGATATTATTCTTTAAAAAACCATAGAAAAAAATTACTAACAGTACATTTCAAGAGCCTGACTTTTATCAAATAGTCATAATAATGATAGAGTAACAGCTGAATATTCTACATTTAGGAGCCTACTAAACACCTTCAGTCTTACCATCTCTGAAACTGAGAGCTTTATATCCACCTGCGTCGAGTCCCGACAGAAAGTATTTTGTTTTAATGAAAATATCTACTTCCTGGATCAATATTTGCTATTTCCACACTGAAGAATTAAGTAACAAATTAATTCTCTTACATTATATAGTAACACACCTTCCCCCTGACCCTGAAATACACACTAAAATTGCAAAATTAGCTCAGGTTACATTAACAGGGCTGCCTATATCTCATGTTACCCTTTTAAATGATAGATTTACACCCCTTTCTTTTTCTTTTTTTTTTTTTCTTCCTGGATCCTGTTTGCTAAAGTGCAAGAATAAAAAGCATTCCTTGAAAGGACAGCTTGATGTAATTTTATTTGTTTATTCTTCATTATTCTAGGTGTATGGCTCCATTCATTATTTGCTGAACCCGTTCTGAACACAGAATTGCTCATTCTCTCATGAGCTTTTCTAAATGCTTGCTAGTGCATCCACTGCGTTTTTTTAAAGACACAAATGAAATTATCTACACTGTCCTTCTGTGAGGTAACTCCATTTCACACATGGGGAATTATCATAAATAGCTTAAGGCCAAAATTATCCAAAGTATCCATTCATTTGTATGCTAATTTGAAACACATAGGGGTGAGTTTTTCAGAGTGCTTAGTACTGTCATAGCATTTTTGTGCTTTTTAAATCTTTATATGCTGAAAGAGGACCTATTTGTTCTCCTCTGCAAAACAGAGCTATGGCATCTTTGTTGAGACATCCAAAAAACACACACTAACAGCCTGCTTTTAATGAACCATCCAACCTCTCACAAGGATGTCATCTCTTTCTCTAGGGCATCATTCAATATTTTTTTTCTTCATGTTCACTGAAATTCTGAAGAGATGAGATGGATACTCAGACCTCTAACCTGCCAAAATTGTTCCCTTTTATTCTTCAGACTTAATAAGACTGGGATCTTGTGGAAAGGGGTAACCATGCTCATGATCACATATCTATATATGCCAAGATAAATAATTTTACAGCAACCTGTTTGATGGGTTCTGTGAGCATGTACTTTCACACGGGGGACACACAAACGTTTCTGGATCTGCCTCTGCTCTTCAAAACTCCTTTTAGACTCCTTTTCCTCCAGTCACTTTGCAGAGGCCTGTGCTCATGCATGTGCTCTCCCTTGTCACCGCTCTCCCTGAGCTTGTCTCCATTTTAGTCTCTTACCGTCCACTCCTCCTGCATGACTCCAGCCGCCTTTCCTTCATATTATTTCTTTTTAGCTCTTCCTGCTGCTCTTCGCTGTTTCACCAAACTGCCCAAACACCCTTCCTACCTTCTCTCATTCTTCAAAAGTCTTCCTTTCATTTCGTCACTCTCCTTCCTTTCTCCCTTTCTCTTCGTCAATGGAGCTCACTGCAGGCAGGACACAGTTCTTTCCAGAGGGTGCCAACTCTCATTCCAAGTGCTCTGTTTGACCTTATCACCCAGAGGGACATCTAAAACACACAGTCTTAGCCATTTACAGGATGGTACATCACTACTTAGCCCAGTCTTGAAAATTTTCTTATATCTTCCTGTCTCCCAGCCTTCTGTGACGTCTTCCATCCTCCTCCCTCCACAGCATTTTCCCTCCATCTGTGTACGCAGACATGCCGATATAGCACAGTCTTCCAGGAAGGAGTGTGCAGAGCACATATTCTGGAGGGAGGAGGAGGAGGCAGTGGCATCAGGCACAGAAGAAAAGGAAAAGGCCCCCAGTGCTGTCCCTTCAGGGAATTCAGCAGCGGAGCTACCCTAGACCTGACACGTGTTCACCAGCAGCTCTCTCTTCTCTTTCCACTTAGCAACTTGACAGGACTGCTAGATCCTGCCAGCTCCGGCTCTCAGCAATGCTCCCTCTGCCCAGGGGCACGTGAACACCCTGTGCTTCCCCGACCTTAGCTGACACCGGCCTCTAAGGCCAAGCGTCACGGCTTTTCTTGCAGACTTCATGGAACGAGATGCTTCTTGCTTCCCTCCTGGTGCTACCAGTTCTAGTGTCAGCTGTCTCCATATACTCTGCGTTCTCAGTCCAAGTTAGTATCCAGAATCTGCTGGGCTGCGGCAGATGACTTAGGATGTTTTTTGCCAAATGTAATCAAATTTCAGCTCAGCATCTGCATAGTGTGCTTTTCTACCAGTTTATCAGCTGGAGCAAGCCTGGGAGAACATTAACAATAACAACAACAAAGAGCTACATTTTTTTTATACTTACTAAAATATGAAGTCATTACATATTTTTCCAAAGAAAAAGATCTGTTGCCATATGCAAGAATCAAAATATTGTTCCCTATTCTGAGAAATTAATGAACTATTTTAACTCATATTTTCATAAAAAAAATCTCTCCTTAGAGGCCCATAGCTTGGAAAATCCGAGTTGTATGTTGTTTGACAAGATTGAAATTACAGACTGAGTCTTTTAATGGAAACTGGTAGGTATCCTTAAGTACTGGCTTCACCATTTGCACCACTTATAATAATATTGTATGAGCATTTCCTGAAAAAAACAACTCTATTGCTGAAAACCTCAAATTTTTGTATTCTTGTAAAACACCACATGCTCATAAGATTCTATGTAAGCAACCTACTTTAATTACAGAGTACATATTATTTATTACTGAGAGAAACATGTTAGTCCATTTGCATGCTATTTTATATGAGACATATTCCATTAAAATTACACAAACAATTTCCCACTAACAACATTGCAGCTGTTAGGAGGCGTATTGCAATGTTAGGAGGCATACTATTCACATATTACAGGATGTAGAACTGTATCACCTGTGACAAAAGAATTCAAGTGAAGGGAGCTTGCTCCTTCCTTTGCATGAGTACCTTATTGTGAAACAAAGTCACAAACCTGCAGGACCAATATTTCAAATTTAAAAGATGTCGATCACTTCAGGGATGAGGTGAGAATGGCTTTGGTCTGACTAGCCAAGTTATTTAATCAATTTATAAGATTATAATGCATAAGTACTAGGTCGCAAGATTATCACAAAACAGAAATTCAAATCCAAGCAGCAGTGACTGAGCGCGTCCTTACCTGAGTTGCCATTTAGACCTGGAAGGCATCTTTCAGAACATTGTGGCCAGTACTCAAAATCATCTCTAACTTCCTAAAACCTCTTCCTAAATAACCTGAGACACTTCATAACCTAGTTCAAAGAGAGGTCAGCCTGGAGCCACCTCTGGAGCTGTTTATCAGCATGTGACCATCATCATGCAGCCAGCACTCAGAAATGGGTTGATTTACACGGCTCCTTTCTCTCTTTTCCTTTGCAATAAAATGTGTGAGCATAAAATTCTGTTAATCAGTCTCACTAATTCTTTACAGCCATTTTGCAATGAAGAAATGAATGAATACAGGGGTTATAGGCATGAAGGGAAACATAGTCCTCTCTTTTACTTTTTCTGGAAGGGAGGCAAGTGTTTTCCAACTCATAGAATTCAATGGAATGAGGAAAAAATATTAAAAGGAAATGGGAAAACAAAGAATATTGTCATTCTCAACTGCGCACTAGTGCAGCTATGTTAAAGACAAGAATATGGAAGTGTTAGTTCAAACTCACACATTTGAAATAGTGACAGATTTATATTATATTTGTACTGGGATGTTAGAGTTTCACATTTAAATCTCTCTAGTTAATTAGAGGAAAGAAAAAGAAAGTGTTTTAGACTGAGTAATGATGATATAACCAACCCCCTTACTTTCAATAAAATATTTATATGCCAAAAGCAAATATAATTGAACTATGATCTTTTTCATTTTTCCCATCTTTTTTTTTTTTCCCCACTGTCACAGCATCACATGTCACCTCTTTAACTGTCAACGTCAATAGAAGACATTTGTCAAACTCAGCTCTCTCTTTTGGAAACCTGGTCTTGCAGTCCTTCCTCCAAAGGGCACTTGTCCTGGGGAGAAAGATTAGCTCTGCTCTCAGAGAAATTAGGTCCTATAACGAATACATCTGTGCAAGAATTTTGAAAAATATTAGCAAGCTTCATAACAGAGAAGGTATGAAGTGAATGAGGTCATATTATACAAGGAAAAAAAATGAAATGGCGGTACAGGTGGTTTGAATAGCTTAAATAAGAAGACCTGCTGAGTAAGTTTGAATTGTCATATCACTGCGTAAAAGACTGGAGCAGCTTGCCCAGGTTTTTTTTCATGTGGATCTTGAAAACCTCAAGGATAGAGAAAGCAAAGCCTCACAGGGAAACCTATTGCAGTGATTAAACAGACAAAGGGTCATTAAAAGTGCAGCAAGTTAAGATGTTACTAAAAGAAAAGCAAAGACCTAAAGTCTTTTTCCTAGGTGTCTTTTAGTCATCACATTACTGCTATTTAGGGGGAAAATTACAATAAATAGACAGGACTGCACTTCTAATAACTTAAAGGCAATAGAAAAATTATTTCTTTGTATTTATAGCCAATGTATCTGGCATATGCACAAATGAATTCATGTAATCTGAGTCAGTCAGTCCGACTTAAGTGGCACCTCATCCAGACCACTGTGTCATAGCAACACATGGAAGCATAGATAAAAATTTTCACTTTCATATGGAATTAATCTTGTTTGTTATTGTGATGAGCATGTTCTTTTTCCCTGAGCATTTTACTCTGTCTTTTCATGTTTTCCATTTAATAGCTAGAGCTTGTGGGTGGACTTACAAGAAGGCAGTCTGGAAGGAAAATAGTCAAAACAGTTTTTCATGAATTGTGAAGTTTCACTTCCATGTTTTGGGGTGGGGGGGTGTAATTTTATTTTGTTGTTAAGGATCTACAAGAGTCAGACTAAGTATAGCTGTCAGCTCCAGAAATAAGTTACTGCAAAAAACACATGAAAGCTTTCCTTTTAAAACTCTACTCTCCATTAAAATTGTCCTTCCACAACTTCAGAAACATTCTCATTTTTATGAAACTTTTTCATATATTTTAAAAAATATATATGATGCTGCTAAACTCTTATTGCATTCTGTGGAAAGAGTAGTCCATAAAATAAAATCACTGTATTGGCTCAGGCCCCAAATTCCAACCAGACGCTATCTTGTCTTCAAATCTAGTCAGTAATTGTTTCTTAAGAAATAAGAAAAAAATGATTTCTCCTTTGAGGCACTTCCTGGTCCAAAGCAAGATAAGGTTTTAGCAAGGAAGTCAAGGGGACCATTAGATTCGCAGTGAATAAACTCTTCATGTCATCTGGTACATCTAGGCTTGCAGACGTATGTCCCTAGTGCCATACTGAGACTCTGCACTACTCTGCACGCAGGCAGCTGCAACCCCCACCTTTCCAGGTTCAGAAATACCAAGGGGCAAAAAAGCCCATCAATTAATGCAATGCTCAGACACAGTCCATGGCCCAGCACAGGTCAAGGATTTTCTCCAAGGGGCAGAATGGGATAAGGCTATTCTTTTTTGATTGTTTAATTCTGTTGTGTTTTGAGGAGGAGGGGGAGAGCTGTGTGATGCTGCTTCTGTTTTATTTAACAGGCACTTATAGCCTGTGAGGCTGTAGAACTCAAGTTCTCCTGAGGTTTGTGCATGGCTTTCTAGCTGGCGCAAAATTAGGATTCTCCAAGGGCAGTGCAGGCAGCCAGGGTCCCCTTGGGGGTGAGGGCTGTAGCTGCGCAGCATCCTTGCAACCAGCCATCCTCCACCAGGAGCAACCACGTCCAGCTGGAAAAAGAACCTGCAGATCAGGAGACAAGGCTAGGGAAAGGGAAAAGAGCAGCCTGATGGTGGTAGAAACTGAAGCCTTCGGTTCCAGCATCAGCTAATCTGACTATTTGTACAGCTCAACCTACATTTGGCACAGCAGTTCATTAAGCCATCCTTGCTAATGTCACAGACTTCACTCTCTGAAGTGATGTTGCCATGACCACTTCCCTTGACAATTTATTCTGCGGTCCAGTTGCCTCCGCTGTTTTTCAAAACGGAGCTGTAAATTAGAGAGTGCTGAGACACAAAGACCTGCGTGTGCTTATTCTGAATAAGACGGTTCTCTCTAGCCTGGATGGTGGTGTTTTTGTATTTGGGCCAGAGTAAAGGTTCTTGTGATGAAACCCAAATTAGTTTCTGGCAGCCGAGGAAACTGTAATTGATTTATTTATGTATGATTGGCTTAATTATGAAATTTATTCCTGTATAAATCGCTGACAGGTACATCTGCTGTTTATTATTCAGAGACCTCATTTGGTTTTATCAATAATTTCAGAACAAGTATAGAAACAGACCTTGATTATTAGATGCTTGTTATTTTCTAACAGTGTCTGCCTCATTTTGAGGTTTAGACATGTCAGGGGACATCTGCCTCCATGGCAGCATAGATATATATTTTAAAATTTTATGGGTAATGAAAATCAGTTGAAGAATTATTTGAAATTGAACCATGTGACAATGCAGAAAAGTCTGTGTATGTGTTTTTGCATGTGCATAATTGCAAATTTTATCTATCTTCTTGATATTTGTTGTCCTTTTGCACTAGCATCAATCTGTTGTAAGTAAATAAATACATAAACTTTATGCTTAGCTTTCATTCTACTTCATTAGAATCAAGTGTTACTATTTTGTGCAGACAGATAGCTCTTGGAGTACAGAGGATGGGAACAGAAAACAAAACCTAATGTCTCTTAGCAGCTTAGCAAGACTGGAAAGAAGAATGACCCTCCTGTGTAACTGAGTCCAGGACATTTCTCTCAGAAAGAGCAGACACGTATAATCTTCTTCCATAAATCAATCCTGGAGGACAAAACATTTCCACTGTGCTTAAGTTCCAAAACTGAATTCTTTTGTTCTCTTTTTTTTTTTTGAATTTTATTCCTGGTTGATCAATAGCATTTTTTTTGTCTTATGCCAATCTTGATTCTTAGTGCAAAATATTTCTTCTCATTTTTTTCGCCTCTTTATATCTTTTATGCAATAGTGATGTCTTCCTTCAATCTTGAATTCGTAACATGAGGAAATTAAGAGTAATGAAATGTCTTCTATATGGAGACTAAAAAAGCTTATTACCCTGGCAATCTTTTCCTATTTCTGTGCAATCTGGCATTCTTGTTTGAATAGAATTGTACATAGAATTGAAACTTTGGGAGGGTAGTGTGAAGAGATATTAGTATGTCCTTCTGTCTTCTGAAAATATTTTCCTAATAAATCCTGCAATTTCATTTGCTTTTCACAGTAGAAGTGCCTAGATCACCAAAACTCATGTTGCAATGAACTTGCACTCTTCGTTGTATTTTTCCTCACATCCAATTGAGCTCCTACTGTAAACAAGATTTTTTTTGTTTTTATTCTTCCACAAATAAGAACTCTCATTTTGCATTTACTCAGCTTTGTCTGAGAAACAAAGAATTTGGCTCATAGGCATTAAGGATCTTGACTTTTCCCTAGGTCTAAAGTTAAAAGGACACTACACCCCTAACAGGAAATAAAAAACAATTCTTTGATTTCAGTGCCTGTTAAAATTACATCAATTTTAACTGCTCGCTTGAGTTTCCTTTCAGGTTTGGTTTGTGCTGAGCTTATGACCACCATCTTCTCCAACTCTTTCACTGTGCTGAAAACATCCACCTTTGCCTTTTAGCTACCAGCAGTTTCATGATGCTGTCTATGAACAAGCTTTCTCTGTTTACCATATGCATGTGAATGTATTCCTGTGCAAGAAGCCCTAGGTGATAAATTGTACTAAATTTGGCCCTAGGTGATAAATTGTACTAAATTTGCTCCTAAAAATGCCACAAACATCTGGAAGCAAGTCTTTCACAGTCTGACTGTGAGATAATTTTGATTCCTATAGAGGACTATGCATCCAAATAAATATATATTGGCACTCCACTGGTTCTCAGTCACTAAGTCTTTTTTCAGAAACATTTAACTTCAGTACAGTCATAGTTGAAAGGGTATATGTGAGAGTTAGCCTTGATAAACAGTGTTGCAATTAATTGCATTTCTTTCCACAACAATGATCAAAAATACAGAACTCATCAAGAAAAACACAGAAGGTAAAAATTTCTGCCAACTCTCAAATAGGAATTCTTTCCTAAATCAGAAAATAGAAAGTTGCTTTCATTTTGATATAAGTGATATTCCAAGAAATACCATGTAAAAATAATCTTATATTGAACTTTTACTTTATACGTTTTTCTTCATTGTGTTACTACATTGTCTTTGATTTGTTATAAATGTGCTACTATTTTCTGATCATAATTTGAAGAAAAAAGTTAGTAATGCATGTTATGCCATATCATTTATTGTGTTCAACCTTACTAATGATAAGATTTTTCTAATTGTTTTAATAGAAGGGGAAAGAGAGAGTCTTAATTTTAAGTTGACAGGATAAAAAGCAAAGAAAGCAATGTGCCTGTTACAGGAATGAGGATCCATGGTTTTCATGGGACTGCACAAAGGAAGACCCTGCACTAAAGAATCAGTACAAAGTGGATGCATCTGAAATGACACCACGGCCTTTGTAAGCAGCTGCTGCTGCACAAAATTTCCTGGAACCATGGAATGAAATTGATTGAGGGTTCAGACCACTGCAATTCAGTAATCCCAAGAGAATCTTACTAGGCATGAATGAAAAGAAGGACTCTTCCAATGTCTCCTTATGGAAATGCACAACATTTTCATTAAGGTCAAAAGAGGGGTCTCCATTCCAACTGTAAAGAATGGCTACCATTGTTGGACAATTTATGTTACATGATTGTCCCTGTAAAGCTTCTACTCTCTGCAACTCACTGCTAAAACTAAATGTAGGGTAGTTTCTCTAGGGAAATAAAGGACGCTTACCTGCATGAGCTCTATGACTTCAGAAAAGATAAGATTAAAAATATTCTGAATTTCTTTCTTCTTGCACAGCAATAGACGGAATAGATTCTATCCAAAATACATTTTTGCAACTTAAAAGCGTTTCATCTCTCCATCCTAACTTATATTACATCAGGAGGACCTCAGCTGGCTCTCTCCTAGCAGCCACTACCTTACATAATACAATCACACCCAGCCAATCAAGAAACAGAAATAATGTATATAAACAGAGAAACACAGAACTCAAATTCCAGATATTTATAGGCAAGTAACCAGGAGAATCAAGAAATAAACATTCTCTTCCGCTGTCATGCTTTTCCTATATAATCATCACCTCAAAAAAACAAATATCTAAAAGATTTCCTGTGCATTTGAGAAAATAGGAATGTTTATAATCACATCTAATTGTTTAAGAGGGATAAGCTCAAGTTTCTTATTCATCACAGCGGTGTTTTTTATTCCTCCAAATCAAATCCACATGAAATTTTCTCTTATCTAAAAGCTGTTCTCAAGACCAAGGCACTTGAAATAAATTAATCTCTTTTTAAACAATTCAAAACTTATAATCTGATAACTGAAAATATTATAAAATCAATTTATTGTTTAATTATGTTTCTGCCTAGTAATTTGAGAAAAAGATTGACTAAACAAATAAAAAAGTTATCTGGTAAGACTCTCTCATTCAGATAAGATAATTTTAGAAGCCCTTTTGATAGAAAGATCATATTTAATAGAGATCATATATCTAGATAAAGATGCACTTTTCCCTAAGCTGAATATAAGATAAAAAAAACAACATCTCTGATGGCTTTCTGTTTTGTTTCTTTTTAATCTCATGGTGAAATATCCGATCAAGATCTACATTTGTTACAGAAGAAATCTTATAAGCTGGAGAAAATATAACCATTAATCAAGGTTTCTTGATAGTACAGAAAAAGTTGATTTGTTCCTAACATGCCCCTTGAACAAGCATTTACTGCTGTTGTAAGAGAAAATAGGATTTCTTGATTCTTGAGTTACCTATGGCTCTGATTGTATTTGTACTGCTAGAAGTCATCTGCTCGTCTCCTGCTCCCATAGTTATGCACCAAAAATTGCAGACTAATGATGCCTCTCTGCTGCTGCCTGATAACCACTCACAGGTGGCCTTTTTGCATGCAGAAGTTTTTCTCTTTCTCCCATGTTCCAGAGCATATCCTCCCAGTAGTGAATTTTACGTCCCTTTGGGTCTTCAATTTATACCACAAGGGACGCTGTCACCTGGGGCAACTTGGCAGACCCTCATTGGAGGTGGGAAGTAACTTTTCCATTATCACTCTGGTGATAACAACCATTGTTCGCAGAGCAAAGAATGCAAATATATTTAGGGTTGAAGCCTCTTTTTAGGAAGATCGTGGTGTCAAATATTGCATGGGGAATGGATATACTGTGGTGGAGACATACATGCAAGCAAGCTCAAAGGCCTGTGGGATGCTTACTCAGCTAAGGAAAGCTCCAAATGTGTGGATTGGGAATGCTTTTGTCTTCTCCAGAACGAGAAAGTTTGAGAAATGTGTCCTTTATATCCTTTGAGAAGGACATAAACCCTTCTGTACTACTTGATCTTGGAATCCTATGGACCTGGCGACTTTTACTTTAGGTTTCCTGCATCTCCTCCATGATATGTGACTTTGCTCTGATGCTGATTAATTTTGGGGCTGATAACTCTGCACATTTAAATATCCCTTTGGAAGAGTCAAATATAACCCAGAACTCAGCACCCAGTACTGCAAAATCTATCCTGTCTTCATAATCACTTTGATTCCAAACTTCACTCCTTTCCCTCCTGCTAGAGAATGATCTTCTCAGAAACAGATCCTACAAAGGCTCCAAATCTAATTCTTCTATTCTTTCTTCCATCAATGATCCATTTCTACAATATTTCATTCCTAAATATTCAATCTATCTTGAGGACACTGATGGCAGATATTTTAATGAATCTATAATTCCAAACTGTCCTTTTCCTTCCTATCTCATGTTATTTTTTTCTTCTTTGCCCATTAAATAAGTAGCATGTATCAACTTAAATAAAAGTATTAATGTTCAGTATGCGTTTATGTTTTAAAGGAATTCCGTTTGTCCTAATGACCTATAAGTGTACATTCTGTCACTGTTGTACAGAAGCCCTTCAAAACAGTAAGTTTATCCCCCCATTACTCTATTATTTATTTTTATAGTAAGTGGAAGAAGTCGAGATGCAGCAAGATTACATATCTGCCTCAAAATCACCAAAAAAGCCCGACAAACTGGAAATTTCACCCACATTTTCTGAGTTATATCTTAGTGCTTAGAAACCAGGCCCTCTTGTGTGAGATTTACTGATGTATCACCAGTTCGGAACTGAAAGCTTGTATTTTTTCCCGTCTTACCTGTTCTTTTCTACAGTATGCATTGTGTTATGCAAGAACAGCAGAAGGCACTGACTGGCGCCAGTTTATCATGTTTTGTTTCAGAAAGCTACAGAATAGGTTAACAACCAGTGACATGCGAGAGGACACAAAAAGCACTTCTGCCAATACAGATCATTCACCCTCTGTTACTTCACTTCTAATGAACATGAGTGCAGGAGCTGCTTCCATCCATGCTGACATCTGGCTCATACAGGACAGCATCATTATTCTGCAGATTCCTGTAGAAGTGCAAGTACAGAGCACTTACCAGAAGCATTTATAATGTGTGTTTCGGTGAACAATACGAGTCCTAAAATGAAATTCACAAGTATTTTTCTCTCTTCTAAGTTCATGGCTCTTTCTAGTGCTTCTATAGAAAATCTTGAAAAGGCCTTGAAGCAGAAGTCTTGTTTACTAGTGGTACTGAACTGCACTATATATGTATATGTATTTTATGGGGAAAAAAAATCTTTTCCAGATGACTTTCATTTACAGCTCTGGAAGAAAGGTCATAGTATCACTCTGTTTTCCATTGGTCAAAGACCAGGCCACTGGTCTCAGAGATAGGGTAGAAATGCTCAACAGTAAAATACTAACCTACTGGAAGAGGGGTTTTTAATAATATATTCCACAGCTATTCTTATGACTGAGCAAGCTAATTATTGTTTTGAAGAAAGGTTGATGCCAGAGGAAAAATAAATGGCAGGCACAGACAATAAGATAGTAGCTATCATATAGGAAATTTTATGACTGAATATTAAAGAAGGATACTTCTCTTTAGGGATCTTTCGGTCGTTATAAGAAGTCACTACGGATCAGTCTTTCAAAAGAAAACAACTAGGAAGCATGAGCATTTAAATTTTTGGATGTCCTGTTTACTGATTAAATCTATTTTTAGAAGCTGGCTTGCAGTCTAAACATAAGTATACATATTTGTATTATATTTATTTCTATATTCTTAATAGGTGTGTAATTATTCTGGATGTCATTTGAAACTTTGA
Organism: Tinamus guttatus; assembly: GCF_000705375.1. The sequence continues at coordinate 18,244 of NW_010581242.1, read as the reverse complement.
GTTCCTGTGGCACTGTCCTAGTGCTTCCTTTTGAGAGCATACTTTATTGGCATTATAAGTGAGCCATACATGGTATTCTCACAAGAAAAATGTCTCTATTTGACTGATATATTTTGTTTTTATGTGCTTATGTTTATATTTCATACTAAAATTGCATTTTTTACTGACTTTAATCTACTTGTATATTTTCCCTATCCTTAGTAACAGATTTTTCAGGAGCAGTATTTACAAGTGCCTCTATGTTTACTGTTTAGTATAAAGTCTATGAAATATCTGGCTTCTTAGATATTTCATCTAAAATATTTTAAACACATTATGTGTTTCAGATAACTCCATTAAAGCTACAACTGGGGATTATTAGATAATTAGGACAGAAGCTGAGAATATACCCTGCCTAAAATTTCCCATTATAAAGATTCCTTTTCTGGCGGCTCTGCTATTAGCACAAAGGATTTTTTTTACAGTAACTGGGGGTAATTGCTGCAATGTCTTTGGTTTTCTTTTATGAAATTACACACTGATCTGTCTCAGGCATGAACTACACCAAGAAGTCATCACTTTTTTTCCTGCTTGCAATCCTGACAATTCCTGGACGCTTCAAAAAAGTTGAACATTGCAAAGGTCACAAGGGCAAAAAACTTCTCCCTGAAGCGGGGAAGTGGGGAAGTAGAAGAGGTGCAAAGGGACTTGAGCCCTATCAGAGAACACGCTGAGTTTCCCTTAACTTATCTCTTATTGTTGTGAGGTCGCCTGGCTCAGAAAAGAGATTCGTCAGACTTAACGTACCAAAAAGAATTAAAAGACAGGAATTAAATTAAAGGAGATAAATAAGAGATTATTGTAGGTCACAGAATCATTTTGCTTCAAAGCACTATTTCAGTAATGGAACTAAGGATTCATTTAATTGAAGGAAAACTCAAGTAATATCTTTCCTTCACATATGTACAAATTTCTGTAAATAATTTCTACAATACAACAGCTATTTATTACTAAAAATTTTAGTTTAGAAGACTGAAGAAATTTCCTCAAATTTGAGGATTCAAAATAAAATGAAAAGTATTTAGGAGGAAACCTGTACATAAAACTGTGTTGTTATTGCTTAAGTCTACTACGTTTAAAGTGACATAATAGTTTTCTTTTTTTTTTTTTTTTTTGTAATTTAAATTTTACATATTGTCTTCATGTAGAAGCTTGAACTACGGGAAGATACAAGATGAAAACAGTAAAGGAAAGATCAGTTTTCTCTACTCTCTGCATTTGTCTCACTACTTCAGTTATTCATTGCACCAGAATGACAAGCGGAGCTGTTCGGACAACCGTAAGGTAAAAGCTCATTCAAGCAATAAAAAAAAAAAAAAAATTATAGCCCCTATATCTTAGTATTTCATTAGCGTTTTCACTAAGCAGTCATTTTCAGAAGGCTTAATAAGGTTTTTTATGTTTGTTTTTTGTTTTAAGAAAATGATCCATCTTAAAGTGCTTCCTAACCAATAGCAAAGACTGAGATTCCATTTTAACTTATATGTCTAGGTTGCCTTCGATATCGCCACTTGTGAAAGGACTCTACTTATATATACTTATGAAGGTACTTATGTACCTTCAAACTTGTCAAAAAGAGCAGGAAAAAGACTCTATGCCCTCTGTGCTTTGGGGGATAGTTACCATTTAATTTGGTTATCTTAAAATGTATGTGAAATCATGAGAGGTTGACCAGTTATTTTGAAAATCATGCAGGGAAATATATACAAAAAAGAAAAAGGTTCCATAATCACAGTGGTTAGGTGCTCTCAGCCATAGGAAACAGCTATAGCTAGCTTGAGAAATGATCACCATATAAAATCACTGAGGTACAGAGCTGAGCAGAAGTGTAAAAAAGGCCAGGCATGGAATTTATAGGGCTACCAAATTTAGTATTCCAAGAAATTAATGAAAAGTTACACAAACACTGATGTATTATGGCACTTTTGAGTCTTAGTGTAGGAAATTGCCTAAGTGTTGCTCAGTATGTACTTTGTGGCACACATCCATACAGTTTGGGAGCCTCTGGTAGCTGCTGGAGCTCCCTTGTTGGCCGCATCAGGGGCAGCCATTCCCCTTCACACCGTGCCAGGAGCTTCTGCAAAACATGCAGAACATGCAAAGTGAAACACTCAGAAGTTAGGGAATATTAATGATAAAAGTAGGTTTATTGTCCTAATGTTGAGTCATTGTCTCAATCATAACGATACACTTTGATGTTCTTTAATTACACAGTCCACGTTATGATTTCTGCTGGAGATCTGCTGGAGGTTATCATGCGGAATAATAACCCAACATACATGTTTTGACTGGCTGACAGCCACCACTTGTAGCAGTCAATCTAAAAATTATAGATCAGAGTTTCTAGGTTTTCAGAGCTGCATTCAGTAATATTATTTACTAGGCATAATATAATACCAACTATTACTGTTAAGCCTAATAATTCTCCAAAGATTGAGTATATAAATCAACAGGAAGACACTGTCTCTTGGAAATATCTCATATTGGTTAATTCCCTGAGGGATTTTACAGACACTCTCTTCCATTATCGAAATTAATTGGAGGATTCACTAAGTGCTCGATTCCAAGAAAATGTTATGTCTTTTGCATATCCAAATGGCTTTGTATTTTTTTATAGCACTTTAAATATCCCACAATGCATATCAAACTCCCTACCTGGTCTCCAAGATGGGTGCATTTCCCCTTGATTTGGAGCATGGGCACATAGAGTCGTGCTCGACGAGCACGACACATTTGAGTCATTTGTCACCCACAATTTTTATCAGAGGAAAAAACCTGGCACATTGATTCCCTGGTCAATTAGAGGATTTAAAACTCTTGGCAGGTCATACTAAAGCCCATGTGCTCCTCTCTGCTCTCTCAGATTTTTCTTTTTCAAATAAATGCTTCATAACACACTTTGTATGATGTTAGTGAGAGTTGTTTTTTCACTATGACTTTGCTTACCTATGTCTATCATTTAAATTAATAAGTATATTTTTAAACTGAAAGTGCTAGAATTTGAAGTTTCTGAGCGGAATTTTAAAAAACACTGAGCTGTAAGCAAAATATTGCTTAAAACTCAATCTGAACATTTGAGAGGGACCAGATAATGAGAAATGAACTCTCAAGTGAGAAAATGACTGACACAGCTGTGATTGCATCTTCTCAGATGTTCTGCAATAATGGTGAAGAAAGGAATGTAAAATAAATGTGATGTTGTGAGTTATTCTTTTTTTTTCTTATGTATAAAGTAACAAGGTTTACAAACATGGAACAACATACTAGACTGTAGCATGACAGCTTCCACAATAGTATAGAGACACACAGCTAAAATAATTCAAAGCGTGATACTCATTAATAAATAAACCATGTTTGGCTACTGTAAAGGCAGTCACGAAGGAATTAGTGTGGGTATTTGCAAGAAGTATTACAAGATCTTGGGGACTGAGCCTACAAATGGCAGATCCCTCTGTCTTTATCAAGTATTTTGGTTTTACACATGCATTGGGGCTTAATTAAAATTATCTTGAAGAACTGACACCTCACAAGTTAGGAGAAGAATGGAGTTAATGTAGAGCAAAAGTACACAAGAAGCTCAGGTTGCCGGCATTGAAACATTGCCCTGCAACCTGTTTCAGGTTTACTGAACATCAATTGAATGCTAAATGATGGCGCACAAGTGCAATGAATAAGGAGCCTTGTTTTTCAAATTGGAAAGATACTTGTACCTTTGCATTTGCGCTTATGCCTACAAAAATTCAATATTCAGTGTATGAAGAAGCACAGAAAAAAAAGCTGTCTGCTGACAGAGTTTGCAAATGGCTGACAGCCCCATGCATAGCAAGGCAATTGTAAACAATAATAAAAATATATTTAAAAAGAATTTAAAATGTATCTTAACACACAGTTTTGAGTGAGTGAACAGTGTGGTTCTGGTGCTCCTGCTGGGCTGAATGCAGACCAGAGAAGGACCATACTGTGTCTACCATCAGCTAGGTGTTATTTCTTCAATAGAACCTTCATTCCCTACTGCTGCTAAATACCCACTTCCAAACAAGCATAACATGAGCAGAGGGACAGTCCAGTCTTCTGGAAATTTAACACAAGATCCGTGGAAGATTGTTTTGCTGGATCAGCACTACGATTCATGAAGTGTACATAAAGTATTGTACAATATGCCACTCTTCTGAGATAAGCAAAAGGGTATGTTTCGAATCTGGGATTTTCTTTTCACCTTTGACCCTGATCACTTGAACAAGTAATTCTATACAGGCATTTCTCTGTTTATAAAATGGATAATGAGACCTCCTTTGTAAAGGATTCATAGATTTAATACTGAAAAGCTGTTTCTTTTATTAGCTAGGTAGGGGCCATCAGATGTTCCAGAGGACAATAAATCCCATTGCAGTGTACCTATTACTGTGCAATGTTTGTGAATAAATAGAAAATATTTCATGATTCAATGGAGTCGTGAGCAAATTATTGCAAGCTCAATCTCATGGCTCAGCTACAAATTGAGTTGATTTGCCTGCATCAAAGCACTACACTGCTTGCTTTACGTTTCTGCTATCCTTGCTATGGCAGAGGAGAGGATGTTCAAGGCCTGGCTTTCACCCAGGCAAACACGTGCTGGTTAACGCTGAACCCTCCAGCAAAACAGGAAACTGTGGCTATTTTGTGTAGCTGCATACCTCTGCCGGGCAGATTTGTGACTCTGAGGGACCAGTCACTTGCATTTGCTAGCAGGAAGACATCAACTTCAGCTGCTAATTCCTAGTGACTTAAATGAGAGCATGAACTCAGTCATTCCTTATCTATGCATCATTGCTTGGGCTATCAGAAAAGAAAATGTAGCTAATGGTCATGAAATTATGTCTTCTCTTTAATTTTGTATTTTTTAATCGTTTTGAGATATCTTTGGCAATAACTGACTAGCTACAGAAAAAGGATTTTCCCCTTCATTATGAAAAACAATAAAATATAATAAAACATGGCAGAATATCAGATGCACAAAACACAATAAACAGAATATTTGATCCATTAAAAAATTATTTCCTCTAATTTTAAAAGGTGTATAGAACATGAAATTTCTTTACTTGAACCTGAATTATTTCAGTATTACCAGTGGCCTCAGGATGTTTCAGATCTGAAGGCAGCAGCTGTTATACATTTCAGGTAACTGTGTGACTTACTGTGCATCACATAATAATTTCCATAACCTGCAGAATGTGCTGTATGGTGAACTTAACCTTGTGAGGGGTTTTCTATATCTGTATTTCTCAACTTGTAAAAAATGGGGGACTTTTCTGTTGCATTAATAGAAAAGTATTCGCTGTGTTATGGTCCTTTGCAGCTCAATACTTCTATGAACCCAGGATCCTGTAATCAGACTTCTAGATTAGCAATAACCATAGTTTTCCAAGTATCCACTCTCAAAACAGTTTCTCAAAGCACATTAAATTTCCAATGCCTTTATAAGACTTACTAATCTTCATATCATCAAAAAGAGCCATTGAAAGAAACATTATTTCTTACTGACTATTCTAAAATACTAAGCTTATAGTATCTCTATGCTTGCTAAGTATTACTACCGTAAGTACTTCAGCACCACAGGGAAGCTTCTGTAGATGGAGGTGACTGAAGTCATTCCTGTCCTGTGATGGAGTCCAGGGTTTATTTCAACTTCAGTTCAGTCTGTGCCCTGGGGCTGCCCGCATTCTCGGGAGCTTTCCGTAAGGAAACATATTAGGTCCATGCTGGCAGATCTCATGGCCGTGCACCACACACGGTGGCTCAGGGCACAACGTCTCCATTCAGTGTGGGAGCCCTTGGAGGGCAGAGCTGCTGCTGTAGTTTCCCCTGGAAGAAACCCATTGCATGAACAACAAAATTGCTCTTGGCAGTGGGGCAACACATGGTAAATGGACACGGGCAGGGGATTAATTACCAAACTGAGCTCCTACTCCAAGTCGAATCACAGCAGGAGGCACGGCCACTAGCATTCTTCGTGTGAGTGGGCTGGAACCAACACAGTGTTCATGTGGCGCAGGATTTCTGTGAGACCATAGAAGTGCAAAGTGCCCTATAACAGCCTTCCTGCATAGCTCAGACTATGCCTTTCCTTCAGTTACTGCTTCTCCAGGAGCATTACTGAATTGTATGCATCTTATTGAGTGGTGAGACCAGTGACACACGTCTAATCAGCATGTGTACCAGTGAACATGAGGTACCTTGAGGAAAGTGAGAAAAATACCTAAACTTCTGCATACTGTGGTTTTAGGGGAGTTTAGAGATATCCTTGGATCAGTATACACACAAGCCCACATGTGTTTAGTGCTATTTTAAAAGCCCAGCCACATGGGAGACATCTGGCCTGGGCTGTCACAGCACCTATGGGAGACCCATGTCTCTTGCAAGTGAAAACGGGGTGCTGAGCAGGATACTCTAGTGTTTAAAATAGCACCACATCCCCGTGTTCAGTTACCAGATCTTATAAAAGGTTCATGCCTGATAAAATAAATGCTACTTTTAAACTTCCACTGTAGCTTTTAGGGTCACTGGAAGTGGGAAGCCTAAGTCCTCCAGAAGCTACAGCAAGGAGCTGCTGCCACCACTGGTCTGGGAGACACAAGCCAGGAGCTTCAGAATGGAAAGTATGTATATTCTAACTGATGTGCTTGTTTGTAAGCACACAAGACAAATTCCTCGTTATTGAGGGCAATGATACAGCATGTTAATAGGACATATCCATCATATTTATTGACAATATTAACTTCTAACATTGTGAGAGGAAGTTAAATTTCTTAAGGGATAAATATTTGTACATACAGATGGCTGATTGCAAAAGGAATCAATTACCTAAGGAATTAGGAATGTCTTGAATAATGCTTTGTATAGGGCACGCAATAGATATTTTCTCTCCCTACTCAGTGCACTGGGCATTTCTGAAAATAAATTCCTTTAGCCGATGAATCAATTTAATCAGGCTCTTTGTACACATGAACTAACCTCACATTTGTAGGGTGAATGGGTGGAATAAAAAGGTATTTGTCAGAGAAATTTTAGAAGAGATGTAGAAGAAAATATTAATCCATCCGTTGTCTCATAGACAAAGAAATATTTTATTTTCCTGAAGCCAGTCTGAATATATAAGTGATTGAGCAACAGTAATTCCTAAAGGAGTTTTATGGAGATAATCCTAAATAAATGTTTGCAGATTCTCATGACTAATTAATAAATCATTGCTGTGCTCTTTCACACATCGCTCAAGTTCTGGCATTGTTTTATTGCATCTTTGAATTAACTTTGGCTCTCATGTGAATGCCTGAATCTTGGTGAGGCTGTCAGATGTTAGTCTTCTGACTGATTGGTAGGCAACATGTCTTTTCACCCAGGCAAAATATCAATTTTCTACATTTCCACATTTTCAGGCACCCTCAGGAATATAGCAGAGCTTGTAGAAATTGTGCAGCAATGAAATTTATTGCCAACCAGTACCAGCTAGCTTGCTGATTATAAGTGGGAATAATTGTGTACAAAGATTACATAAAAATTAACTGTTCTAAAAGAATCTTGTGATCTTTGAGTGCTGTATCAAGTAACCAAATTTTAAGACATATCTCCTTTCTGCTCCTGTCTATATAATGTTAATTTGGATCCTCTGTGATTGTGGAAGGTAGATTTCATCTACAAGCTCCCATTCTATTATTTTTTTTCATAGGATTGTTGCTTTCTTCACTGAATGCATAGTTACTCAGTACTGCTTTTCATAAACATCCGTTAGTCCTTGACTAAGTGCCCTTCTCACTGCATATTCTCTAAGCTCTGAACAGAAAACATAACTACACATTTCCTTATGGGTTTCCATTTCCACAGTGTCAGAGATGTTTAGTAGCTGTTAAGGAATGTATTTTAGCTATACTTCTGTAAAGGAAGTGGAAATTATTATATCTGATTGCACACCTGGAATTGAAGTATAAAATAATGCCCAAATTTCCAAATAATAACTAACTATGCATGCCAGTTGACAAAGCCCAAGGCACATTTTTTTCAGAGGATTTGGCAGCACATGGTGCGTTCCTAGGTTCAAAATAGAGCTCCCACCAACTGCATTTGCTGTCCTGATCTTTTCTGACAAAAAAAAAAAAGAAAAAAGAAAAAAAGGAAGTACCTCAACCTGCTGCTAGAAAATCAGGAAGATGGAGTTGCTCTTACCTGATGCTGAAAGGTAATATATGAAATGTATATATTTGGACATCTAAGTATATGCATATACATACACCTAATCTGTATTTTACTCCAGGTTACCATTATAAACCTCTACTTCTATCCAAAAGGCAAATAAAATAAACTATTCACAATAGATGTTTGTAATGTGGTCATGGTGCTAAAATTTCAAGTTAATGCCCAAATGTATGCTTGATTCACTAAATCATGCTTATTTTGACAGCTGTCCTAACTGGAAGCAGACACAGAAACTCCTTGTGAAGACCTGAAAAATGCAGTGGTACTGGCATTTAACAGAAATTATTCTAACATTTAATGGAAATTATTCTAACTAGGAGGAGGAGAAGGTTGAAAAATACATTTTAGCATTATAAACATAAATTATAGTCTTCAGAAAAGGTTTGTGAACACCTATGAAGCAGTAAGCCATCGTTATCTTCTAGAAACCCTCCTATGTATCCTATGTATCCTTGCCTCTTTTGCAGGACTGAGGATTATGAGGATTCAAGCTAGCCCTGTTTTTTTTTTTTTTTTGGCTTAATTTGTAATTAAAGTAGCTTTCATACAATGTTTGATTTGGCTTTAGGACCAAGTTGCTGTGCATAAACTAATACCAAGCATATCATTGATTTAGATCTAAAAGTCCATTTTCAGCAGCAGCAGGAACAAGCTTTAAGTAACTCTTTGATCCATCTTTGCTTTTTGTGCTTGCGTGCTCTTCCAAATTGAGAAAAAAATGTAGCTATAGCCTACCATGTTTCGTGTTGCTAAGAAAGGAAAATAGAGCAGCTTCTTTTTCTTCTCTAACAATACTTACATAAAAATCCTGAATGAAATGTTTGAAATGAAAAACCCTAGCAATTAAGGCAAGATTAAATATATCACAACTTTCAAAACTGAGTCTTCTAGTATCATATTTATAGAAAAGTGTTCTTATTGTTAGCATGCCTTGCAAATATCACACCCACAGCAAAAAAAAAAAAAAAAATCAAGTGCTACAGTACAGGGGCCACATCGTTTTTTTATCATGTGAAAAAATAAAGTATCTATTCAAATGAAGGGTTTTTTTTGGTGATAGGTTTGGTTTGGGCACACACTTTCTAACATCTGTTTAAAAACAGGTTTTGGGAATTAAAGAGCATTCCAGATAGGAAAACCCCCAAATCAAATTGCCTATTCTCAAAATAATGAGCTTTTACTTTAAAGCATACCCCAAGCCTTAGGGCTCATGGAAAATGACAAAACCTTTCCTGGATCCCTAGTGCTACAGGGAAAAGAGGTAGCAGGTCTTAGACAAATTTATTATGTTAATTGTAAATTGTAGTAGCTTTCTGAAATGGGAATACTTTAGTTTGTGGAACTCATTTTATATTCATTCAAACAGTACTTGAATTATAAATATTTAACACTGGGACGCTACCATCTGAAATCTCTGTAGGTGGTAACAGTATCTTCTGTGAGCAGATTTATAAGTAGGCACATAGCAAAGGAAGCATACATAGTGTAATCCTGCTTTTGATATCTGGAGGAGCTCAGAATATGAATCATCTCTGGAAAAAAAAAAAAAAAAACTAAGGGATTTCTGATTTTCAAGTTCATCAGATATTTGGTTAACAAAAGAAACTTGGAACAAAAATAGTTCTTACATGGGCCCAGCGAAAGTGCATCGGTACACTGAAACACGCATTGTTGGAACAGACAGACACTTGTCAGTGTCTTTGGAACATGTTTCTGTGACAAAAATGGAATAAAAACCCAGTGCAGGGAAGAAGAGCACAGTGCTCCAAATTGCTGGAGGCTGGAGCACAATAAACAATTATCTCCCCTATTTTTCACAGGACAGGTGCCATTAGGCTGCTGTCATGCCTCTACATGCCACTTATTGAGTGTTTTATTGCAGATGACCATAGCACACTGTCTTCTACTTACAGCCTCTGTCATGTAAGAGCTTTTCACAAGAGAAACACACAGGTGGTGGGAACAGATATGCATTTCTGCGCTAGTCCCATGGTTTTATCTTTCCTCCAAGAATGGCACTATATATGAAAAAAGACAAATTATTAAATTAAATTATTTTGCCTCTTTGTTTGCATCAGTGAGATCTTGAAACTTAAAGAATAGCCTCATCCCTTAGACTCCCAAGGTATTATTTTGATTTAGACCAAAGTCTCTGAAAGACTCTGTGTAGGACTCCTGTTGGATGACACAAGTGCGCACACACAGAGACACACAGATGTTATGGCAGATGGGACAGCACAAGTTATAGCAGATATTTGATGGCTACATAGCATGGCCTAGTGGCCAGAAGTGGATTTCCTCTCTTGCAGGTGGGCATTTCATAGATGTGACTTTACTGTCTCAGTGTGAAAAGGATCAGGCCTCATGGTACAAGACTAAAATGGGAACAGATGTCTTTTATATGTGTTTTATGTATTCCTGCATAACGGTAAAGTGTGTGTGAAACGTCTAGTGAAAACATGGCAGAATTAAATAGTTTGGTACTGGAGAAATAAAGGGAGGAGGTTTAACCTCTGAAAGCTTTCGCTTTCCTCTGAACCTTGTGGGTTCAGGGCTGAGCATTCAAGCCCAGCTGCCTCTTTGCTGAGCTCTACCCACTTTGCCTCCCCTTGCCCGTCACCATCTCCTGCTCTGCTAGGGCTAAACCCTGCCAAGCTGCAGCCCCTCTGGGCTATACAAATTTCCTTGTCCTTTTCCTTGTCCTAAAATTATTTCCAGATAAAGAAAGAAAGGAAAACCGTCCTCCATGGGAAGGATAGACAAGCATTAGCAATCTAGTTACCCTATGTGCACTGGCGATACAAAATCTTTACACTTAATATATCACTGTTGGTACGGTACTCAGAGGTGTTTGCATTTGCATATATTCTGATAGATCTCTGAATTTCCAGTACAGCCAGTCACAAAGAAAAGTAAAAATCCTTCTGCGTTATTTAGTTGTGACATACAGGATTTTTTGCAGCACCCAATACCTCCCTTGGAACACTAAAAAAAAGTTGAAAGCAGATAGTTTCTGGCTACTCTTCTACCATATGAATAATTTTGAATTAAAAAACCCACACGTGTCCACATGACTTAAAAACCAAGCTAAAAGAAGGAAATCTTGAAGTCTAAAAGTCCGTATTATTCAAGACTTACTCTGTATGACAAACCACAGTATTCAGACTAAGTAGGATGCAAGTGTCTTCTCTGATAAAACTACTCTTCCACTAACACTGAAAAGATGGTTTCATTATTTGCTTTCCGCCTGCCAGTGCTCTCAGCTGTAGGAGTTATTATCCAGCTGTGCTTTGCAATAGCTCTGCAAAGAGCCATAATGTTACAGATTAAAGTCTAGCTGGAGAAGACATCTGTTTCACTCAACCTTGAGCCTGGAAGAGTAAGTAAGTTGTGGATGCTGTCTCCTTTGTCCTTATTTAAAGATTTTTATCCATCCCCAAAGGTTTTTTTTTTTTTTAAATAAGGGGGGGGGAGGGGAAAGAAAACACACACACAAGCAACTTTTTATCATAAAAGAGACTTTTTTTTTTGAAATCAATGAGAAAAAAGCACCTGCCTCATCATTTGACCTGCTTGTTTCAAGAGAATAAAGTTTAATCTCTATCTAGAGCATTTTTGAACACAAAAGTATGCTGAGTCAAATCTAATTATGGCATAACCAATTATTCACCATTATTAAGTTTTATTAGCCCTGATTATATGCTGAATGAAACACCTGTAGCCTAAACAGTAAAATTTACTTGAACAATTACATTGTTTAGAGAATCTATAACTGTGTACAAAATAATCAACTTCATGTAAAGCTTGAAGGAAAAATAGCCAGCACCTACCAGCTGTAGGTATTTATCCAGCTCCAAAGCCTCTTCCTTTTTATATTCACCTTGACTCCTAAATAGGTTGCAGCTTGGTCAGTGACACTTAAAATATATATGTTTATACATGTTTTTACAAAGTGAATATTTACAGAGAATATACTCTGTAAATCTGTAATCTTTGCTGGTCAGTTCAGTATAGCTGATAGTTTGATGCATAAATACAACAAAGAGCAATCCACAAAGCTAATGAACTTCAGATTGTCTGCGTGCTGTTAAGAGCCACATGCTTAGTGGGTAGCCAAGAAATCATCTCCACTGCCTCTGGAAACAGGTTATTTGTATTCATTTATTAATAGTTTCATAATATTTCTAGTAGAGAAATAGAAATATTGTAACAACCTTATACCAACATTTAAATGGGTATATTTCTGAATCCCATTATGTTTTAGATTATTTTGTATGCAAAAGCCAGGTCTTTCCTTTTTTTTTTTTTTTTTTTTTCTTTTCTACTTGGTTAAAGTGTAGGAAATTTGAACTGCATTAACAATTTCAACTTCATATATGACACTTCCTTGACATTGGACAAGGTACTCATGGGAATTGCTGAAATTTAAGTGGAGCTGGAATGAGAGATATTTGAATCAAGTGACAGCACAGAATTATTTAAGTATATTGTGAGCCGTAACATTTTAGCAAGGGTTTTTTAATTTTTCTTAGGCAGAGACTAAAAATACTGTGTATTAGAAACACTCAGTATTTGGCACTAGTTTATTATGAAATACATTATTTACATGATAAATTCCTGGCCACTACTTTTTCTCGCAGTTTTGTTCTATCTGATTACAAGTACAAGTTAGTCCCCACTCAAATGAAAGAAACTTTGAAAGCAGGAGGTCATTCCCAGTCCTCCAATGACTCCCAAAGGAGTTAAAGAAAGAGCTCAGGCACCACTATGTAAATGGATTAACATAACTCATTAAAATCAGTATGAAAGAAGAGTGTCACTCACCACAAAAAAGAAAAACAAAAAAAGCAGTGACATATTCGTGCAGGTTCAAATGTACAAAATACCTTTTCACTTAGGTTAAAGAGTATAGTGTCATATTTTTGTGTTAGAGGAATACATTTTTATGAAAAGCAAGATTGCTGTAGCCTAATTAGCATATAATATAATCAAGCTGGTGGGTTATATGATTGTAGTGGTTATCCACACAGAATTATTTAACAAAGTACTTACACATGAAATATGAAAGTGTACATGCATGTACACACACTATGAATAAATACCTTTATTAGAAAAATAAGCCCAAATTTTAGCAAAGAATAAAAATGGCTGCAGAAAGTTAGGATACCAGACCAAAATTAGGCTGAGCTGTGGACATCCTATCACCTTCCCTATGCTTAATGTTTTCTTGTGAGTGATACCTCTCTGAGCGTGTTGCCATCCATTCACATTCAATAGGCAAATATTATCTTTCAGAGATCTGAATATGTTACTCAGACAACAAAGTTGCCTCTGAAGGAGGCATGGACATCTTTTGGAGCTGTCAGATGTTCAATGTTACAGCAAATAAATAATTGAATTGCCTAATATGCACTTAGTAAGGTCCTTTTTTTACTTGATAAGAGAGTTCTATAGCCATTGAATTTTTAACTTTATATATATGTATATAAGATATAAGAAGTAGGACAAAGGCAAAGAATGGAATTTTAAAAGATTTAAGAGAGTCTCATATTTTAATTAGTTTTTTTTTTCTTTCCCCCCTGGATAAATGAAGAGAAAAAAGAATGGAAGCATACATGTTTAGCTAGAAGTAGAAACTGGAAGTGGTAGCCCCAAAGTGATAGACTTGTTAATTAGAAGACAGATGAATTAGTTAGGGTCCAAAAAAAATCAGTAATTAAATAGCAGCTGAATGAATCAGTTCAGTGTTCCTTCTAAAGACAGCTGTAATACCTCTCAAAAGGAACATGCAACTACACTTTGCAAGAATTAAAGTACAGAACTTCAGAAAATCTCAATATTGGCCAGAACACAAGAAGATCCTTGAAAGGTCCTTTCAGAGTAACAGGAAGAGTGAGGAAACTGAGTTGTTCTGTGACAATCTCAAGAAGGACATTTTGGATCCATACACAATACCTATTGTATGAACTAATT
>NW_010581241.1:113245-175090 GCF_000705375.1 Tinamus guttatus | reverse complement strand
TCAGTTTATTTCTTACAGTTTGTTTGAATATTCAGGAGTTTGAGAGTTTACTTGAATAAGCAACAACAAGGCAGATTACAACAAGGTTGAACATAATCTTCCTTTAGGAAAAGAAGAAGGCTAAGAAGGCTTGAGAAGCTGGCATATCCTGACATTTCTGTTCAAGTGTATCAAATTTTATGGAGAACTACTGGCACCTTACACTATTCATTCTAAGAAAAGGAATGTAGAAGTCAGATTAATAAACACATCTTTATAGGCACATTTTGGTGATGAATATTATAAAAATATGAATCCCTTTGCCCACAGTTAGAACAGAATGAAAATTTAATTATGATTTTTTCCACATATTTCTAATTAAGCAATTCTGAATATGATACAAAATAATTTTCTAAATTTCTTCAGGCAAGTATCCTTAAATCCATTTTTTTAAAGGAGGGGGGAAAAAAACAAAAACAAAACAAAACAAAAAAAACAACCTCCAAACCTGAGTGTGGGAGATTTTTAGATTTTCTTATAAGATAGGTTCATTATGGTTTAGCCTGTTTAGAAAATTTCAGAATAGTTTTTTTTCCTCCTGGAATTTCCAGTAGAAGTTGGAGATCAAAGAGCAGGTCAGGATGCTCAAAGACTTTCTAAGTTCTTCAAATTTATTTAACACTGAACAAAAAGTAAATTTAGATTTTATTTTATTGAAACAAGTTACCTCTCGTTTTGATTTCGTCTGTGTTTAACGATAGGAAACTCAACTGATACAGTGTGATATGATAGTAACCTGGTTATCTTCAGCTGGGACTCTATACTACAAGACTGTAGGGTTTAAGGCCACTTCAATTACCATCCCATTTGTAAGCATTGCCCAGAAGTTTTACTGTTTTTTTTCAAACAGTACAGCTTGAACCAGAATGTTATTTTGTTAGTGGAGAGTCATGATTAAAATGAATCATTTATTAAAGGTATCTACCAGCACTCCAAGGATTAATTAAAAAGAATATGCCAAAGTCAGTGGCATAAAAACACCATAATGATGAACAATTATTATAGCATTAGCTCCTTTTCTGGCAGAAGATACATTTCTTGGATTTTCATGTCGATGCCTAAAGCAGCAAGAGCTACCGCATTTAGTTGTTGGCAATTTAATCCTTGCCTCAGATTAGAGGAGCAATGCCAGGCAGAATTTTTAAAACTTTAGGATTCACAGAGTGAATCACATGTGCCTGTAAATTAAACCCATTTAAACTTTTTGCCACAATTGTAGAAAATTCAGGGAAAGGCAAGCTCGTTTATTAAAGTTAGCGGTTAGGATGGTAAAACTATCATTTTGAAATGAAAATCCTTTAATGAATATTTATCACCATTTCACCACACACAGACCCCCAAATTGCTTTAGCATTCCTTGGCACCAATCATCTTCCCTATTTTAGGAGAAGATTTTATTTTCATGTCAAAACAACTTGAAGAAGAAAGAACAGTACATTCTGTGAGGCATGTCAAACCCAGATCCAGCCAGCAATTCAAATTTTGGTGATTTTATATTATATTTCTTAAAATGGGTGCTGCTTAGTGCAAGTAATTTCCTGTTAGATTATGGAGAGTGACTTCTCAATCGTTTTCTAGATGGTTCCCACCTCACTTGTGACTACCGTCATTGACCTAGTCTGTCATTTCCAACTGGAGGCTTTCTACCAATGCCTAGATTTTAATTCTAAAGCACTATAACTTGGGCATAAAATATTTGAGTTCTATATGTAGAATTTATTTTTCTGAAGGACCCAGATCTGATTCCATTTGATGAAAACCATCTTGCCTTCATGGGATAAAAATGAAAGTATCATCCCGAACAGTGGTAAAGGTCTGTGTAGGCTATTAGAAATGGAAGATGAACAGTCCCAAACTCAGCACTTCCTTGGAATGTCAAGCAGTGGAGCAAGTTGCCAAGAAAGGCTGTGCTGCCTCCAGCCTTCAAGACCTGCCTGGGTAAATCCCTGAAAAAGCTATTCTGACCACAGCTGGCCCTATTTTGTGCAGAAGGTTGGCCTAGGGACTGTGTGCATTATCCTTTGTTTCTGTGATCTAAACACTAACATAAGGAGAAATGAGAGATGACATAAATGCCCTAATTCATGATTCAGTGTCCAGAAAATTTATGTCTGATGTTGTTTTTCTTCCTAGGACTGATTTTAATAAAGGAAGAAGAAAATTATTTCATGAAATAACCTCATTTTCCATGAGAAACAATTTCAAGGCTAAACTTGGAATCTTCACCATTCCATCGCCTATCTTTGTTCTTCCATCTCAGAGCGCTTTAGCTGCTGTGATGTGGACTATCAGAACCCAGGGTTAGTCATAATAATGGGTATATGATTCTTTACCAGGGAAATCTGAAGCATGCAGGTGCCTCAGTTGTAACTGTTGAGTTGCAAGCACACATGCAGAAGTGACTTCATCCATCCATGGTTCTAGCAAGAGTAGACAGACAATATCCCTACTTATAATCCTTATCACTGCATGAAGCTAAATGTCTTGCTATTTGCTATCTTTAGAAACTGTCAGGCATTGTGTGAGATAGTTTGTATCTTCTTTATTATTTATTTATTAAGTAGGCAGTGATTTTTTTGTTTTATTTGTTTGGTTGGTGTTTTAGTAGGCTCAGCTTGTTTGTGATGTGATAATGGAAAAGAAACATTGGATTTCTATGCTGCCATGTTCAGAGCCTCTTATTTCTGACAAATTGACGTGATGGATGGAATGACAAGGCTAAACATAAAATTTACTAGCGAGAAACAATGGCAGGCTCCGTATTTACTTTTCATGTGAAGCTGTGTTATTATGTTTTATTATTTTTTCCACTATGAAATGATGCAATTGACTTTTTGAGATTGCTTAGTGTTTTTTCTCCATTTTGGGGAGAGTGTAGGAACACAGCAAACTAGAACTCAATCTATTCTGATTTCAGAGTGGATTATATTATCAAATCTTATGTTGCAAAATCACATTAATTACACAGGTGAAGATAGATAGCTAAGTAGATATTCAGGTGTTGTCTTCCTCTTTTTCCCTTTCCTCATCCCTCAAAAGAATTGCTATTACACAATCATTTGAAGAGTTGAGAAAAGTTTTCTTTTGTTCTTTGAATCTCTTTTTGTGTTTACAAATAGCCTGCAAATTTTCAATTTTATTTTTCTAGGCAAAACTATCTGACAGGTAATTAATTTGGACAAGCTTTTAAGTCCATTAGGAAACAACTGATAGCAAATATTGTTCAGTAAGATGAGACAATACAAACTATTTTTATTAGCTTCTTAATCACTTTTGCTTCCTGATTAGATGAGAATGGATCTTTGAAACTGATTTCCAGGTAAATGATTCTGTTTAAAAATTTAAAAGTAACATCCCAATAGTACTCTGAAGAATCTTCCTAAAATCTAATCTGCCTATCCTACAATTAATCTTGTCCACGATACTGACATCTTGTGGGACAAAAGCCGATTTAAGAAAAATACATTTTTTTTCAGTGCATACCTAGCAGATACTGAAAAAGACATTTTGTGATTAGATTTGGGGTCCGAGCAGTAAAGATAGGATGCAAACAGAGGAATATACGATTGCATGTATGAATAGCATTTCATCAGGGTTCAATTCTGGGGGCAGGCTGCTTCTATACAGTTCCTTAATCATCTCTAGAAATCATATGACCCACAAAAATGCATATTTTTTTTCTGCAATTGCCCAATATGTATGTAGTGAAAGGATGTGGTATGCAAATAAACAGATTTAAGAGGAAGCAGAAGATGGATTAATATTAAACCAAGGCTTTTCCTCATTTTGTGGAATAACTTTATCTCTGTGGATAATAGTAAAAACAAGAAGAGTAGGGTGCTCTTAACATGTCCCATAATGTCAGCCTGTCCAAAGCTTAGTCCACACATCCAAGCATGTAAGTACAGCATGAGGAGGCATAGAAGGACTTTCTTTGAGTCAGCGTGGTTAAAAGCAAAACCAAGACATAACAGCAGAGCCGCCAGTCACTCAAATGAAAGCTTGGGCAAGTGTGTATAAGTGCTAAAGTCTATGTCTTTTCCTCATCATTGCAACTTTATTTTACCCAAGCAGAAAAAAGGTAGTTCAAAACTGCTGTAACCAAGCGTAACTGTAGGCACAACCAAGTGTAGCAAATTTAGGGGATCACAAAGAAACACAATGTAAATATAAAATTGTTATTTTCTATGTTATCTTTTGCTCCATAATAATTATAGAAATTAATGTTTGGATGAAGGGCAGTACCAGCGATTCTGACTGTCTTTCAGGTTAAGTTCTGCTGAGGACTCTGAAAACAGTGAATTTTAAGATGGCTTTAGTAGACATTATTCAGAGTAATTTCCTTTTGCTTATTCATGTAGAGCATTTCAAAATGCTTTCAGACTACTAGACTTTGAATAATACTTATACCAGAGCTATATTCATTCTCATCAATTTGATCAATTGGGTCTTTAACTTATTTGCATATCTGTGGCAAATGAAAGTGCAGAGAAAACAACTGTGCAGAAAAGAATTATGTTTATTTCTCTCATTTCTGTTGTCAAAGAAAAGGAAACAACTTAGCATCACAAGAAAATCTTAATGTTTTGATCTTACTTAAGTCTATGATTAACAAAAGCCTTACGAATAGTTTTAAAATCTGTACAACTCCTTGAAGAATTAAATCATGAATGATAACTTTTTGTAAGATGCAGACAAAATGCAGTACAGCAGTCTATATAAATCCAGACTATGACAATTTGGGCAACATTACATTGGGCAACAATACAGGTGACAGGAAGCTGCTTTTCTTTTTGATTTATTAATAAAACTGTCTGAAAACTTAAGCTACACAAAAATAAATAATGAGTCTTGAAATCTCTTGGACCATGACATGCTTTGATATATTTATTAAGGAATCTGGAAGCGTCACACTCCTCCTATGATTCATTTTAACACAGCGTTGTACAAAAACTCCTTTAAAAAAATCTGAAAATTCCAGTCAGGTAATGTGATATACTACAGTATTGAGAAACAAAAACAAAGTAATTAAATGGGATTAACGCTTGGTACTCTGAATAATTTTCATTTTTAAAGGTACACCTGAGCTAGAAGATGACTTATCTAAAATTGTCAGATACACTTTCTCGTAAATTAAACATGACCTGATTTTCTCACATGCACATGTTTTCTACCACTAGTGATAGAAGAAAGCTTCTTTTTCCACAGTCCTGCATATGCTTGTGCTTAGAAATTTTAGTATCCAAGCCTATATAGTGTTAAGGGGATTTTTTTTTCCTATGTTAAAAAAAAAAACAAAAACATACCATTTCAGGCCTCATTTGTGCTCTTAAGTGAAACTGAAATTATGATCTTTTACTTGTCCCTTTGACAGAAAACCAATTTATACTCCAGTATTAGATCACTGTAGATAATGGTCTACTAAAATCTTCAGCATGAGAGGGTTTTTTTCTGGGAAAAGCTTCATTTTTTCTATCTGAAAGAGAGATTATTCACATTCCATGTGAAAATCTCTATTTGTCAGAAGTTTCTTGCTACAATCAGCTCTTTGAATTGAGGCAAAAAATGTCAGAAACTTGGCCAGTAAATGACATTTGAACTAGCTTTGAACGCGTATTTGAATGTGATCTGTTCTAAGATTTCCTGTGCCTCTCTTGGCATCTGCTCAGAGCTAACTGATTTCTTTTTTTTTTTTCTTTTTTTTTTTTCCTGAAATTCTTTTCCAATTTCTCCAAGGTTATAATATGTAGAAGTTAAATCCTCTCTTTTTCATTTGAGAATGTGAAAGTAAAAGAATGCATTCCATCTCTGATGGAAAAAATGAATAAGACTTTCAGAACTTGGCCTAGAGACTAGTCTGAAGCATTTGGAGTTATGGGAAGAAAATGCTTGGCTGGTGTGGGAGGCTTTTTATCCTTATATGAAGTCTTTTTAGGCAGATATCTTAACATCTCTAGCGTAAAATAAGAAAAGTCAACTTTTCAGTCATACTGAAATGACTACTATGGATTGCAGATATTTGTAGGAAAATTCCAGAGCTCTTTTTGGAGGTAATTAATCTAGTATGCACTTAAGATACTTTTTCTATCACTAGATTATATAAGCAACTATGTATATAAACTTGCTTTAAGGCAGAGGAGGAAAAAATCTGAAGGGATGCACACAATCCCAGCACATCCTTTGGATGCATCTTATGAATTTCAGTCGACTGTGTTATTTAAAGGTCGACTTCTTTTTTCCACCTATTATTCTCTCTTCCATTTTTTGGACTGATCTTTAGCCAGTTTTCTCTAGCTCACACTCTCAGTTCAGGCAGGCACCTGGAGATCAAAGGCTTTTACTTATTAGTTAAAGAGAGATGATTCTCTATGTTTCTCAATCATTTCTCTGTCTTCCTATATGGTTTTGCCATACAGATGGAAATATCATAGTTAGCTGTTCATCCGAATATACATTTAATGGATTTAATTATAGAGTCAGTGGAGTTAAATGTGAACCAATGTTGTCCAACAGTGCCTAACCTGATGGATACCCTCACTGGAGAAGAATCAAATATGCCCAAGCAAAGTTCTCTCAGACAAATCTTTTCCTGATAATGCCAAAAAGGAACAAGCACGTCTGAATTTTAGGTTCATAGTTCTACCTCCTCAACATCCTCATAAAAAAAGATAAGAAAATAGAGGTGATGATTAGTAAGGCTGGCAATTTTATGGGACGGCTTCTGAAGGTTGGGCTAATCAACCTCTCTTTTGAGGTTATCGGTCCACTGATCTTCTGCCGCCACGCAGAAAAGAATCATGTCTACCAAATACTTTTAAAGCACCCATCACTGTCTGGGTGCCAAGCCTTCAAGGCCTGTTATTTTAATGCATCTTAACTGGGTGTAGAAGGCCAGATTTGAAATGGTTCTCTTTGATAGATGTTGTTTTCCCCTTTGGCTTCCCAGGAAAGTGAAGCAATTAATAAGCATACTAAAGTTGCAGTACTTAGAGGTAAGCTTTTAAACCAGTCCAAGAAAAGTATTATTTATACTAAATAATTCTGTACTGAAACCATAATCATCTCTCTTTCCACATATACCAAGTTGTTACCAATAGTGTTTTGATCTGAGTGAATTTCATATTTTCACACTTACTTCCTGTACTTTCTTGGAAAGATAACTTTTTTTAAAAAAAAAATGTAGTGAATATTCTAAATCCAAAACACTCAGTGAAATGTTTTTGATGCTCTGATTAACTTCATCTTTTGCTTCTGGAGTGCTTTGGAAACTGAGATACACTCCAGATGTGGCAGTGTTTTGTAAAATTGTGGAGTATCGTTGAGCATATCTATAACAACATTCTTTGAAATTTGAAACACCTAAATCCTATCTCTATTTCATGTGCAATATTTAGGAACTTCATTGTTGGATGTTTTTCTATTTGGTGTGCCAGAGTTAGAACTTAATGTAAATTCGGAAGATTAAGAAGGCTGACTCATTGTGTTTGTTAAGTTTGAGCAGATTTATTGGAAGTTTGTTTGCACTGTTGCTTATTTAATATTTACCATGTCCTCATGTTTTAAAACTCTCTTGTGCAAGCAATTGATGCACTGTGACCAAAAAGCATAATCTCTCCTGAAATCATGTGTATTTCTGAATATAACTGAAAGAAGTGGCTGGTTGTGATGCTACTTTTTCAGGGCCCATGTCACAGGGACACTCTTAAATGACCAGAAAAATCTACTTGCATTTCTTTGGTTGGCTTCAAGACCAGATAAGGAAAGCCCACTTGCTCAGAGAATCTTCCTGTTTTCACTCCAGTTCATCTAAAACTGAGGACTATACTTTCATGAAGCATAAGAGCCTTTGACATCAAAGGCACAATTCTTTTACTTAAGATCAGGCCAATTTTAAAGTGGCTTGCAGCATAAGAGGATAGAGCACAAACAAAATTTCCTTTCTAAAACCAGCCACACTACAAAAAACTATTCAATGTGCGTATTTTCCTCTAATCTGATAGCTCACCTTTGACATGCAATGGTTCATGGTCAGAACAAAAAGCAATACTTGCACTCCTGGACACTTTTCTATGTGCCTGGATCTCAAAGGTGACTGCTAATTCAGGATCATAGGATAATGCAGGTAGGAAGGTACCTCTGAAGGTCTCTAGTCCAACCTTGCGCACAAAGTAGGGCCAATCTGTCACCTCCTCCATATTGTTGATAAAGATGTTAAGCAGGATGGGTCCCAGGATAAGACCCAGTTTCTAATGGACTCGTTAACCACTACGCCTGGAGCCTGATCATACATTTTTTACCCATCTAGTTGCCCATCTATCTAGACTAATTTCCATTTTTTTTTTTTGCTGGATGAATTGAATCTATTCAGTGAAGTCTCAGTAAGGAATAGAGCAAAGGATCCACGCAGTTATAAATGAGGTAGGAAAAGGCAAAGAACAGTGGTAAATGAAGCAGCAAAATAAGACTTCCTAGTTAGCTGTGGTGAGCCTTTGGATCTGTTTTGCAGTCCATGTGATTTCCTGCAGAGTGGTATGAACTTGCAGCGTGTCAGCTGCTCTGCAGGAACTGCCCATTCCTGCCCCAGTGTGAGGACACATTCCTTTATTTCTTTATGGGTGGAATATGAAAGTATATCCACAGGCAGTTTTCAGTTGTCTGTTAACCAGTGTCCAAAACGATGATTTATGAGCAAGGTTGTAGTCTATTTTATCCTGTAGTAACTTGTTGCTTGCTCAGACCCTCAGACACTTGAACATGACTGTCAAAGTGCTGGGTTAGCCCTTCCCTGGATCAGATAGGGAAGGTAATGCTACAGCTACCTTTAATTACAACAGAAATGTGTAGATTTGAGCTTATCCTTAATTCATAGGAATGAAAATCCCACTTATAAGGCCTTAATATTTTCTAATTTTTGATAATGTTTATGTGATGCTGAAACCATGAACAACTTTACTGTTCTTCGATGAACCTGGAAAAACTTGCTCTTAATTTTTGTTTTGTGTCTGAACATTTTAGTGTATAAGTATATCTTTAATTGATATTGTAAGTTCTCTTATTTACAAACTCAAGTCATATTTTCAACACTAATCAGTTCAGGTAAGCAATGAGGAGGCCCCGAAGATAATAGCTTTATCCTCACTTACTTGCATTGCTGTCGGTAGCAGCAGTAACAACATCTTTTCACTGCTGTGCTCTCTTTTCACTGTCTGTGTCTTTATGTGATTTCGATGAATGATAGGTGACTTGTTTCGCATATTTGCTGTACTTCATGCCCTACTAAGATACTACCTCTCTAAGAATGTCTGAAATAGTGATTTCTTATTCCTTGGAGATAGTTAAATACTTCTCTAGCATCATTAATATAAAGGTCATTTTCTGGCATTTCATGACCATATCATAGCCCTTTAAAAAAGGCTTAAAAATCTTTGTGTGATAAGCCTTCCCAGTGGCTGAACCTGGGAGCATGAAGCTGTGGCAGCCTCACCTCTGTAGGGCTACTGGATTCATCTACTCCCTCATATTTGCTGCCTCTAGTTACTACCAGAACACAGTGGATAACACTTTTTCTGTTCTGATCCAGCACAACAACCTTGTACAGACATTTAAGAATGCATTATAAAATTTCAACAGCCATTCTTAGCAAAAAATAATTAAAAATAATGTCATGAATTCCAACTAAATTCCCTTTACTTCATATTTTCCTTATCTGATTCTCTGCTTTATCCTCCCTACATGAAGTCATCTGTTGTCTTTGTATCAACCAGCCTTACCTTTAGACTTTCATCTTGTGTAACTTTTTAGCTTTAATGCTTTTATACTCTTTGAATTTATTTGAGGGATGAACAATCACCATAAACTTAATAGTTGCTCTACTGAACAATGAAAACAAAAAAATCAAGAAATAATTCAGTGAACAATGTAAAAACTAGTGCAAATAATGTCTGAATGCTTATTTTGCCACAGTAATATGAGGTCTGAAAATATTTTGTTGTTTTTCTTTGCTTTCTACCTCAGTGAAAATGTATTGGAAGCATCCATGCAGCTGTTTACATTTCAGTTTGCTGTTCTGAGTCCCAAGGGATCTTGCAGTAACATTTTCCCACAAATATGAAAAAACACAATACAATACAAGTTGTAAAGAATTACTGTATTATCCTCTTATCTTTTATTTTTAGTGAAGAACCACCTCTTCCATAGCCTTTATTGACTATGTATGTAAAACTGACTTTGATCAGAGCCGCCATGAGTGCATAATGGAGAGCAGTGAATTCAGAAGAGAATTTTGGGGAAAAAGTTAGGCTAAGAAAGAAGAAATGTATCTAACCAATTAAAATTGTGATGAAACTTGAAATTAACAAATTCTAATGAACAGAAAGTAAATTCAGCAACAAGATACTTGAAAGTTAACTATCTGAGGCTGGTCTGTCCCCTAAGAGTCTGTGGATGGACTCTTGTGACAACAGTGAATGAGAACTTTAAGTTTCAGGAAAAGTATTGCACCTTTAAGAGCACACAAATCTTGACTCAAAGAATATTGTCTGTTTGCTGCTTTGAGAAACATGTTAGTTCCCCAGTGTAGCTACTTACTTGCACTCACTTAGCTGGAGATCAGAGAGGATCACAGCCTGAAATTATATGACTTCAGGTTAGAAATGAGTATCAGATTTCTTAGAAGCAGACAAATGTCTTGTTTTGCTTGACAGAGCTATATGTAATCATGGACATTTCAATAGCTTATGGCTATGTATTTTAGTTATTTCTCTTGTGAGTACATTGCACACAGTTTAACTGCCTAAGTATTTACATATTTTCTGAAACTTCCTCATTGCAAAAGAGGAACGTCTGTCTTCATAATTGTCAAAACATGCTACTCCCTAATCTGGCATAATATATGCCTCTCTGGTACTGTGTGTCAAGAATTCGGGCTCAGGTTGTAGATGGTATCAAATTTTAGTAAGTGATAATGACATTAAGGAAATGTAGCCAGGAGAAACATCTGAACTATGCAAGTGAAAAATCACCATTCGAGCACTGATTTAAGCTACCTGTGATTATAATACTCCTTTGAAATGTCACTTAGCTGCTTAGGTCTATTCATACTAGGCAATGCCTTTTGTAAGGAGTTGAAGTGCTGCCTTATGTCGCGTGAATGCAACTGAGCCACACTACATGCAGGTCGTCCCAGGAAGCATTCAACCCCTGTGCATGCATGGCAAATACCTGCTGTTAATAATTTAGTTCTGGAAACCTGAGATATTTTAATTGAAAGTGTTAGAGATGAGGGAAGACTTTCCTGGCTGGGTGAAGTATAGATGCTGAGCTGATTAGTGGATTGTATTAGAGCTATCTGTTCCATTTGGTTGTTACAAAATTCCCAATGTTGTTTTGAATAGCTATTAGATTAAATTATTTTGCATAAAGTATTGGGAGCACAGAGCTACTGTATTGCCCGTGCAATATTGTGAGTTATCATTATATGTAATTTCTCATAATCCTCAATTTTCCCAGACGGTTAAGCCTGGTACACTTTAGATACCTAAGCTTTTACTGTTTTATTTTAAGGTAGTATGAATATAAAGTTGCACTCCTGCCTACTCCTGAGTACCCAAATCCAAACTTAGCCCATGGAGTGCCTATCCTTCCACCCAAGTCCTGTGAAGGTCATCTATCTACTAGGTTAGTGATTATAGTACTCAACCTTTGATAGGAAATGTTCAGTGCACTCCTTAATCCAGACCCTAACCTTACACATCTTTGAAGATTAATTAGCACATCAGGGTATTTCCAGATGGAAGAGGAAAAAAAAAAATAAAATAAGGTATATTCAGTGAATAATAAGTGATAATCTGGTGATCAGAACATGAGGGAAAGGAAAAAGGGCAGTTGCAGAGGAGAAATGTGGGGTAGGGCAGAGGGAGAGAAAACAAGTGAGAAGAAAATAAGACTCCACAGTCTATTTGAGGCATCCCTTGCAAACATCAAACCCTGAATCTGTTTTCTTTTCAGGTGTTTTTTTGGTCAGTGGGCATTTTTGTAAGGCAAACTTTGTGATGCATGTGATACCTTTTGTTAGACAAAACAGTGTGGCCTGAAGAAAGTTTGTAGGCAATTACTCCCATGAGAGAATTATACATGATCACAAGTATTTGATGATTTTATAAATACAAGATCTGGGGCAAATCCCCTTGTATTCCCTCTTTGTCTACTAGCCGCTCTTTGCTCCGTGTGCCAGTTTCCAAACCCAGTCTCGTGCAGGGCTTTTGCTCCTGCTCTGGTTGGAGAGTGCCATTACAAGCAGTGTTCGCAGGCTCAGAGGCTAAGACCATGTCTACTGAATGCAGCCTGAGGCTGATACAGAGACCAGACAGCAAACCTGCAAGAGCAGGTCATCTGTGATGGGAATCTGCCTGCGACAACATGCAGGGATGCTATTGCACTTGTGCAACTAATCTGCAGGCCGTCTCCAAGCCAGCTGTGTGATGGTATGGGTAAAGAGTCTGTGCCCAGTACCATGTTCACCATGTCCTAGACTAGATCCTCTTTTTAAGATGTATAGATATGACCAGAGAGATGTTGCTATGCCCAACTTGGAAGTACAAAATTCCATTACTCAGTCTAACTCTTAATCTCTATGTCTGTAACATGCCTATAGCATCTGTTTATAAATGTATCTTAGTGTGTGATCTGTCTATTCTGACAGCATTAAAAGCAGGGAAGAATTAAGGGAACTGAACAGTTTGAGATAAGAGATATATGTATGTATACATACACGCACAAACGAACACACAAACACACGCACACTCGTTGGATTTTTAATGTTTAGCCCTCAGTCAGGGGAGGGATAGGCTGTGAATGAAAAAGTCATGGATAGCTCTAAATCTCACCAATAGAAGCAATATATTTGGAGTGGCTCCTAGGCTCGAATATTAAAAAGAGCTGATTGTCCTTTTTTGTCAGTGCCATTCAGACTTTCTTGCATCATATATAATGAATTTATAGCATGCCAGAAGCGAATTAAAAAAATAAATCAGGGGATATTATCAAAATATAGAGACAATGGTGGAATAGAAAAAGCATAGTTTAAGTAAATGTTGTCCTTTTTTGGATTGACCTATCCTTGACAAATTCTACTTTTAATACATTTCTTCTTCAGCAATTTCAGTGAGAAAATATGTATTCTCATACTGAACTAATTATAATATTATGGATTATGCAGTCAAAATACATCACTGAAAGTATTTCTTAAAAAATACTGAGAATTGCAATAGTTATCATGCTATTAAAAGAGCTCTTGTCTATGGAAGCTCATACTCTTTAAGTGGATAGAGTATATTGAGGAAAACAGTCAGAAATATCTGATTAAAAATTTGTTAAACTTGAGTGGAATAAAAGCACCTAATCTTTCCAAAATCCCTTCAGCTTTATTAAAGAAAGCCAAAATACCCTTATCTTTATTAATTAAAACAAAAGAAAATTATTTACATATAATGACTATGAAACCATATAGGGATTACAGGAAAATTAATGGTACTTTTCAAAAACTGTATTTGACCTGTGTACTGTGTACCTGTATATTTGCTTCTACAGTCAGTGGATGCAGAAACAGCTGTTCACAAGGCTTTTAAAGTAAAAATGTTGGCATTTATAGCAATGTGAATAGTGCTTCTGTAATAGAACAGAAAATGTGTTTTTTTCTGGTCGGCTCGCAGCTCCAGATGGCATGCTGATTTAGAAATGAGGTAGCTATTAATTACCTTCAGGATATGAGATGAACAAAAGGGGGGATTGATTTGACAAATCTATTGTACTCTGTTTCTTTTGTCTAATATAGCATTCTTTAATTTATTGCTTTTTTTTCCCAGAAGCTCTACAGTAATATTAGAGAAGTGCTGATAGTGTAAATATCACTGCAGTGAACCACCTGTAGGTAATACTGATGTGACCTGTTTCTCACAGGTATCAAATTCTGTAATTACCCTAAAAAAAAATCGGATCAGGTGTCTTCTACTTGCAACTATCTTTCTTTTGTTCATTCGTTCATTTGCTCATTTTCTCATTCTTGGTGCTTTCCCAGTAAATACCTGAATTTGGACAGAGTTTGAGCAAGAAAATGATAAATTCTTTGAAAAATGTTAACACTTTGTAATCTATCTTGTATTGCACCACATGACTGTCAGTAGCTTGTATTACTTGTATTGCTGTATTAAGTTAATATTTGTTGAGAGAAAGAAACCCACAAAATATGAATATAAGTAATTAAAATGGATGAATGATAAAATCACAACAATTTACAGCATTTCTACTTTCTGCTGAGTTATTTAGGAGGTCAGAAAGAAGATTCAAGGCAATGCAAAATATTGTAAGTTAAAGGGCAAGTGAAAAAGTCTGCTAGATTGGATCTTACAAAGACTATTCAGAATTGAAAAACATCACTATAACACATTTGAATGTTTTTATTCTTGAAATGCATCAAAAGTCTCACTTTGCTGATTGTTGGACAAGTTACTGAATCTGAAAATCATTGTCAAAATTGATCTTGAATATTATCTTCTAGGGAAGATAGTATTATTTACTTGAATGACGAAAGTTCAGGTATCTTACTCTTAAAACAAACAAACAAAAACCTATGAAGTAGTTGCATATGAAATGCCAAGTTAAATCATTAGGTAAAATAGGACAAAATCCAACATTATAGCTATACCCTATGTAATAAATTCAGGTTTAAAATCACCACTAACCTGCACTGAAGTGGGTGGTAACAAGAATTGCAAGATATTATATTCAGGTATTTTTACAATTCTAACTAGTTTCTTCTGGCATTTTATCAACCTGTTGATGCTGTCAAAATATGCTCTAGACTGAATTGCAAAGAATTTTGGAAAGCCAGCTTGTGCTCTAGCATCATCTGCTCTACCTCATCATCATGCTCTGTTCTCATGTTAGTTTAGGGAGAGCAGGATTGAATGGAGGATGAGTGAAGAATTTGGGCAGTTGTTCTCCTCTTAACTTCTGTGGCCTGTCAGATTTGAAAGGAGTCAAGATAAAAAAAAAATCAAAACATACAAAAAATACTGTTCACGTGCACTGACTAGTAGACATTCACTGATAAAACTAAATAATCAGTCACATCAGAGGAAAAGCTAATGGACTGCAGAGCCTCTGCACGTTTACACTGTCTTCAGCCATTACTTGGTAGACATCTCTGGTGTAATCTTATAGAGAATTTTGAATTGACTACTTGACCACTACCACCACATGATTAGAATTCAAATAGTTCAGAGGATTTACTTCTCCAAGTCAATGATCCAACATCTTCCAAATGCATTTTGCTTCTTTAATTTTACATGGGCACCTTCAACAAAGTTTTACCAAGTCACTGAAGAACATTCATGTATTTTTCTTAGAGAATTTTGAAGCAGAAGTTAAATATTCTTTGCCTATTTTAAGTGTCATCATTTTGAAAGAGAAGCTGCTCCACAATCAGAATCATGCATCTGGGCCCTCTCACAGCCTACTGTCTAAATGAAGCCTTTTCCTGCTATAAAATTTAGCATAGTCTGTGATAATTTACTTACTATTAAACCTTTCTTTAATCAAGCTTTAACCAAAGAAATGATTTAGCATGTTTTATTGCAAAGAGCAATTGATATATTTTAAGACTAGAATTCACTGAAACTGTAGGTTGTCCTTTTATGGTATAAATGAAAGTAATATATTTTTCCTTTTTCAATAAAAGCTAAAGAGTTTAAGCCAACAAGAAAATATTTCCATGCTGAACTGATTTGTGGATATCTTTCCAGCAGCATTTGATTTAAAACTGCTAAACTCATTAATTTTTTTTTGTCTGCTCCTGGGGTGGCTCAAAACCAGGATCTCCAAAAATATTACTGCCATTCTCGGCTTGCCTACTGGCTATATGAACAAATCAATTTGAGGTAAACTCTTCCTTGGTATCACAGCCAGCTTGGGGACTAGCTGAGCCACATACCCTTTGGTATCTTCTTAAATGGAGAAGCCACATTTGCATTTTGCTTAAAAAAAAAAGTCTGGGACTTGAATATTTTCAGAGCTACTTAGAATGTCAGCTTTTGGCATGTTTACTCTCCAGCTGCGAAACACCGCATGACACATCAAGTGATAAAATGGTGAATGAATTGGACAAGTCTCTTTGGTCACTAAATAGATTTTTAGACAGCTTCTGACAAGCTAAAATTATATACTTTGTTGCTTTTTAAAATCTTAAAAGCATTTTTTTTGATTGCATTACTCTTTACACCTGACTGTCTCTCTGTCTGCCACTGATTTAAGGTTTGAATCATTTGGCTTAATTCTAAGCCATAATTTACCAGCAGCAGTCTTGCTGTCCTCAGTTTTAGTAATTTCCGTCACACACTAGTAGAAATTTAGGCATCCAAAATATATTGACTCACAGTCTAGGTATTTGGTAAATGATCTGCATCTTTCCTTTCAGTTTTTCATTGCCTAGGTATGTGTGACCATTCTTCACATAGCTGTCATTATGCAACAATAAAAACTTTAAAATACATAAATGGAAGGCCAAATGAGAATAATCAGATGAACAAAGTGGTTGGAAGGAAAAGTGTCTGTGTGAAATTTTCCTCTATAAAATTTGCATTTGTTCTAATGGCTCCATTTCATTATGTTCATGAACAAATTGTCCCTTCTCTTTAAAGTATTCAACAGCAGTCTGTGCCACTTAACCCCTGTTCTTACCAAAATGAGACTGGCAGTTCTCTCACACTGTGTATTTATTCAGCCTGCTGACCTATGTGTACTTTAATATACATGTCACAGTTAAAGGTTGAGTGTCTTTCAGGGAGAACAGTCATTTATACATGCAAAGTACATGTCTTAGTCACTGAATTATAAGGTAAAGTGAAAAAGTAGGGTTTGTGCAATTAAGACATGAGTATTGTCTGATTTACTAATGTGGCACAGAATTGTCTTTCCATAGGAAAATAAAATATCAGGAGATGGTTGATTATTCTGATAGCACTGTCAGAAAAATAATTACAATAAAAATCTAAATATTTATCTAAATAGATATTTAGAGTAAATTCTTTCAGCTAAATTCTTTTAAATGTTCTAAATATTTATTTAAATAGAATATTTAGAACATTCTATCTAGAATATATTATTGAAAAGTTCAATTTATCAAAAGCTCAAGTATCATATACTATCACACATTTTAATGAGTAGCTTAAATTTGTGTTATTTGAACAGACAGGATAGTCCTTACGGAAAACATATAAAATATATATTCTGTCTCTAACTTGATAGTACCTATTTGATGTTCTCCTAACAGTGCCTATTAAAATGACCAAACTGAAAACTCGGGTGTAGCTAAGAACAATTTAAAAGTGTTTACTTTAACCAATTCAATAGACATGTCTATAGGCCACATTTTTCCTGGTTAGGTTGAGCCAACTTTGACAGGAATTTATTTCAGGCTGGTTATTGTAGCCTGTCTGGACACAGACAGGCATCTTCAGAAGTCATTTATCCCATTCCAGAATAAGTTTTGGAGAAAAGTGTGATGAACCATGGACTAAATATGCTTATCTTCCACTGACTATTGAGAAACCCTAGACCTGGAGTAACTTATAAAGACCTTCTGAAGAGCATCTGGTTCTCTGAGTCATCTAAACCTACTCAACGGTGGTAAGAGAGATGCCTATCAGGAAAGCACTAGCATAGTTATTTTGTAACCTATCTTAGAAGATGCTTTTCATTTTCTTACTCTGTTTACTTTAGAGAAGGTCAATTGATTATTGTCAAGTTAGATACTTAACTTTTAGGTGGTTAGATATGATGAGCTGAATCAACATGAGTAATATTCTGAAATCACTAAATGAGGCATGGGGATAGAATATGCTCTTTTCTTTTTATCTCGTTAGAGGACACTCATTAGACCTCTGCTTTCATTCTGAAAGGTAATTACATAATTTTCTATTTCTATCTAAGTACATAAAGAATTATTACAAACACAACCAAATCAAGAAGCATCTTATTCTCTTTTCAGAGGCATGAGGAGTATAGTTTGGGTTTTCAGTGATTTAAACGTAGTATTAGGTTAATCCACAGAAGTTTTGGTTCTAACCACAAAGATTTCCTTGTGTGAATCTGAACTGTCATGCTTCAGTATTCAACAGTATGGGATTGCATAGCCAAGAACAGCTTGTGCCCTGGTGACCAGTCCTGGAATGTGAATAGAAGAATGGTTGAATGGCAATTATTTGAGGTAATATTACAGTGTCTTCCTGAACAAACAGTCTTCTGGAATGACATTTCCATTTGTTGCAAAGACAAATTCAGGCTGTCTAAAGGCTTAGGCTTACTTTTTCCCTATATGGTCATTCCTGGCTTGCCTTAATTGGAAAAAGTGGTAGGAACGCATATATTGCCATGAGAAGACAGAGAAATAGCCCTACATATGAAATATGCAAATCATACCAAAATTAATCAACACCTTGATGTTGCCAGAATGTTTGAAAGTAGTTTTCGAAGAATTCAGCTGTCAAAATTTCCAAAAAGCTAGCAAATGACAAACTTTTTCTTTCAAGTAATTTATATTTGGCCTTTTTTCCCTGGGTATTGGATAACATCTTCAGAATGGTCTGGTAGTGTAACCTGGTCAAAATCAATAACTCCAGTCTCCATTGGTGATGCCCATTTCTTTACTGGCTTATAATGCTATTTATGGATAGGCCAATAGAATGCCTTTATTTAATGTCCTATGGCACATCTCGGTGAAGTGATCATAGATGGAAGAACCTAAGAAATGCAAATGTTAAATTCACTGTGCAATAGAAGAAGGCCCAAAAGTTTTGGTCATCTTAGATATGCATATGATACTGGTTATAGCTACCAATATTTCCCTAACACAGCTATGTAAAGTAGCAACCTTTCTAAAGGTTTTATTACTGTTGACTTCTGTTCCTTAACTTAGCAATGAGCTGCTTTTGTGGGAGGCCATGCACTGCTGCTTACCCTGTTCCATTCAGTTCTGCATATGGGAGTGCGCCTGGTACTGAGCGTGAACATGTATGGGCTACTCCCAATTAAGGTGGCTCTAATTCACACTGTTGGAGAGGGCAAACTCCAAATCCTACTACATCACAAAATCCTGTGGTAAAATTGGTAGATTAAGGAGTCAGTTGTTTAAAAAATCTATCACTAAATGCAAAGTACTGCTCATATTTATAATTTTATTTTCTGTATGGAAACGATACTGATTGATGTCACTTTGAGACCTGCTAAGGAACAGAGAGTTCCTGGCACCTAAGTTTGAGAGATGAGCTTTAGCTGTGACCTGGGATGAAATGTATTTTCTCATTTGTATGGCTATGACATAGTGGATTCTTAGGGAATCCAAAAGAATAAGCTGTAGGCCTCTTGACTTTGCCTGTTTAGTCTTTCTTCCTTGGCTACATTGTCTTTGCCTGAAAAGAGGAAAGAAAAAAAAACAAAGTTTTTCAAGATTTGTGCTGTTTTAGTTTTGTTTTCCTGAAAGGATTCATGAGTGCTGTTGAATTTATATAGAAGAGTGATTTCCCAAGCTCTTTGTTGTTAATTAATGCTGGGTTTAGTTTTTGTATGTAAAGTTTTACAATAAGATTCTCAACAACTTTTTTATTTTTTTTACCCCACCGGTTCATTCTAGCTATGTATTATTTCCTCAAACAAATCTCACCCACCAAGTCTTTCTTGCCACAGCTAACAGGGTACCATATAAGAGGTGAGAAGGCCAGACAGCAGAGAGAAACTTGCGAATTTGCTTTTATCTGTTAGCTAAAAGTGCCTGAACCTCTTCAAGTTTCCTGAAAAGGGGAAGTCTTCAGACCAGAGGCTGATCCAGGACTGACACCGGAACTTTGCTGTGTGCACTGTGATTCTAGGAATCCACATGTGGCTAGGAGCCATTCCAAAATTATCCCTTCTGCTTTTACTGAGGAAGTTACATTACTTCCACACTCCAAAGGTTTCTCAAATTGGTGGGAGATGATCTTTCCTCTAGACATTGCTAAAAGACCTCCTATATCTTCATATTAATATAAAGGGTTGTAGAAATCTATATGTCAGTCAAAAGTATTTTATAATTTCTTAAAATTCTTGAAAAATTAAAAAATACAAAAATAATATATCCAGAATATATTAACAAATAAATATATAAATTAATCTATACTAAATATATTATAAAGTATTTATGTATTAATATACCTAATATTCATATTTATTTTGTCCCAGGTTATTATCTTGCAAATTTCTGCACTTCCAAGCTAAAATAAATAGCTTGTCTACACTACTGTTTTATGTTTGACTTACAGGATATTGTGTTTTTATTCCAGAAACTGATCTTTCCTGATGAAAAATAAATATTCTAGCAGCATTTTATGATGCATTACAGCAACTAAGCATAGTCTATATATGGAATAGCTGGTAGTTTTACCACTCATCCAAAAGCTGAATCAACGTTCTTCAGTAATTTGCTTTCCAGGGAATACATACAAAATTCCAGGAATTGAAGGAACTGTAGTATTTTCTTTCCACATGCATACTTCACATTCACAACTCCTCCATGCAACTGGTCACTCTACTTTTGGAAAAAGAAAATTCACCTGTATTGTCAAATCACTTGCAATAAATCAATACAACCACTTCCCTGCCCCCCCTTCAAAAAAAAAAAGTTTAAATTACTAACAATCCTTCTTAGAAAATGTGAAAATATATTCAAAATGTGGAATTGGAGAGGGAAGACTTGAATTCCTACTACATCACAAAAGTCTGTGGTAAAATTGGTAGATTAAGAAGTCAGTTGAAGGAGTAGAGAAACAGGCAATTACTAAGTTTTTGCTTGGTAATGTGGGTCAAAAAGGAGAATCAGAAACATAGACACAGAGAACCATAGGAGATTTTATTTATTTTCTTTTTAAATAAAAAAATAAAATTTGGGGTACAGAAAGGAGATGTATATATGCACACAGAACAGTGAATAGCTTTCACTTTTTATTGCATTAACCAGCTTTCCATTTTCTCTTTTTAGGACATTTTTCATTTGCTGTAATAATATAAAAGTCTGCTCTTTTGGTCACTAAAGTCAATAGTACCTTCTTCCAATCATCACAGCAGACACTGACCTGGAATTTAGCTAGGCACATGGCAAAATACACTAATAATATAGAGAAAATGTATGTCCAGTGTCATGATGGTTGCTCACTAATTACTGATCAATAGCTACACAAATCACATGGATGCGAAAACTTACATGCCTCTTTTCTTAAGAACTGAAAAGCATGATGCTTTAGAGCCTTTTGTAGAAGATATCTTGTTCAGTAGAAAATTAGATTATAATGGAACTAATAAATCAATATCTTATCTTCATGTGGTTACACCACACCATTTGTGAATATCAGAATAAATTTATCTTCCTACAGCTCTTCATACTTGACACAAACCCGTATAAAGATCAAAAATATAACAATTTTATGAGTTTCTATATTTGTTACTGCTGTCATGGCAATGATATAAGATTTTGCTGCTCTTTGCCTTACTGTATGGATTTCTGTAGTTGCAGGAACTATGCTCAGAAATGTCTTACATCATGCGTTTGTATTCCTGTTTGTATTCTTTTGGGCTTAGTGGCACTGAAACTCATGATATTCCTTATGCAGTGCTAGTTCTTGTCATCTCTTCTCATAGGATAGGCTCTGGGTCATATGATCATCCCACTTTTTCTCTTTTCCTTTTTCCAATGAAAATACTTTTTTTTTTTTTTAAGGGAGAAGAACAAAACTGTATGCAAGACAACAACCCAGGTAATTCTTTTTCCTCTGGAAGCATTTGGCCAGATAAACATTAGGATTGATTTGCTTTTTCTGTCACGCTAACAGTCTTGCTCATTCTGCCATTGAATACTATAGAGTCTATTGATCTTTTCCATTTGGAAAAGGCAGCTTATTAAAAACAAACAAACAAACAAAAAACACTTTATTTTTGTTTTCTCTCCAGAACCTTTCATTTTTTTTTTGCTATTAAGTTTATCCTATTTCTATTATTCCATTTCCAGAAGTCATCTGTTTGACCTTTACACCTGCTCCATTGCAATTCTGATAGCGCATAGATTTGTGTCGTCGGTAATTTTAAATAGGACACTCATATGTTTTTGTGCCTTAACAGTCCATAAGGAACAGATTTAGAAACCTTGCTTGCATTGCCCTTTTTTCTCCCCTGTAATACTACATCTGTTAGTTATTCATCCAGTTTAGAAAGTTCGCATTAAGCGTGTAACTGTATCAAATGCTTTACTGAAAACAAAATTTGAAATTAAATATTTTCTGCTCCCTTTTTCTGGGATACTCTTTGACATAATAGAGAAGTGCAATTGTATGAAATACTTTATTGAGAGTCATTTGGATATGGTCTACTCCATTTGTCCAGAAAATAATATCAAACAAAGAGTCAGAATGAACTGTGTCCTATCAGATCTTTGGTAGGTATATATTTCTGTTTATACCACCTCCTGCTTCTACCATTTATGATTGCATAGTCTTTATTGCAGAATTTATAGCACACATGGTTGAGACTAAAAGGAGTTTCATTGCCCAATACAATTTTGTCTGCCTTTTAAATTACAGACGTGGATATTCATATCGATATGATTACCTTGGACATGATAGGTTACCTGAAAGTCTTGATTAGAGATCTGTGATTCTACATGCCAAGCTCTTTTTTTCTTTTCATCATTCTGCATTTTCATCATTCAACATTTTTTTGATGTTCTCTTCTCCCTGAAAGCAAGAGAGTGGGTAAGCTTCTGTACTTTGCTTGCATCTCAGTGAGTGATGATCATGTCCTGCATGCATTTCTACACTCTGTGGGATTTTTTTTTTTAACTGGCCACAAAAGTTTTTGAATAACCTTGTTTTCTTCTGTGGCTTAACTCCTGTCTTGTGGATCACCTCTTTCCTCATATCCTGAAAGCGGGGGAAACTTATCAGTAATTAATCTAAAACTAGGAAAATCATTGGTACTGACGAATGATGCAATGAGGGAAGACAGATGGTCCAGTAGACTTTTTTTGTCTTTAATTTCAGTGATTCAAAGTAGCTTGTGAAGTCACTAGAGATCATAACTGATGAAATATGTGTTGGGGTTTCATTTCAAGTTCTTGCCTTTCATTGCCTTTTCTGCTTGACCATTAGTTTATACACTGAACCATAGAATAAGCTTTTGCTCTACTGTCTGGCAGAAAAGAAATTACCTTTCACTATGCACATAAATCAACTGATGATTGCATGACTAAGATTTACGTTTCTGATACAGTCACCAGAAACTGTTGTAAACTGCATCTGCAATTTATTGTGATCAATGGTAAACTAGTTCTGATAAAACCACTATGACATGTCCTAGTAAAACATTTTGAAACAGTCATAAGACAAATGGGATGACTCCTCTAGGTTTGTCTGGCTAACTCACAGGGTGTTCATGCTCTGCAAATACCTTGATTGTGCAAAGCAAAGCCACATGATCTAAGGAATAAGTTGTAGTTTGTAATTTTAGCTTGTGATCTGTCTCCTTAAGCCGTCTCTCATGGTGACTGTGACACTAAGTTATCTTTTTGGAAGGCACTCTAGCCTTAGAAAGGAGGAAGTTTAGAAAGGAGAGTAGAGTAGGTCACTAGATACCTTTCTCTAACAACCCCTCAGTTTTGATACAGCACCGTCTGGAAGCATAGCAGGTCATCATATTGGAGTCTCACACACTATTTTCTAATGTTGCAGGAATAAAGAAAATGGACAGATTTCTTCAAGAGAACCAGGAGTTCTCTTTCAGATACCTCAGTGGCCAGACTTCCCAAATTGTTTAGCTACAGACTTCCTACAGGGAGCACTGAGGCTACTTGTTGAAATTCTGGCACCATCTGCTCCAAAGTGGCACCTTTTCTGTGTCATCCAGGCTAGAAAGTCAAGCAATGATGACAGTGTCAGGGCATCAGGCAGAAGTCAGGTGCTTTGTTGCTGGGCAGGGTATTTCACAGCTGCTTTTAAATAATCAACACTCAAAACATACTCTGGGATACTGACTATTTGAAATACTGCTGAAGAAAGTCCAGGCACTGTACACAGTGAGAAAGTAATTTCCTTGGTGATGAATTCTGTGGCTAAACTGAGAATTGCAATGTGTTGTTGGCATGATCTGTGTTGTCTTAGACTTTTCATGGAAAATGCAAAAGTGAGAGGTCCCAAGATAGTGTTTGTTACAATGCAAGTATTGGCCCCAACAACACAGTCGTTTCTTCCTGTGCAGACCATTATTATTACAGACTTTCTTTATGGATTTTACTTAGCACAAGCATTTGGGTTTCCTTCCTCATCCATGGAGCCCTCCAAAATACAGTGTGCTTTGTCCATCTCTCCACAGTAGTAGCTGGATATCTATAGTGAGCAATATACAACCTCTAGAGAGCAACATAGTGTTATACTGAATGTAGGTCGCTATTAATCATTAATGACCTGTGGCTTTAAAAATGGTATAAACATCACATACCATCAGGTTGAGTTTACATGGAAAACAATGAGACTAGATATTCGTTCCAATTTGTTAAAGTTAAATGTGTGCCTGGTTGTAGAAAATGCTTGGATTGTGCCAGAATTTAAGTTTTCATTTTTTATCTCCACAGGGGAACATAAACCAGTGATGATTTTTTTTCCAATGCTTAGGTTGTTAGATCCTAAATTTCCAGCTGCTCATACCGACACCTTTTCAGGGACTATATGTGAACAATTTAATCATTTCTTTCAGCAAAAAAACTGACTCCATTACAGTGCTGTGGCCCAGAGGACCAGGAGCAGCTGTTAAAATGCAATCACTGTTGAGCTCATATAAATTGTTATAAAAGTTCTTTCACTGTTTCGGTATTTAAACTTGCTAAAGTACATCCAGTAAAGGCATCCAACCTCTCGTTTAGATGCCTGCTCCTACTAGGGCTATGAAAGAAAGTCTCTCTGTGGCAGTCTTTGTGTTGGTCTTTTATCCTTGGTAATGTTCCAACTGCTATGAAAATGGCAATTATTAATTCACTGTGAAAAAAGCACCACTTCTGTCCTGATATTCTGATTCATTTTCTTCCAATTTCTAACCTGCTGTTTCTGGCAAAAGCCTTATTGATAAAGTGAAGGTTGAGTACATCTGAAGCAAAATTAGGTGCCATATATGACAAGTTTCAACCAGTGCTTAGTTAAGCTAAGGGGGTAGACCACAGTTGCTCCACTTGGTAGCTCAGGTCTACGTTGACAAAGGAGTAGTTAGCTGCTTGGCTCCCCTCTGGGCACTGATTCCCCCTGGGTCTTAGACACCTGATGCCCTATGGACTTGACTCTTCCTCCTAAAAATATATTAGCAAGCTTCCTTGCAGCACTATGTACAGCAGTGTAAGTCTCTATAGCTGGCCCCAGCTTCATTGGTTAAGATACTGTGTTCCTGAAAATTGCAGGCTGTGACCCAAAAGTCCTTCTGTCGCAGGCTCACAAAGGGGAGCATCCATTGCAACTGCAGCTCTAGTATCACCGTCTGACTGTGTAGAAAAGAGGTAAGTTAGACAGTGAATTTGCATGAAATCAGCTGTTTAACAAGAAAGGGTTCATGTGAATACTTACAGACTAAATTTGTAATAGCTGATGCTGATCTGCTTCAATAAGTTTTTGAAATAACTTCTTTGCTAGGGAGGTGAGCTTCCTGGAATTGCCTGGTATTTACCTGAGGCTAGGAAACACAGCTGGGTGCTTACTGCTGGTGCACACTAACATGCATTTAGAAGTGAAATTGTTGTCCATTCATTTGTATTTTGACCAAAATTAATAAATTCCTCTCACAAAAACTAATGGTCAGTCTTTAAGGAGTACTGTTATAGTAAGGAAGATGTTAGGCACCAACTGGATCAGGGAGGTACTAGTTCTAGCACTCACTGACCATCCAAGCATCTTGGGCACTGCTTTCTCACATCCTCATACGTCTTCACACTTCACTCCAGGTGAGTAGCTAGATACCTTTCAAAATCTGACCATAATGACTTTGTGCCTGGTGCCAACCTGGTTTATCAATAAAACCCTATATTATAGTACTGCTGCGGGACTCATGAGATCCTGTGCTAGTGAGGGCCCTGTGAATAGCTGAGAGAGAGAAAAAAAAATGTTATTACTGAACTGAGAAGGATCTAAAAGGAAAGCTTCTTTCTCAGTTTGAAACTCCCAGAGTGAATCCAGATGGGAATAGAATATCTGAAATACTACAACTTTCCCTCCAGCATCTTTCAAAGGCCATTCACACATTATTAAGAGTGATATCTAGGTGGTTTTTCAGAACCTGATCCTTTGAAGGGACTGATCTTGTGGTATTTGAAGCCAGTCTCTCTCTTTGTTAAGGTGGTTTGTAAGCTCCAAACTGTTTCAGGACTTCTTCATTGAATTAACCAGTTACAGTGAATTCCATGTGTTTCTGCTCAGGCTTAGCAAAGTTCATACGCTCTTGGGTAGCTTATACACTGAATATACTAGTGCTACCATATAACATAGTTTTCTTGTTTGCTTTTAGGTAAAGGTAAAGTTTTATATTTATATCCTGTGGTTTACTGATATCTCAAGTGGGTCATAGGGCACTCCTGTATATAGCTTATTTCAAACCCAATGGTATATCTGTCCTTCTGACACCTGTGGGGATTGGGTTACCAGATCAAAGCTCAGAACTGATTTTGTTCTTGGTAGTTGCTCCACTCACTCAGAAATAATTTGTAAAATAGCTTTAGGGCATCTTCAGCTGAGCATAACTGCACTGATTGGAGAGATAGGTACGTGTTTTGTGAGCGTATCTATGCAGATTTGGAAGCCTATGGTATTTAGACTGGTATTTTCCTGTAGGATTATCAATGAACTGGGTGGGCTTATGGAGACATCTACAGTCTGCAATCATAGTTAAAATAGAAAAGCTATTAATATTCTAACTAGGTGAACACAGAAAATGTACAACTGGATGGCTGCATTACATATAAGCCTATTAGATCTGAAATTAGTGGGTTACTAGGAGAATATAGGACAGGATGGGATGTTTTCTTCTCTTTTGATCTGATTGTTGCTAGTTTGTAACAGTAAATGTTCCCAGTAGAGAAAGAAAAGGTTTGGTAGTAGTCTGTGTGACAGTTTGCCTATTTTAACAATGATTATAATCCATGGTCAAGTGAAGTGATTTCAGGGTTTTCTCACTTGAAGAAGTATTGCACTACACCTGGAAGAGCTGACAGGGTAAAAGGATACTGACAGACACCACTGGTTATATCCAGTCATTTTACACTCATGGTCACAGTTGTCCATTGATGGGAGTGAGGTGTTCTGTGGAGCTGGTAGAGGAGGGAAATCATCTGCAAAAGTCATCAGTTTCCCCATTTCAAGGAAGAGGTAGGAAGAAAGAAGAATTACATTTTGAGGGATGGGGAAGCAATTTGTGACTGCATAGCTTTGTTTTTCACTTACTGAAAAGTATGTTTTATAATGACTGGTTGGTGCCTGGAGCTTGGAGTGGCTGATTAAAAATCCTAAACAATGACTTAAACCTGTTTAAACTGATAAAAGCAGCAAGAAGATAGCTAGATTTTTGTGCTATAAGAGCACTGCTGAGATATGATAAAAAAAATGAAGTGATACAACATAAGAAAGCTGAGGGAAGAGTCCATGGAATAGAAATCTTTGTATTTTTCACAAGACTTTCACAAATATAAGAGTTTTCAATTACTACTCCAGTGCATTGGATGTACATAACATTCATTTTAGAAGCTTTTGATTTCATTAGCAATTGAAAGTTTAACTAAAACAAAGAAGTCAGATCTGTAGGCAGTATGGTTAGAAATAGCACTCTAGATGTTTTAATCCTGATGCATCCTGATGTTGCAAAGAAATTTACCTTTGCAAAGATAAGTCGAACATATACAAAGAGTGAATGGACAACATTCTGCATTCCATCATTAGAATGGACTT
Source organism: Tinamus guttatus (assembly GCF_000705375.1). The sequence goes on along the minus strand of NW_010581241.1, from coordinate 147,008 downwards.
TGCAGATGACTTGTTGTTGGCTTCTGAGACCAATTCTTTTTTACAGTCTGCAGAACCAGAAAATAGAAGAGAAACAGCCAGTTTGCAACTTTTCAGGCACCAAATATCCCCCAGAAGGCAGTTTTATGTTTTATATTTCTTTTTAATTGCTTAGAGTTTTTAATAGATGAGCAATATTTTTTGTTCTCCTGAAGTATTCTACATCAGCTCTGTGGTTTATGAGTAATTTCTGCAACTTCGTTAAAGTTGCAGAGAATTCATGCCAAAGACTTTTGCTTTGGACTATATGCCATGTCTGCTGTGTGTGTGTGTGTTTTATACCACTGCTGCCGGAAAGCAAGACACTTTTGAAGCATCTGCTTTATTTTTCTTACCTATTGCTTTCATCCATTTTATACATCACTTTAATTTTTACAGATTTGGGCTGCCCTGCTTACTCCAGGGTTAGCTGACTTGATTCCTACTGACATTAAGGCTGCCTTTACCATATTCACTGAGAAGAGAACCTAACATGGCTATAAAATTATATCAGCAGCAGTTTCAAGGCTCCTAGATTTTGGAATAGGACAGAGGAACCAACTCTGTTCAAAGTTAATCTGAATGTTTAAATATGTCAGGGAAAGCCAAAATCAACAGAAGCGATGTGTGAATGAATAAGAATGAGGACTCAAACTGCCCTAGCTCCAGCCATCTTCTGGGTCAAGTTAGAAAACAGAGCCCTGACTTGTGATAAATGTGCACACCATGATGTACAGCAGCCCTAGGATAGCATAGGGGCCAAAATAGTTGTTAATGAACAGTGCCTTCATGCTGGAGTTTAATTGGGGCTGATTCTACTGATATTCCCCAGGGAAAAGGAAGTTGCACCCAGTGCTTCTGCTCAGTGGTGACCTCCAGCACTCTGCACTCCTCAGCTAGTCCTTCTGCCCAAGACAGTAAGAGGCAGCAGAGAGGACCTTGAGGCTTCAGAATTAATGTCAAAAACTACATTTTACCATGCAGAAAAGATTAATTTATGCCAAATCCAGAGTGTACTGCTCCCTCGTCTAAGCAGAAGAAAGGAGAGACATACATAGGAGGCTTTGGCAGTTTTCTGTTTGTACTTCTGCAGAAGAGAGTAGAAAGGATGAGAAATGACATGAAGATTTGACAGAGTATGCTAATCACTGTTCTTTAAATGTGTCCTAAAGAATATAGTAGTGACCGTATTTTTTTTTCTTTTTTTTTTTCCTTTGACCACTTCAGGAATGAGGATATAAATTCTGGCTTTAATTCACCAGTAGCAAAAAAGACTACAGCAGATAAGGAGTATGGAATTCAAAGCAGCCTGTCTTCAGGGACAGGACCATCTGCTCTCTTGCTTGGGCACACTTTTTGTATACTAGCAGGCCGTGCTCCTCAATGGCTTCTGAGTAATTCCTTTGCTAAAATATCATAATGCTATCAGTATTAAGAGGTTTGCTTAGCCAACTTCAGTGAATGAAAGAATGGAACTTGTTATGTTCCAAAATAAATATGAAATTCTTTGCCCTGCTGGCAATACTGAAAATAAATCAAGTTCACAGCAAGCATGTATCCAACCCCCTTGCAAAGACCAGCTCTGCGGCATGCTCAGTCGTACTCCCAGGTGCTTAAGTTATCGCACTGTTTTGTGCTTGGTGTCCATGCCCTGTCTGCTTCTCTCCTTGACGGCTTGCTCAGAGATCTGTGTCTGACATTATGGAATTCCTGAGGCTCTCCAGAGAGTTACATTTCCAGCAAATCAGTAATCTTTTGTGCTGGTGCCTTCCACCCTTGCTGTTACCTGTGGCAGATTTCTCTTTCTGCGTGCATGCATGCCTCTGTGTGTGTGTGTGCACGTGTTCAGGTGAAACTCCTATCATGTGGGAGGATAATTAGCAAGTGTGAGGGGAGGTTTCAGCTCTAAGGGCTGTTTGTCACAGACGAACTGAAATTTGACACAGATTACCTGAAGGAGGAGGTTGCAGTTGCTAATGGCCTAACATTAGCTAATCCTTGCTGTTTCTGGCCTTTTTATAACTGAGTGGAAAAGTCGACCCTGCATTTAAGAATTTAAGCCTCCTGAAAGTAGGCTTTCCTGTGGCATGGCCTTTTCACAGGCTATCAGTAATAATCCACAGCCACAAACTGATAATCATAGGCCTAGATATAGCAAGATGTTAAAAAGGACGGTAGCATAACAGGAGTATTGTAGCCATTGTATAGGGATATGGGTGCGACAAGGTCACCACTTGTATTGTAGAAAAAAATGAGAATACTAAGAGCATGCCAGCCTGTCTTCTGGACCATGAGAAACGAAGTAGACCTGAAATTAAGCACAAGAAGGAAAAAATTGCTATGAATTTAATATAATTGCAGTAGTGATTAGTTAAAAAGTCTGGTTAGGATTGTGGGCAGAATTATATTATTAAGTATGTAAGTTGCCCTCCTTTGTGGTATAGAGAGGAAGAAAAATTATTGTCCATGGAAATCAGAGAGTTTGTATCTTAATCACTTCTGCTGTATTCAGAATATCCTTGACAAATTTTCCGTGGGTTTGGTTTCATACTTTTTCCTATGTACAGCACAATAGAAAATTAAGTGTGTTTCATTCACTAAGAAAGATAAAATGTGAAGTGCTTTGTGGATATAGTAAAGCTTTATCCAGAATTTTGTATGGAAACACAGGTTGCGAAGGGTGAATTTCTATGGGTTCACTTTCCTTTCAGCATCACATAAAATGTACAAATTCTCATCCTTTCCTGATGGCCTACTCCATATTCGGAGAACCAGTGAGACAGAGACATTTCTGAATCACAGAATCTGAATCAAATTTTTTTTTTTTTTTTGCATTCAGGTCTCACAATTAAGCTCCATTCTTAGGTAAAGCAGTTTTAAATCAAATCTTAATGAAGTAACATTTAGAAAAGGAATTGATAATTGCTATCATTTAGGAGTCTTGTCTTGCAAGTTGCTGCTTTTTTTTCAGCAGGTATTATACACCAGAGTTTTCTCTTACTCCTTTTTTTGTGTAAACTAAAACTTTACTTTCGCTTTTCAGGATTCTCACCATGGGACCATTTCGTGCTGTAATTTGGCAGAGGTTCATTCTGAGTGGGAGGTTTGGACTTGTTTGCAGAATAAGTGAGGTACTCTTTTCTTTCCTTTTTAAAAACTATTCATAGTTTGCTAAACTTTTTGATGAGAATGTAGGGATCTGCAAGAATAATATTTCTCATGAAAATGTGAAAATTTCAATGCTCTGCCATAGATGGAAGAGGGAAGGGAATTGAAGTATTTTCTTTGAAAAATAAAACACAAACAATTGAATTTATAAAGTTGTCCAGAGCTCAGATCCCACTGAAAGAGATCTCATTGCACTTTTATATGGTTTCATCCAGCCATGTTTTATTTTTATTCCAATATGTTCAGACATTCCTAAAAGGGATAAAGTTTTCTGATGATTATGATATTTGCTGTGTGTAAGCAGGAAATTGGGGGTGGAGTGTAGTAGGTCTGACATAATTTAATGGTTATTTTAAAATTCATGTATTAACAAATCTCTTCAAATTAAGGAGTACAAATTAATAAATACATATTAATGTAGATGAATATATCTGGTCAGTGGGTACTCTTCTCATTAGACCAGAGAAAAAGTGTTAATAATTCTTAACTTCCATTTGATTCCTTTCCAATTATCCACTAATGTGTCCTGGGAGATCTCTCAGATTGGATTTTCAACAGGAAAATGGCTGTTGAAGCAGAGGAAAAATGTTACTTATCTAGATTATTATGGAATCCTTCTATGAAAATGTAAATAAATAAAAGATAAATGCACAAAGAGATAAGTACATAAAAGAAAATAAGATCTACTTATGTAGAATACATATTTTCATTTTTCATTATTAACATATCTCTCTGCATATCTAATGTGCAAATAAAATTCCTCCAAAGCCATGGAACATGGAATGGCCCTGAGATGTGTCATTTTTCATTATTAACATATCTCTCTGTATATCTAATGTGCAAATTCATTCCTCCAAAGCCATGGAATGGCCCTGAGATATGTGAAAGGAGGTTCCTTTTTTTTGTTGTTTTGTTTTTTTTGTTTTTTTTTGTTTTTGTTTTTGTTTTAATTTGTGTTTTCCTTTTTTTTTAACAACTGATTTGTCTCAGGTATGTGCTGAGTATTCTCTTCCACTGCGTGAGACTACAGATATGGCTGTTGTTTTGTAAATATGAGCATAATTTAACTCTCATGCTAAATGTCTTCCCCTCCAGAACAATAGCATAATCAAACTCTTCCCAGGATAACCTCCTGAGGTGCTGTATGTGTCAGTTTGTGCTTTTCCCTATGCCTTTAACTCACCAGTCCTAGCAGTGAATAGGAGACAGTTTAAGAGATCACCTTTGCCAAAGGGCTGTTCTCCTGCCTCAGACTGACTGCACTGCCTGCAGAACAGAGACTGTAACAACAACTATCCTTAGCCTCTTTATAGCTTAAGCTGAATGCCCAAAGCTTTCTGTTTGTGTGAGTATACTGAATTAAGAGCTGCAGTGGCAGAGAAGCAGACACACACTTCAAAGGGAATAAAATTCAGGCTGATGTGCACGATCAAAACTGTAATTCGGTAAATACTATAATGGCTCTAGCTATCATCCAAGTCTAGTACTGCAAGTGAGAGAATATGTTCTGAATGTGATTGATAAGAAGACTATAAATGTTAACATAAGTTTCAACTCTAAGTGCTGCTATCTCTAAATCTTTATAATGGAGTGAGGATTTTTTAAACTGAAAGAGAGGCTGAGTTATAAAAATGTCTCTATATTCACTCTTAGGTAGCAATGCATAGTGAGTATTATTGACGGCTTTATTAATATAACCAGAACTTGTTTCAAAGTCTTTGAGATGTGTCTCAGAGTCAGTATGTCCTGTGGCACATGCAGCATTGCGACCTGGGAGCGCAGTGTCAGCCACCTGCTTGGGGTCTCGGTTAAGTTCTTGCTGGGTTGTGGCACAAAAAAGCTTTCTGTGCACCTCCTTCCTTTTTTATTTAATTATGAAGGGGTGTGTTACCTGATTTGTAGTAACAGAATTGCACTGAGAAGTCCCGCTAGTGCTTAACTGCTTCCAGCCTTCTGACAGCTTAGTGGGAGATGTCAGCAGCTTTTCTTGGAACAGCACTGCTTAATTCTAAAAGAAAGTGTTCACTGAGTTAAAAGAGACAACAAATCCTGCAAAGTTGTCCTCCAAAGCTGTAGTGTGGTTTTGCTCAAAATGCATTGCTTAGCATGGTTTGATAAATACATGACTTTGACTTTTCTCTTTTCTGGATACATTTGTTTATTTTTTAGTCGTGAAAATAAGTTCTGTTCATAAGCAATGGCTGACCCGTTCCACAGGCTTGGAGAATGCAGGAGAGGCTCTCACTTAGGAGCTGTGGTGTGCATAAAGGATGTTGGCTACCAGTGCAGAGTAGTTCATCTTGGGGCTGGAGGTTTTCTGCAGAACACATCAGTAAAATGATCTTTTACAGACCCCAGTTCTAGCACCTCTGTGAGCTGTGCATGCATCCTCCCATGTGTTCTGTACGTGCATCCTGCTTCTCACACACTGGACTATTTTCAAGGTTCTTTATTGAAATCACAGTCAGCCATGTTAAGGTATGGTTTTAAATAATCATAAATTAGAATAACTTATAAAATACTTACCTGACTGAAGGTCATGCTGCTATACACAATTTCTCGAGGAAATCACCACCTTTCTCGAGGAAATCAGTCAACTACTTTGGTTTAATAAGCCATTTGTTGGCAGATTTGTAAAGTGATATTGGTCCGGTGAATCCTGATGGTTTTCCCCATGGGAAATAATTTGGCTACTTCAGATTACAAGCATTACTATTTTTAACCAATCTGTTACGTGGGAATTCTAGCTTATCAAAAGGGAATTCCTTTACCTCCATACATTCCTTATTTACAGGAGTAAATATTACTTCTTATTTACTCTTTCTTCACTGTGCTGTACTGCAGATGGAGTAGGACCCTGCTTGGGTCTCATGCTCAGCAGAACCATCCTGGAAAACACAGTGCAGCAGACTGCCACATCTGACACGTGCCCATCACGGCAAAGTCTGTGCTCTCAAACACTGTCTGGAGTCTCGTACCTGGGGCCAGGGGCAGAATGAGAGGCAATGGACAAAACCAAAATGCAGGAAGTTCTACTCAAACGCAGGAAAACACTTCACTGTGAGAGAGGCCAAGCACTGGAGCAGGTTGCCCAGGGAGGCCGTGGAGTCTCCATACTTGGAGATGTTGAAAACTGGAATGGACAGCAGGTCCTGGGCAAACTGCTCTAACTGACCCTGCTGGAGCAGAGGTTGGACTCCACGATCTCCAGAGGTCCCTTCCCACCGTGACTCTTCTGTGTTTCCTCATTCTGTGTTTGCAAGTGAGTCTCCTGCTATAGTAAACAATTTACACTTAATGCAAACTTCTGAAAAGCTAAAAGTAACCTGTGCAACAGAAAAGCGTTCAACTCATAATGTAAGATGAAACTACTACAGGACGACAGTTACAGGTTTGTTGGTTTATTTATTTATTTTTTTAAATCGACTACGGCTTCATTTTGACTGATTTTGACTTGACTGATTTTTCATATCGTACTTTGAGCTTTTAACGTGAGTTTTTTTGTCAGGCCTTTTTTAGTTTGTTTGTTTGTTTTTGTGTAACTAAAAGTGTGTCACTGCTGTTTACTGCCTTTTTTGTGCCAGTTAAGTAGATATCTCACAGATGCAGAACTTCCTGAATTAACAGAGTTTTTCAGCTTTCTTCATTTTTACTTTCTTCTTCTAATAGTAAAGCCTATTTACACTTACAGGAGCTAAGTCTGCTCTAAAAATGGGAGGAGGAGATGAAGAGAAGTATTTTCCATTTTGTAGAATTGAAAGCACAAAACTGGAAAACAACAAATGGGAACTCTAGAAATTATGTTTTTTTCACTGTTCCATATAATATCAGAATCGCTAGAACATCATTGCTGAAATTATTAATTTAGCAGTGAAAGGCAAATAGAAAACTCTTTAATAATATGTATCAGTAGTTTTTATCATTTTTACATTTAAATTTTATGTGTTCCTTTTAGGAAAGGCATTTTCTGTTGTGTTTTTCTTTCTAACAGCCAAGTAACTAACCAAGAAAATTTCTTTTAGACTAAAGATTTGGATCAGGTCCGTGCATTATATAACTGCACCAGGAAAAGTAGCAGTGTAGAAGCGGAGAAAAGAATGAAGGTTCTGTTTTACTGGACACTTTTAAAAAAGCATGCATTCAATATTGTAAAAATGTTGCTAATGTTTCAAAGTCTGAAATCACCTTCTGTTGGGTATTACCGTAAGTGGATCTTATAAAAGAGTGCAACTGCCTACCTATGGTTTTGTGCCTGTGCACCTTCAAAACCTTTCAATTTTCATCTGATTTCAGTGTATCATGGTATGTGTCTGGTTTGGCTTTCATGGATGCCATAGTACAGATTCCTGCCTCATGCACCAACATGGCCTGGGGACACAGTCAGGGTACAAGCCCTGATCAAGATTTGGGAAGCATGGGTCCTACAGTATAGACAAAATGATCCAGGTTCCTAGTTAAGTCACCTCTGGGGGATTTCCAAAGTAAATGTGTTCACTCTGTCAATAGCAAACTGAGCTGGAACACTGTCTGAAACAGAATTTGTTTTTAGACTGTCAAAATATTATTTCAGTGAGCTTGGCCTCCTGAAGAAGAATTGGTCAAACTGAAAACTACTGTTCGTGCATAAATTGAAGCAGATTGTGGTCCCCAGTAATGTGACCTTACAGAGTTCAGTATCCCAAGAAAAAAATGGCTGGACCACTCACTATGCCTTTCTCATCAAGACTGTCAAGCTATTGGCAGTCTGATTTTGTTTATAAAAGGAAAAATGAGGCTTCTTGATGTGGTTTCTGCTTTTTCTACTGAAATATAGAGCTGGGGAAGGGGGAAAATTGAAAAAAGAAATCCAGTAAGATACAGTGGCTTCATTAGCAACTGCTGAAAAAAGTAGGACAAGTAGTCAGGATGTCAGTGAACTGTAGAGGTAAGTACACATGCTATTTTCAAGCAGCATCTCTGAGATGCATGGATGAAAATTCCTTTATGGCAAGCCTTCCTGGCCATCATGTGCGCAAACAGGGCTGCTAGGGAGGGAGCAGCGTGTCCCAGGCCAGGGCGAGAGGCAGCATCCATGAGCCGTGACTCTCTTCGCAGCGCGCTGTGTGAAACAAGTCAGCCTATGGGCCTACCAGCCAGGGAATAGATACATTTTTTAATGCCAAGATCCCAGAAAGGGGATCTGGTTCCCACGATGATGTGTTGTGTATGCTTTTTCTTCCCTGTTGTGATAGCTCCCATCCTTGTTTTCTAGGGGTTGCAAGGTATTTCAGAAGCTGGAAAACTTAAAAGTTTCACTACCTTACCATAAATGATGTGGATTTCATATTGCTGGTACTTAGAGTTTCTTTGGAAGGAAAGAAAAGTCAACCAAAGATAGACCAATCTTACGGTCACAGAAAAAAACTCCTTTCCTCTGGCAAAGCTCTGGCCTAGCGAGGACTGAACAACTTTCTGAGCACCTGCTTGCTGCATGGCGGTGGAGACCTACATGAAACACTGAGCCTCAATAGAACAGGTAATCCCAACGTTTTGACAGGTAGTTTTTTTGTTTGTTTGTTCTGTTTTGTTTTGCCTTGCCATTTAAATCTGCAGTCTTTTAAAGAAGGAAAGAAATGGTAAAGATGAGATGTGTGGCCTTATTGAATAAAATGTTCTGTGCTGGTCAGAATAATACCTTTTTACTTTCTTGGATCTAATTCGTGCAATAGTTTCCTGTAAAACGTCTGCAAAATTGGTGCAACTCAAGGGTGTGATGTTGTACACAGGCAGTGTGAGTGCGTAGTGTTACTGCTGGGTCAACACCCGCCGAAGAGAGGGCTTCCCAGCCTCCCAAAAACCAGCAGAGAGAAGAAAAATCTGTATTAAGGAAGGTGAGGGAAGGCTTTTGGATCCTTGAGGGATCCAAAGCAGGAGAATGGGACTCTTTCAAATAAACTGTTTGCCAAGAGATGACTTGCAAATGGACAAAGAGGAACCTGGGCCTGGAGGTGGTGGGAGCTGGGTGCAGATGCCTTCTGCTGAGCGTCTGGTCTGCTTAGGTCCTGCTGGCAGGACCATAAGCTGTAGGACAGCAATGGGAAACCATTAAGTTGTGCTGGCAGGACTGATCCTAGAGACCCACTTGGGACCCACAGGTGACTTCTGGTATAGGTCGATATTTTAGAAATGAAGCTTTCAGTCAATGAATAAATAAATAAATATATGAACAGCTCTAAACTGTTACATTTGCATCTATGAGGAAAAACTTTGAAGAGTATGAAGTGGCTGTAACTAAGCTGCCCTTCTGATGCATTTCTTGGTGTGTGCTGCCACTGGATATTCCTTTTATGTATTTAGTTTTGCCCTGATTTTGCACTAATTTTATTAACCTTCTTGGTCATTTTAAATAACATTTCCAAATATGGCAAAATCATGCTCTCTACAGGAATACTAACAAGTCCAAAACTTCATGATTTCTCTAATTTTCTGTTTTGCCTCATCAGTTCAGGTAGCTTTTACCCAGTAGCCAGCAGTTCTGAGAATCAGGGTACATTCTGTAAACAGCATTTTAATTAAGACTTCCAAATGCTTCCAGAAACCATGTATCTCAGGAAGTATTTAGGATTCAAACATTTGGAATGTTTGCCTTGGATTTATTTTCAAATGAATGAATCCATTCATTTGAGATTCATTTTCAAGGCTTCATATTTCTTTTGATTATAATGGCTGAGTAACAGCTTAAAATTATGGCTTTGGTTACATAGGTACAAAACTAACATCATGAATGCCATGAAAACATTGATAACAATAAAGCACAAAAATATTCAGAGTTTTTTGGATGGGTATTCTCTTCTGAATGTGCTGGATGTCCTGACTTAGTCTTCAAGCCAGTGAATAATAACATTTTGAGAGAGTTTCAACTGGATGGCCAGTTGTTTTCATGTCTGATATTGGCAATTATGAAAGTCACTTCTCTCCATCACATAGATATTAAACAATAATAAGGATTTTCTTTTTCATCCCTATAAATAGCCCTTTGTTTTACCCCTATTAAAAATATTTAAATATAGGCATACTGAAGATTGTCTAAGGCATACTGAAGATTGTCTAAAGAGGAAAGAAAAAATCTCTATAAAGAATTCTATAGCAGAGAGGATTTGAAGTGCCAGTACTTAGCTCCATTTAGTACATGCATTTTAGTGATTTCTGAAGCCCAGTAGTCAAGGAGGAAACGGGGCAGGGACTGGGCCGTGATGTGCCTGAAGCCGGCACAGAAGTCTATGGAACAGAAAAGTCTTAACATGTCATATAAATTCAAGAAAGAAAATTTGTTCACTAATCTGGAAAAGAAGCACTGTTTAGGGAAATAACTGAGGATTTTTCAAAACTCTTCCCTTTCCCAGGACCCTTCAGGCACACCAATGGCTTTGCCACCTGAGTTTGTCCTCAGGATTTCTCACTGCGCATTTGTTATTAATGGAGCAAGTGAAAAGAGATGTCAGTTTGAGGAAGAGAAAGCTGAGAGAGGATATCAGAAAAAAAGGTTTACAGAATTATGAAACTTGTGAAGATGTTTCATAGTGTTCTGTTATCTAGAAACCTAGACAACAGAACTGGCAGAGACTTTTAAAATAAGTAAAAAGATATACTACTTTATGCAGTAGGTAGTGAACTTCTGGATATTGCTGCCACAGGAAGTTGTGGAGACAGAGGATATCTGCTGATTCAGACAGGATTAGACAAATCCATGAATGCAGGTCCATAAAAAGAATAGCAAAAGCAATGCTGGATGGTTCATCCCTGCTTTATCCTTCTGGACTTCGAGAGAGTAAAGGGAGGTGAAATTCCCAAAACATCCAGGATCACATCCTGTCCTTACATACCCTGTCCCTTGGCCACGGTTGGTCATGGAGTACAGGGCTACACGGATCATTGACCTCATCCCATAGGGCATTTCTTATGCTCTTATGTTTTTGACTTCTCTCATTAACACCTTTCCACTCCAATTAATTTGAAAGCTGCGGCTCTGTTCTCTGGATTTAAATTCATCAGGGGAGTCGGGGAGAGTATGCACATGTATATCTTTGGCAGATTATGTGACCAGCTGGCCAGGCTGAAACACTGGGTTGTCACCAACTGTCACTGCTCTTAAATCTCCTGCAGCTGCATACCATGCCTGCTAAAGTGACCTCTAGAAGGAACTCCTGGCGCTCTATTCTGGGCAGCTACTTCAAATCCAACTCTATTCAGATATCCATAACTGTGTGAGAAAAATGTTGAAGATAGAGAGTAAATGACAGAGAGATAGAGGCAGGAAAAAAAATCAAAGGAGCAGCAAAGGGAGATATGAAAGGAAGAGAGGTCGTAAAAACCTGACTCTGAACAAATAATGGTAGCTGGCGGAAGGTGTGCAGTTCTTAAAAAAAAAAAATGCTGGAAAAGGAACATATGGAGTGACAAAGTTGGAAAATCAAATAAGAAGAAAGAGAATACGGTGAGATTGTGAAGGTAATCATCAAGGGGAACAGGAAGAATGAAGAGGAGGATACTGTAGGAGATAAGGAGAGACCAAGTAGCGATAGCAATAGGAAGGACTTCAAGATAAGGAGGGAATAAAGGAGGAGTTGAAAAGGATACTTAAAGCAGAATTGTCCTCTACTCAATGCTACTAAAGCAGCATCGTACTCATGCTCAGATCTCCCCTTCCTGTTTGCAAAAGGAATCGACTCCATCCACTGATTTGCAAAGGAGAGAGCCTGGCAGGCATGTGAAGAGACTTGCTCAGAATAAGGACCAGCATGGGCTCAAGGGTCTCTGGTAGCTGGAGGCAGAGAGGATGAGGGTGATAGTCTTGCATGTTGAAGAAAGGTGGCTCCCCAGTGATGCTGGTTATGATAAAGGCAGTTTTGCTAGATTGTTTTTCTTTTTTAGCCACTTTATGATACTGGTTTTGTTCCAGTAAATGAATAATTTGCTTGCTTAGGAGAAAATATGTTTCATTGTTTTTCCCCATTCTGTTCTAGCTTAACAGTTGCAGTATGGTAAACAGTTTTGTTTTGTCTTACTTTTTAAATAACTTTTGTCTAGCTGCTTTCAGTTCAAGATGTAGCACTATGTTTTTGGCTTTTTGGTTTTTTGGGGGGTGCTTTTTTGGATTTGTTCATTTACTGTATTCAGTCTCTGTTATTTGTCACTGATTTGTCTCTGATTTGCCTCAGTTAAAAGCAGAAATGATTTAAAAATAACGTAGTTTATATGATGAATGAGTGAGCTGTGGTGTACATGGCAATTGCACCTCTTTGTAGTACCTCTCATTCTGGTTGGCCCCATCTCCTAACCTTGCACTGGGGGACTGGAGGAGAACGATGTTAGCAAAAGTGTTTTGCTCTGATTCAGGGAATGTAGAGGCTATACTCCTCCTCTGGGCTACATGCAGAGTCCCTCTGATTTGGCGTCTGCCCGTGTCCTGGTGAGCCATCTCACTTGGCAAAGGTGAGCCCAGTCCTGAGCGCTGCTGAAACGGCTCCTTCTCTCACTCACAATCAGAGCCAGGGAGGGTGGTGAAAGAGAGAGATGCCCCCTTTGCACCCCTGAAGCCAAAGCACCTTTTCGTCCGAGTAAGCATCACTTCCCCATGTGTCCTGGCTCTACATGCTGTTCTCCAGCCTATTTCAATGGATTAACCAGGGATCTGTGGGATACAAGATTAGATGGTGGCCCTCATGCATAGGCTAAGCAGTTCTGGCGTAGTGAAAGAACTTATGTCTCTCCCTAATCATTATTCCTTTCCTTGTTATAACTTTTAGCAAGTTAATAAGTATACCTGCTTATAGTTACAGTTCAATAAATTCAGTTCAAGTTGAATGGACCTAACATAACACTATTGCTCTTATTTTTATAACTAAAGGAGATGGGCTTTACATGCTTTAGATGATTTGCTTAATAGCTCCTCCCAATCGTTTTATACATACTGCAGGCAATGAAAAAAAAGAAAGAAAAAGGAAGAACAAGGAGAGTATAAAAAGTGTTATTTAGTAAGGAATAGATAGCTTCAATCTCTCTCTTTTCTTTTTCCTTTTTTTTTTTTTTTAAGCATTTATCAGTCTTGCCTGTCTGTTGATTAGTTCGAAGAATATTTGATTTTTTTTCTTAACTTACTCATTTAGATGAATAAGTGATCAAGTAATGTGGCCACTTGCTCCCTGGATCTGTGCTCAATAATACCAAAATTGGCTTACTTATGGCTGAGGGAAAATATTTGCACAACAAATGAATGGGCAGCCACTGTGTCCAATACCAAGCTTCAGCCATCTGGATTTAGCATCAGGTGCCCAAAGAAAGAACATAAAAGCTCTTTGTCCTACTTAAATCTCCAGAGAAAGTCTTGATCCAGATCCTCAGTCGGATGCTGTTTTGGATGCCGCTGAAATGAAACCGTCGTTTATTAGCGTTGTCTGCTTCTGGATTTGCAATGATTCTGCCATTCTGTGCATGTGGTTGGCGTGTTTGTTTTCTATTTGCTTATCAAATTAGTAATGCCAGAGGCAATAAGAACCTTCAGTGACCTACAGATATCTTTATATCTTCATTGTCAAACCGTACTGCAAAACAGGGAACAAAGAATCCTCTTTACGGTCCCATTTCTTTGCCAGAATATTTCTATGTTTTCTGGGAGGTACCAGCAGGATATGCAAGGAGAAACTGCCAGATGAGACAAGCTCTCACTTAAAACAGCTCTTGTTGATTCAATCAGGAAGGACGATTTCTTTTGTGTCAGGTAGCATGGCTGCTTTCAGACCACAAAAATCTTCGTTTAAATCTCAGCAGCGGTTCATGCGCAGGAAGGGCACACTGGGAGATTAAACACCGGATGGGGAAAGTCCACTAAATCATTGAGTCTGCTGTAGCGTCTGGCCGTCGCTCGACAGTTGTGGCTGGGCCGCATGATATAACAAAGTTCAAGCATTACAACAGAGATTCCTTACTGGGACCTTTTTTTTTTTTTTTTTTTTTTTTGGGAAATATTTTGCCAGAAATAGCTGAGCTGATATTTTTTATCTTTTTTTTTTAGAAGCCTTGTTAACATTGATAAAACCATAATGACTTGCAAAGATGTGCCTTAAAGTTTAATTGCTGTTGTCTTTTTCCAAGCCCAATCCAATAAAGTTGCCAGGATAAGGAGGAATATGTTTGGTGCCAGTTCCACTGCTGCAAGGATGCAATATACCTCTTCTACAGGGTGTGAATACCTTTTTTTCATCATTAATCCCTCCCTCATTCTTGCACTCTCTCTCCCTATTCCTTTCCAGAAAGAATGTAATATAAGTCAGATAAATAATGATTAAGAGCCAAGTTTTATGAAAGAACTTCTATTTCTTAAATAGAAAGCATTCATATGTAGTTTGCACATCTGTGTGCAAATCTGGTTCCAGACCTTATGATTAAGCTATTCTTCAAGATTTTATGTGATTATATGCAAGGCTTAGATTGGAGTTTCTGTGTAGATCCAAACACTAGATGTAATATTTATTATTCCTGTTCTGCCCTCCAAATTGACAGTTTCACTGACATGCTCATATATGATACTCTTGCTGCTGCAACCACAAGATAATTTTAATTCTGAGATTTAATTGATTTTGCACTGATTTCATGTATAATCACCCACAGCATACAAGAGTTATTGGACTATGCTTTCTATACCCTCTTGTAAAAATACAAAATCTTATTTTAGAATATTAATTATAGGTTTGCCATTTGATAACTAGAATGTTAGTCAGCCTGAAATCTGTGTGTTTTTCTAGAGCTCATATATAGCTACTCTATTTTTTCAAGTATATTTGAATATTGAAATATATTTGAAATATATAAAAGTAAAATATATTTTTTCAAGGACAGGATTAAGGTTGTTTGCTTTGTATATTTATGATACTTATATTTAAGCAGGTGCTTTCGACTCATAAATCCAAAAATCTGTTAGAAACCAATTTCCTATTCACATTATTGAATTTGGTTTCTTCCTTTAGATGGCTAACTGCATTTTCAATGTTTGTAAACATAATTCAGTGATGAAGTTTCCATAACTTATAACTGAACAGTACAGTGTGTGATGCCAATATTCTGTGAATTAATCATAAGATGAAGTTCATATTCCATCTTTAAAAACATATTATGTATTCTCAGGTTGAGAGCACTTAAGGTTATACTGCAGAAGTGCTTTAAATGTCCTATAATACCATTTGTAATGTATAGTGTAGCGTTAGCAACTGGATCAGAGATGGATATCCAGAAGCAAAACTGTACTCCAACCGAGGATGAAGGGAGAAGGAAAACATGCTACTAGAAATGCTGTTTCTTACTGGGCAGATCCTATCTCACAGTCTGACAAGTGAAATAGCAGAGGACTGGCTGTGTTTGTTAAAATAAATGCAGCGGGATTTGCTGGTCTGAGACACCGATGTCCTGTCCTTACCATCATGGTCCTTTTCTTAGAGCTCACATGTTTTGTACAAAGCTGGACTGTCCACCGTGAATTTTGAACTATGAAAAATATATGCAACACAATGCATGACGCTTTAATTTAGTGAATGAATGTGCGTGACAACCATAATTTCCTACTCTAGTTCATTCTTTATGCTCTGTATTCATGACAATGAAGTGGATAGTTTCAGCCATCTCAAGTGCAATGAATCTCTAAAATTACTTTATGCAAACCACATTCAAACCACATAAGTTTTCCTAGACATACATTTCCCTTAAAGCTGTCACTGCATGCCTTATTTGTATGTTGACTGTATGATTACTTGACAATAACTACACGGGCGGGATTCAAAACCATAGGCACAGGAACACACAACTAGCTGATCAGAATGCATGGAATTTCTTCACTGTGACATAGTTATTTTAGAAAAAAAATGCAGTATGAAGTGTAGCATTTATTTTCTATTTGCTTCTGGTTTTGATTCACTTGTGTGCTCAAAATAATTAAAATACTTGTCCTGGGACCATGCTAACACACCTTCCTCCTCCCAAATCCTCCAGATCCAAAATATACATAAAGAAGCTCAAAAAAATGCTTCAAAGCCACAGGGAATTTCAGCCTGATGAAAATTAAATAGTTTTAAAATCTTACAAAAAAAAAAAAATCAAGCTACTAATGAGAAAAGTATTTGATCTTTGGAAGCCAGAGAGTGTCTCTTTTTGCTCCTTGTGTCTTGGGCACAAGCAACATGGAGCTGGAAGAAGTCTTTTATAAGCTGAAGAGACAGACTGCACGCAGAGACTGGCGATATTCCAGAGGGAAGATAATTTCTGGGTACTAGCTGGCCAAGAAGTCTGGACCTCTCAATTTTTGGCTGAAATTTAGGAATGAACTAACATGATCCTAGAAGTGACTGGACACAGACACTGGGATAAAGCAGAAGAGAAAGAGAACACAACAAATTAAGGTTAGAACTGAGATGTGTGTGGGGAAATGTCATTGATATAGTTGATAAGCTAGGCAGGTATGGGTGTTAAATCTGCATCTATTTTATAATCCAACATTAAGCTATTTTTACCTTCTGAGAAATTAGTATCTAGTTTTGAATAATCCTATGCTGAGAAAAGTCTAGAAAATATGGATGTCAAAATATTGAGGCCTGAGGGTGCTGTTTCATCTAGAAGTTAAAGGATTTCAGCCAGACTCCCTCTCTTCAGTGTTTCCTAATGATTTATTTCCATCCCATATGTCAGGCACTATGACACTTACTTCTAGCTACCTCAGGTTCCCCACTCACCATGAGGGAAAATGAGGAGCTAACTTATATTTTCTCTTCTAAAGACAAGTGCAGCATATGGGCATTTTAGCTACATCTAAATCTCTTTGGAATAAGCCTCTCCTTGCAGTGCTTTCACAGAGATGGGGATAGCACTCCCTTCTTCTGGGAAGCGTGTTTAGAGGGACCATCATTTTCTGCCTGGTCCCTCTGGCACTTCCCCTGTGTGTTTTCTTGAGGCAGGAAAAGGCCCAGGGCTCTGCATGTGACAGGCTGCTTCCTCTGTGATACTCTGAAGCACTGCCCTCTCCCCTAGCAAATTTATTCTACAGCTGGGAGATGTGAAAGGAAAAAATCATGTGACCTAAGGGAGCAAATTAAACTTGCAAAGCCAGGTTTTTCTTTTAGTATTTTTTATTTCACAATATTAAGTATGTTATTTTAACATATTTTGCATATATTATTTACTCCAATGTCAGGCCAATTTAAATATTAATAGGCATTATAATCTTTTACCACCTCCCTTTCTCCCTGTTCAGTCGTAAAGCGTGCATTAAACAAGCATATAATGTTTTAGTGGGATTTTTCCAAAATAAATTTCATTTAGTTTTAAATAATTCATTCTATAATAAAAAGATCAGAGAAAAATCACTTACTTGGACTGTATCTCCGTCTTTTTTCTCAGGTCTTTAAAGACCCATCAGTCTAGCATCTTCCTTTTTTTATATCATTTGCAAAACATTGAAATGCTGTTAAACAAGGACAGGAGTTGAAATTTTTACAGCATACTTTTTCTTAGATTACTTGTAAATTTTTAATAGTCTTGGGATTTTAGCTGAAGTGTTTAAGTAACTCTAGCTTGGTCAGACTGCAGTCCCAATGTCACAATTTTATCATGTCACTGCATGTTTCGCCTATATAGAAGTGACTCACCAGCCTCACTAGCTGTGTATCTAAAACTAATAAGGACCCCAAACTAGCAACTCACTTATTCTGATGGAGCAATAACTGGTCTTATATACTTTTAAAGAGGTCTTTGTCCTGTAAAGAAGTGCACACACTAAAGAGAAATACCCCAGCTCACAGTTGCAAGACTTGCATGCCACTCGCGGCCGTTTCTGAATCATGCTCTTTCTAGGAAGCTCACCACACTTGCCACAGTTTCCTTTGAATGAGACCACACGTGCTTTAAATTGATACAAGAAAATTATTTGAGAAAGTCAGTCATAGCTGTCAGAGGGAGCCCAAAATAGCTTTTCAAACAGAAAGCCCATGCCTTTCAAGAGGTTTTGCTAAGCAGATGTGGCTTCAATGGCTGTTCAAATTTACATTTCCCCTTAAAAGCTCCGGAACGCTTCAAAGTAGGGCTTTGCCATAGACGCTCCTCTGGTTACACCTCATGGCTGCTGTTCAAAAGATTATCTGTCTCTGTTGGTGCTTCAGTGGCATATAAAAGAAGAAGGAGGGACTGTGGAGCATATTAAACCTCACCAATTTGTCTACCTTAAAGGCAAAGATGTTTGTGGTGCAGCCAGTGCGATGCCGGGGCAGAGCAGAGCGCTGCGTTCCCTTCCCAGCTCTGCTGGCTCCTCCACGGCAGCTGGTTTCACAGTCCTGTGTTCCTGGCCTTGCACCTGCAAAAAGGCAGTAAAAAAACAACAACAAAAAATAAAAACAAACAAACAAAAACCAAAAAAAACCTGCCTTTCTTTTGAGCTGTTTTAAATGAATTTAAACTAAAGGGCCTTACATATATTTTTATTCCTAATATTGTTGGTTGTTATTATATGCATGCTTGGCTATTGCTGTCTGAGGGAAGGTGTTTAGGCACAAATGCTTTTGTGGGTTCTTAAAAAATAAAAAGAGCATCAGCCATTGGGTATCATACATGTTGAGCTGCAACAACACCATGCATAAGGCAAGGAGACTTCATATGTTTGGTGTCTTTGCATGGATGTGTATTTGCTGAGCACTTCTTTGTGTGCAGGACTGTCCTGTTGTATAAGAACCACAGGAGAAAACAATGTCTCAATGCAAAGACTTGTTGTTATTGGGTTTTGTTTTTGTCCAGGAAGATTATGGGAAAAGGACAAGGGGACTATTTCATTTATAAACTCCTAACTGTGCGCTTGTATTCGGCAAAAAATCTGAAATTTGGAAAGAGGCTACAAGAAGCTGACATAGCCCTTACCACAGAGTAAAACTGCATCTAAATTATTGTATTTGCTTATAAGTAATTTTGTACCTATGCAGCTAAAATTAGCAGAACCTCCTCTCTTCAAATCTAAACAACCTCTAAGTAAAAACTACCAGTCATGAAAAATCACCTTCACCATTTTTCCATAAACTCTATACCCCTAAGCTTACAAACCATTCCTCCTCCAGTGAGTCCCCTCTGACATTGTCTGTGAAAAAATAACAACATATGAAACATGGAAAGATACAGATTGCAGGTATCAATGTGCAGTTCATATCTGTATGTAAATAAGAAGATATGTTCACAGAGAATCATCTCATTGTGAACATCATAATTCTAATTTTGTAATCTTATGTTTTTTCAGTGGAATCCTTATTTATAGTCTGTTGGATTTTTTTTTCTTTTTACTTTCCCATTTTTTTTAACTATAATACATTGATCTCTTAAATTGAAGAATTGCCTTTCATGTACACTTAAAAGAAACATTTTGCCTGTGATCTGGTTTGTAATGCAACATGGAAAATTCAGAAAAGGTACTTTACTATTTCACACATTTTCCTGCAGCACACTGGGAATCTGTGTCACAGTCTGTCTCGTTGGCTAGTCTTCAGGAAAACCCTGTGCATTTGGTCTGGTAAGGAAAGATGAAATACTTCTTTGAGATGAATGAAGTGTTAGTG
Organism: Tinamus guttatus; assembly: GCF_000705375.1. The sequence goes on along the minus strand of NW_010581241.1, from coordinate 127,212 downwards.
AGGCAAAAACTTGACTATTTGTAGAGAAAACCAGTGAAAGCAGCAGACCGGTTTCCCTGGGAGAGTAAGGTTCATCCTCTAATTGTCTTGATGCTGGAATTATACCAGCTTATAACAGAAAGTAGCAAATTACTTCAGTTAGAATGATTTAAATGCTCTAAATAGCAAGCAGTGAGTACCCGTGTTTTACAGTGCAGACACTATATGAATACCATTTCAAATGAATCTTGCATTTCAGAAGAGTCTGAATGCACGTTGTGTGCTACAGAGTTCAGTTAAGCAGCTTGTCCATGAAGCAAGAACAGACCAATAAAAAGCCCCACAACAAAACTGCTTTTGTGGGCATATTCCCAGCAATAAATGTGGAAAAAGTAGTTAAAATGGTTATGAAGCCAAATAAAGACTCGTGATAATGGATATATTTGGGCTGCAGGTACATGCAATTTAAATAATATCATTGCCTGTATCATATGTGCAGCAATTATGCTTGAAAAAGAATTTGATTACAAATATATGAAAATTCTCTAAATTTCAGTTCACTGAGTCTTATTAGTGTGCATTTTCAGTTTCTTTCATTGGAAAAGTGAAATATGTATATTTCATGATGAGTTATTGCAACTCTTGCAAATCATTTTTTAACTATGAATCCACATTTATACACTCAGAGGCCGTTTCCTGCAAACACCTGCTCAAATATACTTTAAATTGCTTGTTTTCTCCTGCTCATAAAAAGCTTTGTTAGAAGATTGTGTCAAATGGTCATGATCAGGATGCACACAGAATGAACACAGTCTGGAATCAAAGTCCTAATGAATATTTATGCTAAGTTGTGCCAGTGTGACCTGTGGTGCACTCCTAGCGATACACTAGAGGCACCAAACAGTCAATATGCAGATCGTGCCTCAGTTTTATTGAGGAAACACAGTATCAACAGAAGGACAGCTGATTACGGGCACAAAAACTCCAGACTCTCTTGCAACGCTTGGCTTGTCCTTGTAGAGATGAATATTCCACTTGTTACAGTTATCACGTCCCAGACACAGCTCCCACTCCTGCTTGAGCGCCAGCCTGTAATTAGCAGCCTTCATCAGGTTCTTTGCATATGCATGAATGTCAAGGACTTTTGGTGGTCATGGGTTGTTTGAATAGTTTCATTACATTTCACTCTATCTCGAATCTCATTTACTCTCCTTATGGTTGCAAGGGAGGCAATACATGGAAACAAGACAATGTGGATAGGATTGTTTTGCCCAAGTGTAGGTGTCCAGTGTTATTTGGGATGCCTTCCTAAACCAGCTGCACAGGGATGGCAGGGCTGACACAGCACTTAGGGGCATTCTCTGGAGCAGTACTGGAAAGCTGATAATATCTAAAATGACACTGTTGGTAACCAAATATCATGGATGTGCAATCCTTAGTGCACTGACAGATGAAATCTTGTCAAGTTCTCATAGGCTTAGCACTAGTAGAGAACTGAGGATCTTGAGGGACAACAGTGAGGTAGCTTTGCAGATTTGTAGAGGACAACTTTCAAGGCAGAATCGAAGAAAACATAAAGGGTACTTGTTCCAGGATGGAGGAAATCCCAAAGGATGACTCTTACTGCAAGTACCGAGGACAAAGAAAAGGATATTTTGGTGTTCTGGACAGGAAATGAGGAGAATACGTGGAAAGGCTTAAGAGACACTCTGCAAAAAACATCTGTGAAATGGTGGCACAGGGTGGATATGGGAGTGAGATCTGAGTCAAAGAGGATGCCCAGGTTGCTGAGTGGGAGCATTCCCCTCTGTGAAGGAGACAAGAGTAAAATTTGTTGCATGCTGCTTAGTAAGTCCCTGAACTATCCACTCACTGACAAGGTCATGCAGGTGAGATGCATCTCCATTTCTAGCCACTTGCAGCAATGCAAAACTTTCCTTTTGCGAAATTGTCTTTGGACCACTACAGTCTTTTGACTATCCACAACAGAGTTTTATGTGACTTCCATGCCTAAAGTGTAACCCTACATTTGCACTCGGCTCTGTGAGATCTTTCATTCTTTCAGAAGCAGGCTGAGGTCAGGTTTCCAGCAGATGTAACAATAAGGTAGAAAAAAGAGGTTATTTGAGACAACCCCCGGTTGGCTTACCTGAAAAGATTTTCTCTTCTCCAGGAGATAGCACATCTAATATAGAATGACATGGGTGCTGAGTCATCCTGATGGCTTTTCAGCTGAGCACAGGCTCTCATTGATGCTGCGCAGAATGATCTTTTGGATAACTCAAGAATTTAAGACACTTGTCAGCTGCATTTTTCAGATCCAGTTTGTAACATAGAACTCTCCGAATTCAAAAAGCTTTACACATTAGCTTTTTGGCCTCAGATACAAACTGGCCATTGCATTCTTTTACACTGAATAGAGGCTTTTACAGTGCAAATGTGTCCTTATCTAATTTATAGGATTTCCTTTATCCAGCCAAGAAAACTACACTGAACTGTAAGAAGTGACTTTAATCTTGAACAGGTTGGGTTTTTTTCTTGAATTTTGTCTCCCATAAATGCAAGATGAAAAAGGCCTGAGGCATCAGGTATATACATATTCATTTAGGCCTTGTATTGATATGAATCCTTACATGACTGAAGTTCATTGTATTAGATCTTCCCATAACATCTTTGCTCCAGATTCTGGCTTGACTTTCTTTGTTGAGGGCTGAGTATACCTTTCTGTTATATTTTATCTTTCATTCAGAAGGATGGTAATGCACTATTTTCTTTCTTTCTGAATATATTCTCAATTTAGGCATCAGTTGAATGCAGATCTTCCTGAAATGCTGTGGTTAATCCACAGTAGCAAGTACCATAACTGTAACTTCTCTAACAAAATCTGCCCGAAGTGTTCAGTAGCAGATAGGCTAAACCAAAGCAATGGTTTGTTGCTGCTAGGTGGCTAGTCCTATTCCCCTAACTGAACTGCTCCCAGCCATGCGCGACACCTCCTCACTTCCACCAGCCCTGGCTTTCACTGGACCCCAGAAGTGAGCTAATTCATCCAGACAAAAACAAACAAAAAAACAAGCAGAAAACCCCACCACCACCAAAAAAAAAAACAACAACAACAACAAAAAAAAACACTTCTTTCTGCCAGTTTGGTGAGCCAAACTGGCAGAACCAATAAGTCAGAGGTGGCACAAAGGATAGGACAGGACTCTGCAGGCACAAGCAGATGGCAGAGGTGGAGCCAGGAGAGGAAGAAGCAGAGCTCACCCTCAGGGTTAGGGTGTTTTGCATGAGAGAGGGTGTTAGATGAGCTCAGCTGGCTACTGCAGCCAGGGTTCATTAATAGCAGTTGTGTGGGCTGGGTTTTTCTTGGACTAGAGTCCAAATGCCCTTTAACGCAAGCATCTCCTTGCCCAGCTTCTCCTGTCTTTGGAATAAGGCAGGATCTCTAACTGCTGCTTGGAGCCTCTAGGCCAATTCAACACCTTGGCTCAAAGGAGAAGGTATGAAACAGCATCCTCTACTATAGCAACCTGTGTTTTCTTTCAGAAATATTCCTTGCTGTTACTGGCAGTTCTATCAATGAACTGTGCTGGGAAAACAGCTCAGCATGATAAATCTGTAAGTAATGTATTTCTGGGGATCCATCAGAACTGAGAGGTTCACAAGAATTCTGGTTTGGCCAAGGACAGTGGTCAGTCAAACAGTGAGCTAAACTGAGTATCATCTCCCCTTTCTTTGAATACCTCACCTAAGAAAAAAAAAATGAATTGTTACATAATTGAATCTTGTGGAGAGAAAAGCTGATGATGTAGTTTGTGAAAAAATAACAAAGATTTTGTAGTTCTAATTTATTCTGTCTCACCAGTGGCATAATATGTATCTCTTACATATATCTTACATATATCTCTTACATATGCCAGTAGAAGATTTTTTTCCAAGTTTTCTTCTATGTGTATTTTTCTCATTTTGTTAATTTCTTGCCAAAAGCATATAATTAGTATTTCTTGTTGACTATCTCTGAAAATGAATGATAAAGGTTACGTTCTCAACTCACTTTTTCGTGCCCTAATCGTTCTCAGCTTTTTGTTAATGAGTGAGTTTCTTAGGACCAATCAAGTAAAAGCCTGAACTGCCAAAAGCTGTTGGACCCAATGCATATATGTTATTATGGTGACCACTTATGTTTGAAAGCCCAGTAGCTAGTATACTACAGAAAATACAAGATCTGAGTCCTGTGCTATTTTGGATCTTGCTGGTTCTTGGGGATATCTCTCTGCTTTCTTGCAGGAAGGTGATCACTGAAGAAACTCAAGCATTCAGGGTTTGGCAATACAAGCTCCAAGCCTGTAGCCCTTTTCAGGCTGCGAGGACATACTTCACAGAGCCTGAGTCTGCTAAGCATGCTGTGGGAAGCCAGTCCTTCAGAGCGCCTGTTCATTGTGTCTGAGCAGACAAAGCAACCCAGGCCACTTCTTTCAGTCTTGCTCACCTTTGCCCTAAGCTCTCACACAAGTTGAATGGAGCAACAAAACAGAGCCTTATTGAGAAAGACTTGAATTTTGGCTTCTAGTTATTAGATTTAAGACACCAACCTGCAAGTAAACCAGATAAAAAAATGGCTCATCTGTGAGCACATTTTGTGCACCACCGGTTGCATGCTTTTCTAGTTGCTTGGTTCTTACCTAAAATGTGTATCAAACTTTATGACAGGAGCCCCAAGGTTCACAGTAGCAGCCTGTCTCTGAGTTCTGAATTTAATGGCATTTGGCAGATGCCTTTTTCTCAGGAAATTCCTCTCTGTCTCCTTTATTCTCAGCCTGGCTGCCTGAATTATCCAATCCAAATGTGGCCTCAGTGACTCACTCATGTCTTTCACCTCCACTGACTTTTGAAGTCTAGTCTTTGGAAACATATGAAAATGCCCTTAACAGCTCTGTTTACAGCTATGTACCTTGGGTACTTAGAAGCATTTTCTAATCCTTTGCTCCTATTTAGCCAATTCCTTCCTGCCTCATCCAAGTTGTTCCTTGTAGGGGAACCATGCATACTCTCATATTAAATAACACACAAGGCAATTGACTTGTGGACATTTGGATAATGTCAAGTGTTCTACTGTGCTACCACCTTTCCAGAGGAATCACACCTGATAATTTATAAACATAGTTATCAAACTTGATAGCATATTTCTCCGTCCAGACATATCTCAGAAGCAAACGTTTCCTCACCCCAGCTTTTTGTTGGCACCCATCGCTCATTCTCACAGGAGAGAGAGGAAACTCAAATCTGCAAGCCCTGTTGATCAGGCTATGAGCTCAGCTATGAATACATCGTCTCTGCCCCTTCTGCTGAGGTTTTTTCCATTGGGTAGAAAGCAATCTAAATGGAGAGGAAAAAAGTGCTAAAGGAAGTGTATTGCCGTAGGTGAGTGGTTAGGCCACTCACTGAGGAGAGAGGCATGGGGTCTGGTTCCTACTCACTAGTGTGCTGGCACATATGGATATTGAGGTACAGATGAAGCCTCTGAGACCCAAACACTGAACTTCCCATCCTTGTTAGTGGGCTGGAATGGATTGAGAATTTATCAAGCATGGAAGCATGAATTCATTAGTGTTTTTAAGAGTGTTCTGCCTTCCCCAGCCTGTCCCAGCCCAGCCTACAGAGCCCTGGTGATTAGTGCATTACCAGGTAGCGTAGGCTTGGATCCCCTCGGGCAAAAGATTCCAGTATTTGCCACCTGGTTGTTGCAAGCTAGTGAATGGTATCTAGGCCAAAGTGGAGTCAATGCAAAGCATCTCTTACAAGAGGAGTACAGCAGTCTGCTTCCTTCTGTCACAAATTAGCCACTCCTGTCTTCTCATCTATCCACGATTCTCCGTCTTTTCTTTTTTGCTAGTCAGAGAATTTCATGATAATTACCATGAAAGTGAATTACATAAACTGTGCTTCAAAAGAGGACTTTGTGTGGGATGTATGTGTTGTGTACAGGACGGTCAATTGCAGGCACTGAGAGGAGAGCTAAGTCAGCACTGATGCCCACATGAGCAGTGGTGAGAGCTGGTGTGAACAGTAGCAGGGCCAGGTCTCAGCAAGGACACCACCTAAACCAATTGCTTATTACTTTCCTAAAACATTATTTCCTTCACTGAGTGATGAACTTGACAGTATCTCCCCTGCCTCACCTTTTTAAACCTGGTGTAGCTACACATTGATAGAGCTACAACTTCTATAGCTTAGTGTTCACAGATTTTATTGTGGGGGTTTTACAGCACTCCTTGCTGATTTATCTCTGAAAAAGAGAGAAAATTAAGGACTCAGAGGCATGATAAAGTTGCTATGACATAATTAGTTGGAACATGTTAAGCTGTGGTCCATGTTGGTATCTGTCTCTGTGAATGATTTCAGCCACTTACAAAGCCAGAGCCTAAATGGCAGAAGCTTAAACTGAGATGCGTAATCCTTCAGTCAAGGTTGGCTAGGCTTCTGAACACGGATAATTGCTCTGCCATACCCCACATATGGCAACTTGATAATCTACAGTCCAGGCCAGGAACTTTTAGAGCGCTCTAGATTTTTGATAAATCTCTAGGCTTTGAATGACAGTGAAAACACACTTTGAATGGTGTGTTCATAACACTTTGCGACCAGCTTGTCTTAGAAATTAAAGAGCATTTTTCATCTGAACAACATAAACATGAATCTGATGTAATTCAATGAACTTCATTGAAGTTCTTTGGATTTACTTTGGTATAGCTGACTGCAGAATTTGGCTCTGTAAGTGTTGGCATGCACTCTATAGGACATTGTGAGAAAAAACAACAAAGTTATCCTTCTCTAAACCATGTTTCAGCTTGCCGATGGATCTGAGCATTAAACACTGCACTCTAGTCCAATGCCAGAAATTTTACCTACCTTCAGCTCTCCCCATTGTAAAATGTCTGCCAAAGCTCTAAGACTGTAGGTGTAAAACAAGTTAGGAGTTTTATACTCTGAGATTTGCCAAGCACAGTAGGAGACTTCTTAGAGTCCATGTCTATCTTGTATTAATCACCTATATTGTAGCTTTTCCAGAAAATTAAAGTTTTAATTAGCAAAAAATAAAAAATGCTTTAAAATACATCCAACATGGTGCATTATTGCTACCTTCTAAAATACAAATTTTGAGAAGATGTTCATTTAATTTTGCAAAAAATAGCCTCAAACGTTGTATCTACCCCATAGCTGAAATATGAATTCCATGGTGTCTGGTTGATCATTGATTGATGCTATCCATGAGTCTTTCGAAGAACCAGTTTGCATTTAACTCTAGCTCAGATTGACCAAATTTTAGGTAATGCCAGCATCTATAATGGACTCCTGGGGGGAATATCCTTCAAGACAAAGCCGTTGTTAGTTCTCTGCTTGAAGTTATCATCTAATGAAATGGCTTACAGTCTTGAGATTGGCAGGCCTGCAAGTTAATGCATCCTTGGGGGTTTTCTAGGCAACAGTTTTTTCTCCATCATCTTTGGAATATGAGCACAGCCTACCTTGAGCAAGGCACTTCCCGTATACAGATATGTATTTAGGTCTGGGGACCATCCCTTAGGACAGTTTTCAGAACAATGTAGATGCAGTACTTTAGACAGCAATCAGTATTCAATATCATTGCAAATCAATATCCTAAGCAAAATATATTTTCCATGTTGTGATCTTAATATGTAATGGGCCAGTTTTATATGAAGATGCAAAATGGATTCATAGTAGAAGTCATATTTAATTCTCAAAGTTCGGCATGGTTTTAAAGTTGGCTGATTTTTGATTCAACTACTGTTATCTTTGTTATCTTGACTTTGGAGCAGCACAAAGGAATCAGACCAAAATTTAAAAACTGCTGCTGCTATCTCCAGTTGGTTACAAGAGTTTTGCATGCTTATCACTGCTTATTCTGAGGGAAAAAAACTAACTATGACTCACTACTGATTGTGCTATAAAGAACAATGAAAAACAGAATAAATGAATATAATGTAGATTGAATTAGCAGAGGTTTCTAAGAGGGAACCTTCATTTTGCTTGGCTTAGGCTGCAATTATTTTAAAAACAGCTAGATAAAAAGACCCATTAATCTACTTTCCTTCAGTATGTTTAAACATGCTGCAACATAAAATGCCCAATAAAATCATTAAGATTATTTATTTCACAGCCTCAGTGCCTTTACTTGTCTGAATGGCACCCAGCCAACAGTCTCCTCAGAGTAGAGTTAAAAGTGCTGAGGCAAAAAAACAGGTTAGGTAGAATGGTTATTTTTTCAAAGTAAGCAGCTAGATGCATTTTGGTTTATGTGTTCTCACAAAAGACAAACTCATGTTCTCAGGTAATTAACTGAACGGGAAACAACAAATACTCCTAAAAAATCCCAAACAGTTTTTCTTTTGTTCTGTAAATTCTTGATAGGTAACCTTTTTCTGTAACCTGGGTACCCTTTAACTGGGTAATTCCCTTCTGTCATCTTGTAATCTAAAGATGCAGAAAATAAGTGGGGGAAATTAGGAAAAAAAAAAAGTAAGTATTTTGGTAAAAGTAGCAGTCCTGAGTCAAAAGACAAGTTGCTTTTGTTCCCTATAATATGATAGGCTATGGTAAAGTTAGCCAGCTTGCAATGTAAAGCTACTGAGCCAGGGATTTATTTTGTTCACCCTAAAGCTCTTTGAGTCTCAATATGCCACTCTGACTCACATTGATCTATAGATGAATCTTCAAGGCACACTTTAATTCTAGTTCTTCTATCCAGTCTCTATTCAGGATAACTAAAATTTCTAGAATTGAGTTATATGCATTACATTTATGTTTCATGTTTTAAAGATAGCTACAGACTTGCTGTGGTTGCCAAGACTTTGTAGCAAGTAAATGCTGTAACCAAAAGACAGAAGATAAACCACAGATGCAACCGCAACAGTTACTTAATTAACAGGAGTCATCCTCAAGTTGTGATTTTAAATTGAAGCGTATTCTCTTTCTTCCCATTTTCACCACTGTGGCTGCTTTAAATCCCCATGTGCTGACTACTCCAGTCCTCAAAATCCTTAGGGTATAAGACTACAAACAAACAGACCAGTCTCAGTGTCGATGCTAGTAATTAAATCATAGTGCAGGGTGTGATTCTGCAAGCTTTGTGTTGTGAATCCATGTATCCAGGCTATGATAGTACTGATATAATTATTTTGGTTGTGGATACAAGGGTTATGGTGCATTCTGAAATGTTTCTTTGAGGTTTTCAGTGTTCTAAAAGTTAGAGGTCTGACTGTAGAGTAGTAAGAGCTATGACACCTCCTCCAAACTGGAGTCGAGAGAAGCTGGCAATGTTAGTAGGAGTAACTTATTACAGTCAACTGGAGATGCTCAAGAGAAAAGTATATCTTAACTCTTAGAATCAGTGAATAATTTACATAGGAATTTATCTCTCAAGGCCATCTAATCCAACCTGCTGCTCAAAGCAGGCTAACCCGTTAGGTCAGATTGTTCAGGACCTTGTCTGGTTGAATTTTGGTCCTGGTGGGTCTGGATGGAGATGCCACAACTTTTCTAAGCAGCCTATTTGAGTGTTTTATCATCTTTGTTGTTCGTTTCACTATTCTGCTTTTGTTGTATCCGCAGAGAATTTCCCTCACTACAATTTGTGTTCATTGCATCACATTAGTTTGCTGTACAATTCTGAAAAGAATTTGGCTCATTTTTTTTTTCTGTAAACCCTTCCTCCCTTTCCTCCCCTACAAATATTAAAAAAAAAGAGATCCTCCTTAGCCTTCTCTTTTTCAAGCTGAAGAAAAATATTGTCACTTTCTCTTTGACTTCCTAGGATAAAGCTAGGATCCTAGATCCCCTCTTCTTCTTGGTGGCTTTCCACTGGACTTGTAATATGTACTAAGGAGACCCAAACTGGACATAATACTTCAGACACCATTTCACAAGTGCCAGATAATTGCTTTACTTGAACACTGCACTCTTGCTAATATAGTCGGGAATGCTACTAGCTCTTGTTCAGTTTGTTGTTCACCAGGACGCCTAGTTTCATTTCCGCAAAACTGCCTTCCATGTAGTCTGTCTGCCCTGTTGCAAAAGGTTAGTCAGTTGTAAATAGGATTTTACATTTGTCTTTGAGTTTCATGAGGTTTCTGTCAGCCCATTTCACCCTTTGGCAGCCTAACACTCAGCTTGGTGTCACCCAAGAACTTGTCAAGGAGCAAGGAATGAGACCATCATCCAAGTTATTAACAATGAGTTAAACAGTGTTGGTCTCAGCACTGATGCCTATACAGTGCAACTAATATCTGGCTACCACTTGGACTTTAAAGCACTATTCGCTAGTTTTTGAGCTTGGTGGTCTGTCCAGGTTTCCATCCACTTTGTAGTCTACTTATCCAGTGTGTATTTCTCTGATTTGTCAATAGAGGAATTGTGGGAGATGGACTGTATTGAAATCCTTGCTAGAATCTTTCACCTTGGCTATACAAACAACAGAGTGCTCATTGCCATCTGCCCTGCCTTCCTGATTTCTTGCACACTGGCATGAATCACTATTCTGCTTTCCGGAGGTAGACCTTTGAAGCCAAACAACTTTTCTAGCCCCCTTTGCTCTTCAGGGCAGTCTTACCTTGCTTTAGTTAACTGAAATAAGCTTATCTGGAATCCTGGATCATCATTTTGCTACCTTCTGTCTTCATTTCCCTTAGGATCTTAATCTCCACTCATAGTTACAGCAGCCATGTCAGCCATGCATCTTCACATCAGTTCTTTCCTGTTTGTGAGCAGGAGCACCTTCCCATCCCCTGATGCTGGCTAGTCCACAAAATTTCCCTTAGTGCACTGCACAAATTTCCTGTATTGCTTGTGCCTTCCAGTATTGCCTTTTCAACAAATGTCATGGTGGATGAATTTCCTCGTGGGAACCAGGATTTGCCACCATGAGGTTTCTTCTGCGTTTATAGCAAGCTTTTTCCAGTTCCTCCACAATATCACCCTTCCTGGCCTCATTCCTTCTTTGTGGTATATGAGTGGCTAAATTGCATGCAAACATTTATGTCAGATTGAGGCTCACAGCCTGAAACAGTCTCCTGGATTAAAATGCCTGCAGACTTGCATGTCTCAGTAGCATGCTAACACTTTTCTGTGGGGTCGAACTTGGAACTGATTCATTCCCTACCTCCTGAAAGTCATTCCCATGACCTGTGGATGTCCACTTCTCCCCCTTACACATATATTCTTCATCCTGTCCCCCACACAAGTCTCTAAAGATGTGAGCAGAACTGTATTCAGCTTCTTAATTTCCCTACCATCTCTGTTTTTTAAAAACCATAGTAGACAGTATGGTATGGCAATCATTTATGTGCAAAAACTGAGAATCATCAAACAGATGCTAAGTTCTGTACTAATATCTTAAGTTATAGACAAATAACAAAACAGAATGATAAGCACTTACAGGCCTTGCCTGGCAAAACACCTGGACATGTGTAGACCATGGGCACTTGTGGGTCTAGATAAGAATCTGACATACTCATTCTTAGCCTCAGTGCCTCAGTTCTATAGAAAACCCACTTCAGGCACTGAAGCCTCTGTGTGGATCTGAGACTAAGCACCTCCTTTGAAACAGTAAATGAAGACACAGAAGTTTTCCTGGGACCATATATTTCATTTGGTACCATAGTTCTCCTCTGTATATTAGCCAAGAATGGCATTGAGAGGCAGTGTATGTTCACATTTTCTCCTGAATCCATAGATCAATTGTGCTGCATTAGCCTTAGCCTGGGGATACTTTTCTGTATCCAAATTAAAATCTGTTTTCTGTGGCACAGTACTATGGCTAATTCTGACAAATATACATGCTTGAGGTAACAGCTCTGCAATCCTATTGCTTTCAGCAATTGTGATTTAAAATAGAGCTTAATAAACAATTTTGCCAAGGACAAACAGGAAAGGAACCCTCATTTCAGTTAGTCATCTCTGTGTTATCTCTGTAGTGGTAATAGAAACTAAGTGTAGTCAGATACTATATTTGTCTGGGAACTAAGCAGCTTGGTTGCTGAATGCAGACAGAACAGTTCTGCTGAGTAAGAAGCTGCTATTTTTATACAGTCATGTCTCATAGATGAGATACACTTAATGCACAAGTTTTGTGTCACTGGGAACACTGAATAAGCAGTAAAAATAGTGTGGGAATATAAGTGCTGTATTTTGATTAGACAGTTAGGCCTTCTTCAGGTCTAAATAGAAGTAGCAGACTCCGAAACTAAATACAAGTTGAGCACAGGGTTCCACTAAATATATAGCAATGAGCCAATCTTTGGAAAAAATGGCTGATAGTGCAAGGGGAAAAAGGAGAAAGATGATAAAAAAACAGAGTTTTTTTAGCTTCTAGGAAGTAGCTGCATATCTCTTTCTCCTTGACATAACCATCCCCTTTATTCTTTAGAATAAGATTCTGGGACACAGAACAGGAATGATTTTCATATTAAAATTTGATACATTGTAACTGTATAATTGTTTCATATTACAAACTTAGATCAAATATCACTGAGGAGAAAGTCACATCAAAAACTGCAAGAACTGCATGACCATACTGAACACGTGCAAGTCAAGGATATTTCAATAGCAATCCAGAAACTGGAAATTCTCTTTCAAAGCCTACAAAATAGAGACTTAAAGCACAGCATTCTTACACTACCTTGACAAGCTAAGCCTACCTTGAAAACAGACCACGCACACTGCTTGGCCTCTCTGTTGTATATGGCAACACTGGAGACTGAGTGATCTTTGTACAAGGGATAATATATGCCCATTTGAGGGTTGAAATTGTCTTCTGTTGGCTGGGAACATTTCTGAACACAACTCCTAACAGCTTAATCATCTTATGAATTTACTTAACTCAATAAAGAGTGAAAACGCAGGGACCGTTGATGAAGAAATCAACATCTCTGCTGCTGCCATTTGGCAACCTTTTGAAATACAAAAACAGGTAAAGAGCTGGTGAATATTGCACTTGTCATTAATTTGTCAAGTCAACATATTAATTAATGTGACTGGGGTTGAGTTAGTGGTGGCTCAGCCAACCATCATCTCACTAAACACTGAGAGTGGTAGGAGAAATTTGGGAAGTCTGGAAGAAAGTTTAGTTTGGCAAAGACCTGCAGAACCAAATATAGGAGAACTCCAGGGGGAGACCTTCTCCATCAGCTTGTGTGACAGCTTGAGTGAGTGGGGAGATTAGGTTATGGCAAGTCAGGAAATCAGCTAGGGGCAATCGTTAGCCCCAGTAGGAGAGCTCTGAGGCAGGAAGCGGGAAAGCCTGCGAGTCTGTTGACCTTCTGTTTTCAGAGTTCTTCTTTGATGAGCTCATAGGCCAATATCCTCCTAGGTCTACTAACAGCGAAATACAGAAGTGTTTGTTTCTCAGGTTGGGGGCTCTTTTATGTGGATTCAACATTTTTATCAGCCTTAATGAAAGTTTCATTCATAGGAGATGAAGAGAGCTGGCTCTCAGTGAGTTTCCTGTGTAATCAGAAAGATATAATTCTGTGTTTCTGTTAAGGAATGTGCTACATGTCCTATCTTACTGCCTGCTCATTCTAACCCTTTTGCAGTAAATTTAATCAAATCTAGAGGATTGACTAGGAGAGGCAGTAAATATTCTGTAGCAGTCATATAGGTCACTTCAGTAATGACCATCCATGCTCTTCTCTATGGTTCACATGTATGAGATGTAAAATTTCTTCCCTCCAAGGACAAAGAGATGAGCTGTAGATGGGTTACAGGTGGGTTCTGCTAGAGTCCTTAGGTGTTTGTAGAATCTAATTCCTTTTAGGATATCAGTGTGTGCTGGGCAGTGAGGTCCCACATCCCACCTTCAAAATCATCTCCTGAAATTAAAGTGAAAAAAACGTTTCTGCTTGCTGAAAAAAAGAATACTAGTTTTATATACTAACAGTTAACATAGTTTTAACATTTTCAAGTTTGATTAA